>JACCHW010000108.1:0-477909 GCA_018907185.1 Platyscapa corneri | reverse complement strand
AATAATATTGTATTTTGAACTTTTATTAATTATAAGCCATAGATCCGAATTCGGTCTTTTACATTAGTAAAAAAACTTTTTCCCTTAAATATAATATTTATATAGATTTATTCTTGATAAAAATTATTGAAATCAAAATATTTAAGACAAATTATTAACTTTGATATAATCAATTTCTTAATAAAAGAATGTGTGTTTTTAATAAAAAAATGATAGTGACATTTATTTTTATAATAGATTCTACGTTTATTCTACTTATGAATATGCATATTTGCTTGTGTATACATATATACGTGTGTAAATGCACGCACGCGCGAGTGTGTACAAAAACACGTATAGTCAAGTTCAGTATTGAAGTATCAACTTATATCCTTTTAAAACTTAGCATCGCGTACACACAGCACGGATATCTATAAAAGTGACATAAGAAGACGTTCAGGAGATCATCCAATTTTTAATGGCTACGCCAGAAACGTTAACGCTTTACGATGTATAAAAACTCAGCTCCGAGAGATAAGAGTAGGTCATACTGGAAGCCCCACTATGAAAGCATCAGCAGAGGTAGCATCGGTTAGTTTGGTCGTGTGTATACCCTCGCTTATGATGGAAGAATGCTCGAGTTTCACGTCTTTTGAAGGGGTCGAAGAATAGGGAAGAAGGAAAGTGTACTGAAGACGTATGAGAGAGGAAAGGGCAGACAGAAGAAGACGAAGAGATTGGTATGGTTTAACGGTAAGTAACGACGTTACGAGAAAGCTGGTATTAAAGAAGAAGGAGGAAGTACTACTTACAAAGTGCGGAAAATAGATTTTACGCTGACACTTCAGAATTATAACCAATCATCTGGCACAATCATCCATGAAAGATACCGAAACACATTGCCATATTTTACAAGATATTTTGCACTTTTTTCATAATAAATAATAATAATAATAAAATAATTATGTTGTAAAGTTGAAATTAAGAAATTTATTATTTTATTTTATTCAAAATCAAAATCTTTTCTTTCTCTTTTTTCACTAAGCTTAATATTTTTAAGCACATTTTTATTTTCTGAATGTTTTTAAATTTGTTTTTATATAGTATTATATACCCTATATTAAAGCATAATGTCGATCTGTCTGAGCTTATAGGAACGTTTTTTAAAAAAACCTTTATCATTCATGAACCACCTGTTCAACATACAAGTACATCAATACATTATTTTTCATCATTCGTCAGTACCGCAAAATAAACGAGAATGGTAGTGATTAGAAAGAAAAAGAAATCGAGTATGTCGGTACGAAATAAAAGTACCTATTCTTACCTACATAAGCATATCCATGTTGCTTCCAAATGGTATAAGAGTGGTGTGAAGGATACGAAAGAACTACTTCATATTCTTACTTTCTCACTTTATTTACATTCCACAGGTTGTGAATCTATAAATTACAACCGATAATTCGAGATCTCTTATGCATTCTTGCAATAAATTAAATTTGTTTGCAATAATTATAAAAATATAATCTAATATTAATATCCGTAACTCTATGATTCTTGTAAGCAGCCCCCTACCTCTTCCACTCGTTTACCAACCCACACAACTATGCCTCTCCGTCCCCTCCGCCGTCGGCGTCTTGGTTATTTTTTGTTTCCGCTCCCGCACCTTTCCGTACCTCTTCACCCATAAATGTTTACTTGACAGTTTTTCGTTTCTACGTTTCCTACCCCTCGCATGCCCCGCTTTGGACCACAGTCGTCACCATTAGGAAAAAGACATTTCCAACTTAGTTTTCTGGGGCACCCCTAACAGATATTGAATCAGGAGATATTTTTTATTATGTGGAACCCGGAGTAACTAGTGGGACATTCAACCTTTTGTTCTTTTAATTACGAGAGTGGTATGCTGCACTTTCCTCCAAATGTCTCATCAACTAAAACCTCTCATTCTTTATCCGGTTGTTTGCAATAACAATCTATCCGCCCATTCCAAATTAAAACCTTTCACACTTTTTTTGAAGCTCCTCCCCCTGACCCCCCCCCTCGTACTGCACACTCAGGTCACGCTTTTTTATTTCTTACTTCATGTCATAAAATAGTAGCCGACAACCGTAAGGCACGTCTGTCCCTGGACCTACCCATTTCAACTAATTTACCTCAATACCTTAATTAGGATTGTTTTAATGTTTCAAACCCCACCCCCCCCACACCTTCCATGAAGTTTCTTTTCCCAACACCCGTCACCTCTTCCTTCCGCAGTCGCTGCGCCCCCCGAGCACCCTTTAGCACCCCATTTTCCATCCCCCCCCTGTAACCTGTACTAACCGACTTCGAAGAGGACACGAACTGTCTCTTGGTCGGGCTCCAATGACCTTCTTGTGCAACAATATACGGGTTTTGTATTCAAACTCATCCCCTTTTCTTTCCACAGGCCTTCTCCCAAATCTTTTCCATTTAACTATATCGTTTGCTACCACCCTCCCCACCGGCGTCGCCATTTTCCCTTTTCACTGACACTGACCCCTCTCATACTGTTTGCGCCCCGCCTCCAGCTCCCTTCGGTCTTTTTGGTATTAAGGTCTACCATCAATCAATATTCAAACATTTACATCAAAAATATCTTCATAAATATCTATTTTGCAAAATATTATTTTCTATTGTCTATTCATTCCAAACAACTCACCAAAGCAGTTAAGGAACTATAATAGAGTCATTGTTAGCCATCGATAAACATCAATAATAAACTGTCTGTTGTGCTTGATTTATCTGATTAGCTATAATGATAATATAAAAAAATAAAGAAAAATAGATCGTTTTTATAATTCAGAAATCAAAGCTTATATATC
This sequence comes from Platyscapa corneri, assembly GCA_018907185.1. Taxonomy (NCBI): domain Eukaryota; kingdom Metazoa; phylum Arthropoda; class Insecta; order Hymenoptera; family Agaonidae; genus Platyscapa; species Platyscapa corneri. Next base: position 475,084 of record JACCHW010000108.1, on the reverse strand, counting down.
ACTAATTTTATTTCTCAAACAGATGATGAATCTTTAATATTTTTATGTTTCAACAGTACAAGTTGCTTTTTTCAATATGAGAAATCGTCTCCGATAACACAAATTATCTGTTGTTTATTTTGGGATAATAATAACTATGACGAACATCGGCTCCCGCTACCCCCCCCCTTCGACCGGTTCAAGCCACTAGTTATTTATGATGCGCGAGGTTTCTTAGGGTGTTAGAGATTGTGGGGGATACTATAACCAACATCTGCCTTTTCGGGACTTCATCATTCCTGTATTTCCCGCTCTTTTTATCGCCCCTAAACCCATCACCTCCCGTAGTCCCCCTTCAATTCCTAAGATATCCTTCTTCACTCGCCTTTTCATTAAAATAGATACACTGAATATCTCTATACACTCTTACCTGTCCGTCGCCACCATCATATTTTTCTCCTCACGACTTGTTTTTCTATTCATTCTTGACCCACTTATGCTAGATCCTTCCTCCATCTGTTGTCCTCGATTCATCGTCGCTTCGCCTTATCGCAATCTCAAATAACTCGCCCTTTTCTGATTAAGATGCCAACATCACCCCTCAATACCCTCGTCACTACTGGTTCTCGGCCCGTTCTTCATTACTTTTGTTGGTCTGCTCACAACCCAGGCCCCCGCTCGCTTGTTTCCTACCCCAATGTTTTCCCCACCAAATTCCTTTACTACTTTCCCTCTTTTTTACGTCGGTTTACACCGTTTACTCCCCCCATCCCTAATGGCGCTCACCTTATTTTTTCCCCTGCACCCTCTCTCATTTTCCCAATCCGTTTAATTGCTCCTCTCATTCCACTGCGACACTTGATTCCCTCACACCTCTTACGTAGTCCAGCATATCCCTTATGTCACTGCCTCACTCTTCATTTCTTCATTACGTCCTTACCGTGCCCTGATCCTGTCTATAAAAGATGTAGCAAATTATAAATCGAATTATAATTTTTACTATTCTAATACATATGGTCTCTTCGCGGGGGTTGGGCAGTGTCGCAGCAGCGGGAGGGCGAGGTTGCTGGCGGTGTTGCGGGCTTGTTGACCGTTCGGGTGTGGTTTGTCGTCTGACTGTGCGTGTCGAGGAGGAGGTGGTTGTGGAAGGAATCTCTGGAGGGTGGAGGGGATGTGTTCAAAATGATGGGGAAGATTTTGTACAAATATACTTATAAAATACTAACTTATTTATAAAAAGGAAATTATTTTGCAAATAATAATTCCGCATTAATCATTACCGTAAATTAATTAGAATACCAGTAAAAACATTTTTATTCAAACTATATAATGCAATTTTTTTACAAATCAAGAATAACAAAATATGACTCTTGTAAATAAAAGTTGTGCAAAAGAAAATACTATTAATCGAATTTAGTTAAACTTAAGCATTATCGAAAAAATTAAATAAACTCTCTCTCTCTCTCTCTCTCTCTCTCTCTCTCTCTCGCAACATAGTTGAGCTCTGCAATATTTCTCTATAATAGCCGTTTAGATAAATTCTATTGTCATCGAAGATTATCGAATTTCGATAAACATTTCCGGTATTTTCAGCTGCCAATCATTTTTTATTTTCCAAGCTCGGGTTCTGTACCGGAAACGATCGGTATTTTTTTTACCATAGTAATGTTTATGCACTAGCGCTTTCGCCAAGCCGTTCGATATGCAGAGTTGGTAGATCGAATCGTACCATCATGCGAGAGTATGTACATGTACCTAAAGCGGCCATCTATCGAATTTCCCTGAACGCTTACCCTTGAAATCACCCAATCAGTCTAAAGAGGTTTCGCCTAGACGTACGTTTTGCATGAATGCACGCGAAAAAGAGGGGCAGAAACAAAAAGAAGTAAACCGAACTATTATTATGAAAGTATTACTTCTTTAGAAACTAACCAAAAACGTGAAACCATGCTTTTAAAAGAAAATATTAATGACTTTGAAGAAAAGTACATGTTTGAACATTACTAATACATATTGATATTACACGACCTTTCGTAGTTTAAAATTTAAAAAAAATAATATAATAAAAAGTTTTAAAAAAGTATAGACAATGAATTATTGAGTAAAAATTAATGATATCTCTAAAACTTTAGAATTTCAAATATATATTTAGAATAATTATCTTCGACTAATAATAAAAAAATAATATTATTTGCCATAAATAAAAAATAATTGTTGTTGTACACTATAAAATTATCAAAAACACCAGGGGGAAGACAAAAAAAAATCATGTGTTGATTTTAACGAAAATGTATCAACCACCTTTGTTCACTCGAAAAAACTGACTTTTTCAATTATTGTATAATCACTGTTTGCTACCTCGTTTTTATTTCCCTCACCCACCATCCTCCTACATCCTCTGTACAGAACGACCGGCCTCCATTGTCCGCGTCCATTTGTCCTGCTACCGCCGTTTTGTTTTCCCCGCTAACTCTTTAAACGCCCTATCGAAACGTTATAATCTTTGACCAGTGGTCAACCATACCCAAGTCCCGGCATTGAATGTGCTTGCCACTTGTTTCCCTCCTCACTCGTCTGCACTTTCCCCTCATGTCGTCCGCTTTTGTTTTGCCGCCATGTCGGGCTTACCCCTTCATCCTTGCACGTCCCCGTGGCCCTTCCCGCAACTAAGGCGAAGCATCAGGCGTCCTTTCCATAACCAATAACAACATATAATATATACTGAGTATACATTAATCGCTAAATTCATACTATTCGATTATTAAAAGAAATATTTAGTATGATTTTTAATTTTATCATAAAAATTTTTTCAATTACGCATAACAATATCTTAGAGGGCAACAAAAATGATATTGCATATAACATTTTAACTGAGCTAATAGTAATTAATGCATTCGACTAATTATGTCTATTAGTAATATAAATATTTACATTATTCTTATTATTAAATTAATTTTAAATCCTAATTATTCCACACACACACACATATATATATTCTTAAATTATAATAGGTCTAACGTTTATTTTACAAATTATATTAAATTATTATCAATAGATTTCAATTTACTTAAAAAATATAAATGAAATATCGTAAATATTTTTATGCAATGTATATTGTAGTTAATATAATGAGATCATATGTTTTTGAAATATTTTGTGTGAAATTTATGGATTATTAATGATTTTCTTTGCATAGTGTACATGATAAATCATTCTGATGAATAATCAATAATTACATCACATATGTTTTATAATGTTCCAAAATTACACACTTACTTTAGTCACAAAAAATTTAAACTATAAATAAAATCGATCAAATAAGCTAGTGATTTTAAAATAGAAAAATCATTGTACGAAAATTACACATCGGTATTTCACTCGTTCTAAATTAATAGAAAAGTTATGTTAAAAATTCAATCACTAAACAGTATTAGTGGGATTTTATTATGTAAATAATTCTCCCTAGATAATCAAAACTATTAACAATAACACTAATTTTAATTAACATTAGAATATTTTCGCTTCTGGCAGCATAATCAAAATATTAGTAATATATTAGTAGTTGTGTCGTTTCTTAAACATTGATTTCAGAATCTTAATTACTTCTCGTAATTTGCATTCAATATACATGACTTCTGATTACCATTTGTCGATGAAAATTGTTGGTTATAATCACTTTGCAAATCTATCTCCTAGAATGAGATGACACCTGACAATGACTCTAATGTCTCATTCGCCGATTCAACAAAAACATATACCGTAAAAGAACTAGATATTAAATAAAGTATTATTTAAATGGAGAGAAGCGAGTAATTCAACAAAGAGTTTACCCAAGCTGTGAGTTGCGATTGACGTAATATTCAACCGACGATGCGACAACTTGCGGCAGGTATATTAGTTCTCGTCGTTCTCGCGCACTGCGCTGACATGAATTTATTATCTTCGGCAAATGCTCGACGAAGACGGCGGATTAAGCCGATTATCAAAATTAAGCGTCTTAGCGCTAATAAGTCCTAGCAACTGTGCATAGCTTCGTAACCACCTGAGCCTATTTTCTGTCTGTCTTTCAACATCGACAACGAAATCCAGTTAACATCACGTTTATTTCGTAAAATACTGAGTGTGTACATGTGCGTTCATTATCTATTGGAAATGCAGTTATGTTATGTGAGCAAATAAAATCGTTTCGTCATAAAAGAAAGATTAAAAATAAGAACATTGGTAGAGTTGACAATAATCTATTTTTCAATATATTTAATTATTTTTATATTTAAAAAATTGAAATTTAAAATTCATTTTTACTTAAATGAAATTATATATTTTGTTGCAGAAGAGAATTTTATTCAATAGAATGTTTTCCTTGATGTACAAAGTTTTATTTTATACATTTAATTGTTTCTTTTGCCTTTCGATTTTAAATTTAACGTATCTTTGTGTTTTATTGATAAATTTAAAAATGAATTATAACTTATAAGCAAATTTAGATTTAAATTTATTTATACGAATATCACTAGCATTAATGAAAATTTAGGTATACAAAAATATTGTGTAATATAGGGTATTGTATGAAATGGTTTATTTGATTAAATTTTGTAGTCATCTAGACTACTGTTGGATCAAAATAACATTTATAGCTCTATGCACAAGCTAGATTTGTAGAATCATCTTAACCGATCGTTTCGTTTTCAATAGATATGCAAGTCGCACAAAGTTCAATTGGTACTAAACTGCACTCCGAGAAGTTTCCACTATTGGAAACCAATCGGTAACTATTACTGGTCTGATTCAATAGTATAATTACGTCTTTCCCTGAAGCTGTCGCAAATTCAAAGTACAAATGAGGTTGTTAAACATAAAATTCATCATTCTAATACACCTCTTGTTCTTCTTTTTTTTATAATTCCTTTCATGTTTATTATAATGATAAATGCCTTAACAGTATCATCGAATTATAATAAATATTTTATTAAAATATTAAATTATAAATTTTACAACCTCAGTCATTATGAAACTTTAATTCTTAACTTAATGAGTAATCATTGATAACTCACTTTCTATATCTAGCCTTCATAGCATCTTTAATATGAAATAAAACATTAACTACATTGAAATCTTAAACTCAATCCAGATAAAATTTGGCAATGATGGTAAAATGTCAATTAAATGTCAATCAATAAAATATTGAATTTTCATTGATTAATGAAATAAAATTTATGAATTAAAAAAATAATATTTAAAAATTGGCATATTAATAAAAATTATTAAAACAATTTAATTTTTTATATTTAATTTTTTTAAACTTTTCTTAAATATATTGAGGCTTTCAGTTTCAAATATAGTAAAATATATTTTTAATGAACATTTTTAATAAAGAACATTTTTTTTTATTATTTAATAATATTTTTTATGAATCAAAGTAGAATAAGTAATTGTGTATTAAATATATAGAACATCGATGAAAAAATGTTCTATATTGATATTTCAAGATGCGATTCCGTATTATAAGTTTACTAATTATCGCAATCTTATATTTAGTATCATATTTGTCTGAATAAATTTTCGTTTACTTACGCTTTTTCACGTACTCGTTATACTCGTTATGAGTATTAAGTTTGTATTTTAAATTTATATTAGATTTTTGTTAACCTATATATTTTGTTATTAACGATGGTTAATTTTATTTATGCCTAAATAGATTTTTAAAGGAAGGAACTCGAAAATCAAAGAATATTATATTATAATTATCAAAGAAAGATTAAACGAATAAAGAGATATCAATTCGTCGACATCGTGATATTTTTTATATATGCTTTTTATTATGGAGGTTAGAAAATTAAATTTCGTCGCTTACACTTGAGGTTTTGAAAGCAGATGAGACAGAAAGTGAAAATTGTATGAATGAAAGACGGAATTTTAATTAATACTTTTATTCCCCAATTATGATGAATTACCCTTCAAGAGAAATTAATTTTGCAAATTTTATCTACATGATATGGCACTTCTAGAAATTTAACTGTTGATGGACATTTAAAATCTTCTATTAATATCCTTTTTTCTTACAAAACAGTACAATTCTAATATTACTTTAAAAGTAGATAATTTAAAAAAGTTATATATTGTAATAAAAAAATACAATAATTTGCAATAATTTAGATCAGATCCTATATTAATATAATACAAAGCAAGCTTCTTGAAAAAAAAATTTCTGATAAAATTTATATAAATCAAAGTATGTAGGTTATTCCTAAATTAAGAATATATAAAATTTTGTACTATAATATTCTACGAGTAACTTTTAAGAAGAAAAGAATATATTCAAATAAATATTGAAGTGCATCTATTAAGATTCATAGTGATTATATACATTTTTAATTTCTTTTTAAAACTGATAAACTATTAAATCCTAAATAATGAAAATAAAAATAAAAAACAAAATGTCTCGATATAAAAATACACCGACTATATAAAAAACAGTCAATAAGATTGACCAAATTAAATCAAGTTCTGATAGCTTTAGATGTATGATAAATAAAATTATTGTTCTGATAAATATATAAAGAAATTGAAACCGTATTATTTATTAATTTTTTTAAGTTACTTTTACTGCATCTTTTAATTATGACATAGAAATTAATCTTGTAACCTACATGCAATACAACAAGGCTAAAATATTTTAAGATTAATAAAATAAAAATTTACATGTAATAAATAACCGATATATAAAAATTAACAAGAATCCGTAGCATAAGATATGTTTATTCGACACTAACTTGTAGTACCCGCAACAAAAAGAGAATATTTTCAAAATTTATTCGCATAAATCAACTCTTTGTATTGAAATTTTTTATGATATTAAATCTTTTTATAAGGACATAAAAAGTGATGATCTGTTCTATCGTTGTTTATGAGGTTATACTCTAAACAGTGACGAAAGCTTCGACATGAAGATCTAGATTATACCGCTCATGTGATTGTTGAGGGTAAAATATCGTTTCTCATAAGTACTGATATAGCCACTTACATTTTTAATAATAGTTTTTGTTATCCGATATGGATTCTATTCTAAAACTGATAGGCATTGTAATTTGATTATAATCACTTCAATAATTACGTAAACATTAATAAGTGACGAATGAAGTAGACTGAACAGACGATTAAAAAGTTCATGTAACAATTTCATTATATCTCTAATTGTATCTTATGATCCTTAGATAATGAACGAATGTTCAGTAAAATCTAAATTATATATTTTAATAAAAATTGGATTTTTTAAAGTTTAAATGGATTTTTCAAATGGATAGAATATAATTCTTAGACAATTCTTTTTCGATTCACTTAAAAATTTTTTTTTAAGAATTTTGGAAATGATTTTGCAGAAAGAAAAGTTTAAAGGAGTTTTGATTAATTGGAAATTTCTTAAGTTATGAATCATTTTTAAGGTAAAATTTTACTTAAAACTTATTTTCGCTTTCAATATTAGATTTTTCTCCAAATTTATTTTGAATTTCGTAAATTTTCTTTAGATAATATTAAACATAATTTTTAAAAAATTTAATTTTCATGAGTAAAATAATGATCTTTCAAAAATAATTTTATTTCTTAAAAACTCATGCACTACCATTTTAAAATTTAAAATTCTTAAACCTTAATATACACATTAAATTACACACATATTGGTTTCTTAATGTGATTAGAAATAGATTTTTAAGTATTCTATAATATTCTGATATAAAATAAATTTTTTATTTATTTCCGTATGATGATTTTACTTTGTGTTAAATAATTGAAAAATTGTAATATGTATAATTTTATTATTATTATATTTAATTATTCATATTATATGTTTTTTCCTTTATTTATTAATTTGACATAAATACTATAATTTATACATAGAAACATAATTCAAATTTTAGTAAAATAAAGTACGTAAAATCAGTAAAATAAAATGTAATAAACGTAACAGTATTTAATGCTGTATATGAATTTTATATTCATAATTATTTTAATTTTTTAAATCAATTATAAAAAAACAATTAAAATGTTAAATATAGATCATATAAATAGTAAGTAAATTTTTCTTGAAATTCAAACATTATTTAAAAACGTGTGATGTACGTAACATCTATGTACACGAATAATGAGTAATAAAAAAAAGATTAAACTTCATGATTGATACCAAATCATTAAATACAAAAGAAATTAAAAGAAATAACAATAAATTTTATTAATTTTCTTTTGAAGCTGAAATTAAATTTAATTAAAAATTTGTAATTTACCATGAATGAACAAAACTTTTTTTACATGAAAATATTTGTTACATTTTATAAGTTTACATAAAAAATAGTTGAAAATATGTTTGTATTTTATCATATGTACAAGTATTAATCATTTAATTTTTTTTAGAAAAATTTCACTTTATTTATAAAAAAATTAAGTTTAATGAATCCATAAACAATAAAAATAAAATAATTAAAAATTTATGATAATAATAATTAAAATTATTTTTTTTTTTGAAAATTTGTAAATGTTCTGACTATGAAATTGAGTTTTGATGATTTAAAAAATATGAAAATATATTTTTGTCGAGAATTTTTAATTACTAAAGAATTATTACAATAAACTTATATAAGAATATTAATAAATTAAATATATGTATATATATAATATTTATAAAATGCGAATATATTTCGAAATTTTTTTATCTTTTGTAAAATTATATATAGAATATTTAAAGTGATTTTTAAATATACTTTCCAGTTGTCATGAAATAATAATGTATTTTTTATGTAAGAATAGCATAGATAGGATTAAAATCTACAAAAATTCTTTTATCTTAAAATTCAATGTTAAATGTTATTATTTGAGATATTATTATAGCTGTATGGAATTTTCCAGATACACATTTAATATATTAAAGTTAATTATTATTTTTTCTTTAGCATTCTGCATAGGTCTCAAAAATGGAGTTATTTTTCCGTCTTTCCATAAAATGTAGTGAATTTTTTTTTTTAAATATTTTCTAGCATTACGTATTTTTACGACAATATACACAAAGAAAATTAAATGAGTTTTGAATGCAAAAATTTATAAAAGATTATTGAAATATATGAAGTATTAAATACATGAAAAAATGGTTTGCATTTCTTAAACTGAAAGTCATAAACGTATTCTAGAATATTTAACTCTCATCGATAAAAAATTTTTTATATGAGTCATTAAAAATATGTTTGTCTTTTTATTGTAATAATTTTTGAAAAACGACGTATGACAAATATAAAAATGCATAATATTCTAAAATAAAAATTAAACAATTTTGTTCACGTATATTTTTTAACGGATTATAATTACTATTATTATGAACGAAAAATTCTTTAAATAACGATAATATTATAAAAACTAAAAAGCTATTCTCAATAAAATTAAAATTCTTATTCTGTATTTCAAACTATATTTCTTAATTTTTAATCCATGTATTCATTTGAATATTAATCAGTACTGCAAATATGTAGATTATACTTAGATATATTAATATATATATATATATTTTTTTTTTTAAATTCATTCAAAATTAATTTAATAAAATTATAAAAATATTGTAAACTAAAAATATATCTTTAACAAATTTGAAAATTATTGTTTAGAACGATTTTCAATATAATAATACAAAACTTTAACTCAGTTAATATTTCAAATAAAATATAATTTAGTTACAATTTTCTTATATAAAATAGCTGAATAAAAATTGACGGTATATTATTTTAATAAAATAAGGAATCTCGCTTTTTTTTAAATTAAACACAATATAATAATACGTATATATTTGAGTAAATATACAGTTTTAATATGGAGCTGAATATTCTTTTTACAATTTCTAGAAAATATCTAATTTCAGAAAAATAAAATGATCTATAACTGAGATTCTCAATACTATGTGAAAAAGTAAGAAAAATGCGTGTGATTGAACGACAAAATCAAAGTAAATAAGCTTACTTCCTACTGGATTTAAAGATCTTTCGCAACTTATTTGGTCGATGGAGAAATTGATGGTATAGGTAAGCTTCTTTTTCTGCTGGTGTGTTGAGTCAGTAGTAGGAAAAAAGCCTTATAACAGAAATAAAGGGAGTGTAAAGAACCATAGATGGAAGAGATAGAGAGTGAAAGAGAGATAGAGAGAGATAGGAACGCTGAGAATAGAGATGAAAAAGGAAGAAGAGAGTATCGCATCCCTGTGGCTTGGCGTGTCGACCAAACTTCATTTTCATGGTGAACAAGTTTTAATCAAGTTTGAGAAATTAGAAGAAAACCTCAACGAACGCGCGAGCACTATGTATTCTCTCTCTATCCCCTCTCTCATTCTATTTCTCTAGTACTCAATTCTTCCTCCGTGCTTTTCCATTGCGAATGGCAACGAGAGCTTTCTGTCTCTGAAAACACGGCACCTGGCAACTTGATAAGTAGAAAATGGGTAAGTTAGCGCTCTCACTAACTTCATATATCTGACTTAGCATGCAATACTAAGAAGCTGCATATAAAAAAATTTTCGAATATTAAAAGGTCTAGAGAAAAATTAAAGGAAATAAGCAAAAGTAACAGAAAATATTTATTTAAAATATACAAAACATAAAATTTATGTTGATAATGTAATATATTTTAAAGAATATTAAATAAATATAAGTTTTAGTTAGAAAATAATCAATTTATTTTTAAAATCAAACTTATTTGTTAATTAGACAAAATGATAAATAAAAATATTTTTATCCAAAAGATTTTTGTAGTAAATGCACCATTACTTAAATATTTCGTTTTATTGGAATGAAATAAGAATAAATATTATAAAGTAATTCGAATATTATGATAATGTTTAATATAAATTATTACCAATTATTATTTTGTTTTTAATTCTATAAATATAATAATTTATTATTTATTTGCATTTATATTACATTTGAAATTATACACTATATTTATAAAAATATAATATACGATAATTAAATTATTTAAAAAAAACTTATTAAAATTCTCGTTTAATTGTATAAGGAGCGTGTGGACTTAGAGGTTTATCAAAATCACTTTATTGTATAATTTTTTAGAATTTATTTATTCCTTGATGTTATTTTTATTTTACAATAATTTTACAATATTTTAGTTTGTCGATAAGATTTAGTTTAGAAATTATAAGTTGCAGAAGTCTATTTATGATCGTGAATTAGGTAAGTAAGTAAAATGAAAGTGAAGTAAAGAATAAGAAGAGGTGTTTTTCTTGCTAGTGGCTACTTTTTATATATTTTGAGTGTTCGGATGCGCTCATAAAAATTGTTTATTTAAAGTTCTATAAAAAATGCACCGTTTATCGAATATGATATTCAGCTGTTTTAGTCTTTTAAATGAAAAGTTTATAATTGCTTTGAAATTCAAGATGAATGATGTTTTGTCTATTGATAATAAAATTTCAGAATTTCATATTGGGATGCTTAGCAGCAGTAAGAGTTTTGGAGTGGATCGATATTGCGATATTTGACTATGTCGAATACTTTCGTGTTTATTCGAAAAAATATAGGCGTAGAAGATTTCTAACAGCGCCCTTAATGCGTAGCATGTCTTTGATAGTGTACAGTGTGTATGAGTGTATGCTAGTACGTTACAATTGTTTAATTTAATATTTCTCCAAATACTTTCTTATTTCTTATCCGATAGTTTAGAAGTATTATTTTAAATTATAATTTTTTAATTAAAGTTTTTTATTTTACGATTTTATCATTTATTTATATTCAATAAAAAATTAGAATATTACTTTATTATTTTTTTAATAAATGCGGAGAAATAACTAAAATATAAAACTGAAGTTTGGATTTTCATTTAACTTATTTAAAATCAATCAATTATTAATTATTTTAAAATGAGAATAGTATTATAATATTACAAAATTAAAATGTTTGTTAATTAATATTAAAATAATTAATATAAGTCTTTATAACCTCATAGTATGCAGTATTAAAAATATGTAAAAATATATGATATTTTTAAATTAAAAATCATTAGTTTGCTAGATTGATACAAAATTTTTAAATAAAAAGAAAATTAAAAAAACTTAATAAAAAAAAAATTCTAATGATTTTATATATTATTATAATTTATAACGTATTATCTTGTATACATTTTTTTTAGTTTATTTCTTAAATTACCAAAAATAATAATTAATTAATTTCTAAATAAGACATATTTTCGTTTTATATTGTATATATATTATTACATAATTATATTTTTAAAATTAAAAAAAATTCTATAGTAACTTGAAAATTATAGCACACTATAAAAAAAAAGATGTCGTTTTACTAAAACATTTACTTTAATATTAAAAAAGAGGTTTTACTTCAATCTTTTTAAATTAAAATTTAAAATTTTAAAATAAATGTATTAAAAATGATGGAATTAAAGGTATTACTAAAGCATCAATTTTATCAGTTCATACTTTAAATTATTTATGATATGTTTATGAATATTTAATATGAAAATTTTTTTATAATTTAAAATTTTTTAAATTATCAAAACCGAATTTACTGTTATATTTCAATGTATTTTAGAATATATAAATATTAAAGGAAAAAAATTTAAAGTATAAGGAATATTAAAAATTATTAAAATGAAAATATATATATTTTTTTAAATTTTAAATAAAATATTGAAATGTAATGATTTTATTAATTTATATTGAGACATTAACAGTTTTTCAATTTAAAACAAAATAAATGTTTTACAATTTGAAATAATTCTATATTTCTTTAGATAGTTAAGACATTTATTTTAATTTTTATTAAAACTTTAATTTTAGTATAATAAACGCAATGTTCAAAAATTATTAAATTAAAATTCCCTGTGTAGGAAGTAGAAATAAATATATTTTTAGAAAAAATGATAAATCTATATACGATTATATTCATCACGATCTTTGTTTGTGACATTGCAAATGCTGCTTATCCAATTCATAATCCATTCATTCTCATAATTTAATAGAAAAAACATTAAAAAAATGAACCGTCCAGAATTAAAGACTAAAAGTAGAAAAATCACAAACCTTTCAAGTTTTAAAGTTCCTAGCTTTACGGTGGTGTTCAGAGTATCAGAGCATTACCGCTGATGGTGTCCCCAGGAGATAGGTAGAGTTTGGTTTTAATGCGATCCTACCGGTAATTTTACGCTTCAAGCATCCCAAAAGCCACGTAACGAGACTGCACAGTAATTCTCATAAAAAATTGAGAGACAGAATCATTTTTGACAATCTTGTTTCACTCTGTTGCATTCAGTAGTTTGGACAATATTCAAATTTGACTGATTCTCTATATTCTTCTAAATCGATTTTAATCTGAGTTACAAAATAGCAAAGACAACAAAGAAATTAATTTTAATCTACTATTTAAAATGACGAATATTTTCTAAGTAAAAAATAAAGTTTAATTTACTTTTATCATGTAAGAAAATTAAAAGTGAAAAATTTGTATAAAGAAAGAGAAATCAACATAGTAGGATCTTTTCATGACAATTTTTTTCTATAATAATCTGAATAATTGTAGTTTATTTGACTAATCAGAAAACCACATTATTAAAAATACTTGATTTTGTAGTCATGCGTGATTGACAGTGACTTATCTTAATGCAAAAAAGGTAATATGATTAATTCTCAGTAGTGCAAACGTGGTATAATAAACACTATCGCCAAATGATATTAAAAATAATTTTCCAAGAAATTAAGAAATTGATCGTCAAAAATTCAAGACCACAAGAAATCAAGGCTTTTTCGTGGAACTTTCCTTCCATAAAAAAGAGCATGACTGCTTAGACTAGATACTTATTCTTCACTTCTTCGAGAAAAAAAATTCCTTCAAAAATATGTGGGAAATATATCTGGTTCACTTGACTTTTATCAAAGATTTTCGTTATTTAATTATTAGTCATCTATAAATTCATATTTATAAGATTTAAATAATTTATTTATTTAAATCTATTTACAGCATATTTCTTCTATTATCATTAAATTTATTGTCAAAATTAAATATAAATTGTAATTACTTTTGGCTAAAATAGATAATAAGAATTCATAATGCATGTTTCAAAAATAATTTTAAATATTTATTTTAATATATATAATTTAAATTTCATTTTTTATCACTAATTTTTATGCTCATAAATTTGATATAACTTTTTTTACGTTAAACGAATAAAACAAAAACATGCCGATAGATAATATGACTTGTAGTTATTGCCACATAAATTTGTCTAAGGCCGAAAATTTACTACTATTTTTATTACTTTTGATTTAATTATTGAAAATAAAGAAGGCCTATATGAATTAGTATACAGGTCATTAGTAAATTATTTATTATAAATATTCCAAAACTTTTTAACATAATCTTAAAAATCAATATTCCGGAATTGTAATTAATTTTCTTAATTGGTATTGTATACTGTAAACATTTTATTATTAAAAAAAGTATATTTGTTTTTTTAGGTTTTTCTATTTCTTCAATATACAATTTGTCAAAATCTAAAGCACTACCTTCTGAAAACCACTAGATTATTCATTGATGTATAGACGAGATTTCATATTTTTTACTTTTAGTCATTTTTTGTTGTTGACTGTATGAATCAATTAATCGCAACAGCTTATCATTAGATGATACACCATGAAATATTAAAATATTAAAGCATATCGTCGTTAAATATAATATAAATATAATTTTTCAAAATTTCTTAACTATTTCAAAGGCCCGTTTGAAGCTTCATATAAAAATTCTTGCTTCTTTATATATTATTTATTATTTTATTAATTATTGATAATCATAAAATATCATAAAATAATCTTTAGTTTTTAATTTTGTTCGGCTTTTTAATATTACATAAATTTTTGCAATTATTTTATTTCTCAAATTCACAAATACATCATAATAGCTCGAGATTAAAATTTACATACATTATAATCAATAAATTTTTTTTTTTAAAAAGGAAAACAGTCTTATTAATTTTTTATAGAATAAAGCAAATCTAATAGATATCAGTTGAATAAGTTCATAATTACAAAGCGGTGTTGATTATTTTAATCATATGCTTAAAAAAGATCTTTTTGCTCATTATCAACCAATTCACATTTTTCTTCTAATTCGTTAATAGTTTAGTGCAAATGAAATAATGCATTTATTTCGAACTCTTTTTTTAGTTAAATAATTTGCGTTTAATAAACAAAAATATTATACTAATTAATCATATAGTATTTCATAATTTTTTTACTGATAAAGAACTGAATTTTAAGTTTTTTTTAAATCTTACATAATAATATTTATTCAGCAAAAATTTCCAAGTGAAAGGGAAAATTCGATGATAAGGTTAGTATAATAATCATATACATATTGAAAATTTTAATAAAGTTACAAAAGTAATAAATATAATGAAATTAAAACTTAAAATGTTACTTTATTATTTAATTATTTATGCAAATAATTCATTATCTTGTTTTTAATTTTTATAGATTTCTCTCTCTTCAATGAAAATCTGAAATAAAAGTGGTTTCATCAATAATTCAAAATATTAAATTACATTTTTAATACATTTAGTATTTTATAATAAGTAATATTAAATACTTTTAATAAATTTAAAAAAAGAATTCCACGCAATGTGAACAATGTAGTACATTCTATTTTTTTGAAAAATAAATTCAACATTATTTGGATATTAAAAAACTAATTTTTTACGCTTCCTTTTTTTGACAAAACCTCGATGCATACGTAAAATTATATAAAAGTATAAACAAATTATAAAAAATATTTTAAATTTGAATTTTTAAAACCCTGTATGTTGGAAAACATCGTTATAAAAATATTGTATTTGTGATATTAAGGATTTTTACTAATTTATTTAAACAAAATATTTGAATTTAATGAGTTAGAAAAGAGTCGATTTATTGATATATAATTTTTTCAATATCGAAAATTATAAAATAGATGTTGCATCCGAAAATCTTTGATTAAGTTATATATTTTATTATATCGATCATTATCTGTTTCTTTCAGTATTCTAATTCTTATTGTAAGAAATTAATCTTAAAAATGAATTTCATAATTTATTTGTATTATTTTTACATGTTTTTTTTATAATATGCTTGCAAACATTCAATGTATTTAGAATAATTATTTTCATTACAAATTAAACTTACTCATTGCCTTCTACACATTTAAAAAATATTAACCTCACTACCTTTATAAATATTCCATTTATTATATAAATAAATAATATTAATCTAATAGTATCGAAATGAGAAATATATATTTTCGTGTTTAGTTACAAATATAAATATATAATTATGAAATCTAAATATATAATCTTACAATGGAATATACGTTTAGATTTATTCTTCTGCATCATCCTCAGCATAAGCATCGCTAGTTCGAGGTAGAATTAAGAAACAGGGGAGGCATCCGATCGGTACTGACGGTCTCTCTTCGTATCGGATTGGTCTAGTAAAGACTAATAGGAATGGTAGAATTTCAAACCCAGAAAAGGGAAGGACCCTTTATATAAAAGGGAGTGTTAATACTCGATTTGTAAATAACATCTGACCTTCAAAAACGTCAGGTAAATTTAGATTACGGCACTAATGTCGTGAACAATGACTATCAACCGTAAGTCTTGACGATTTCTATGCAACGGTTAACGAAAAAGCAAATATCTCTTTCCCTGTTTCTTTCTATCTATCTTTTTTCTTAATATCTCTATCATTTTCCTTATCTTTTTCTTTCTACAGGATGATACACTCATTGTCAAGCTATATAATGTATAATTTAGCACATAGCCTCCCAGTTTCATCGTAATTCTATTATTTGACGTTTCCGATTTTATTTTTAATAATCACCTAACTTTTCTTTCTAAGGCCCACGAAAACAATAACAAAAATTTCTTGGGAGGATGATACTAAATGTAAAATAAAAAAAATACTAATGTTATTTTGAAGCTTGTATATCTCGAAATACTTAAATTTATATATTATCAATCACAACAATACATCTTTAAATTATAATAATAGAAGTTGATCCATTGTAATATTGTGTAAAATAAACATAATGTAAAATATTAATAAATTTAAAATTTACTTCAAAAATTGTGAAAAAATTTATTAAAATACAGAGTAAAATAAATGTTTTGTTATAATATACATTTTATTAAACATTTTTCATTAAAGAATTTGAAAATATATAATATTTTTTATAAAAATTTATTCTCTATAAAAAGAAATTTTAAAAAGTTTTTAAAAAGTTTGAGTTTATATAATAGATCATTTTCTATACTCAAAATTTTTTGACGTTTTGAAAATGGAATTTATCGGATAAAAATGAAAATAACGTGAAAAATATGATTCTTTGCAATTCAAAACATGATAAAACTTTCAAATATCATTTCAATTTTTCAAAGTAAGAATAGTTTTCAATTTTATAGGATATTGTCAGTTTTAATTTTATAACAATGTAACATGTCGATTATAATTTTTAATCCTTCTTTTATATATAAATTACAAATACTTTTATATATTTTCAGGAATTATTTGTAATAAATAAAACAATATGTAAAATATTGGAAAATATATTTTTCGATTTTGGTAAGGGAAGATAAAAATATTACTTTTTTCATACCTAAGTCTAATTGAATTGATCTGTTCCAAAAAAATAAAGTGATAACATCCAAACATAACGTGAATTGACCAACTATTTTTCCACGATAATAAATGAATATGAAATTTTTATACAAGAATATAAAAATATTCTAGGACAATGTCACACTTATTAACTGCATGTTTAAAGCGAAGAAATTAAATAATTAAGATTGTAAATTATATTCTTGATGAAGCTGTAAAATACATGTTGATAGATGTTAACGTAAGGAAAAAATCTAAATTCAAATATAATCCAAGCAAAATATTCTATCCATTTTCTTGGTATTTATTCTCGCCTTTATTTTAATCTCTATGTTTTGACTTATTTGTATATTTATCTATTTAATTTATCTATGAAATCATCTACACTTTCTACTCTTTTAGTGAGTCATTTATTATTTTTAAATTTTCTTCAAAGAAATTATTTTTGACAATGTCTCTTTATAGGCATGTTCTTTTCACTTTTTCACTTTAGCACTCAGTATCTTTTAATGCTCTATTCTGTTCGTTCTTTTCTATCACTTTTAGTCTTCATCCGTTTGTTGGCACCTTTTCTCTTACGTGCGCGTTCTGTGTCTCTCTCTTTCTCTTTCGTTTTATTTTTGTCTCTTATGTAAACTTTCCCTTTTTTCTCATTCTTTTCTCTTGCTCGTTTTCCATAGTCTCTTTTCTATTCGATTTAACCGTCTCTCATTGTCCTTTTCTCTCGCATTCAACTTAGATTCTCTGGTTACTAATCATACTAAATGCATTGCGCGTTTCAGAATCGCCATTGTTCCTAGTTCTTTGTCAATTACGTTCAGTCTTTTATTCACACAGCATACTGACTTTCTGCTCTTTCGTTTTAAGTCTTCCTTTTCTCTTCATCTGTCTTTACTATCCAGCAAAATTCAAATTCTAATAAAATAACAGACTTCTGTATAAAAATATACAATATCAAATATAAATTATGTTACTAAATTATATTTTTAAACGAATCAACCCTGCTTCTTTTATAATCTTAATATATATCTAAATACTAGTCTTAATTAAGATATATTTTCATAACTTGAATGCTGAAAGTGAATATGTTTGTTGACACTTAATAAAATTTATACAAAGGTGAACGTCATTCGTGTGCAACTTTTGATATTTTTCGTTTCAAAATTTAAAATTTTAAAATATATTTTAATTACGGATTTGTGTATAATGAGCTATTAATAAAAATATTTTTTATCGTATACAAAATTAAATTAGTCACAAAACCTAATTTTAATTGTACTTTGTTTTATCAATTGATAAGCAGCAATTACAAGTCAAACATATAATTGATAATTTCATTACATTATTTTCTTTTATACATTGTGCAAACAATTGTCAGCAAATTACAAATTCAATAAGTCTGTCACAAGAGAAGTGGGAACTTGTGCATGTTTCGTTATTTTCAAAGAACCCGATCGCGTTGCTCGAGTTGAATTCTCCCGATAATTGTCCCCTAAAACAATGGACAAATATTGCTCATTCTCTCTCTGTATGTCTCTCTCTCTCTCGCTGTTTCATTCTCAACTGCATCGTATCGTATTGCAGGACGTGGGCACTACTCGGTCAAACAAATCTTGTCCCATTTGGTTGCACTAGCGCTGTATGCCAGCTGGTCAGATAGAATATCGGACGTAGTGGACGTTGTGTGTCTAGCGTGTCTGTTAACAGCTCGCGAATGGTTTGGTTCACTCGCTTGGTCTGCGGGAACAACTTCCAGATGCAGAAACATTCGCAATTATACAAGTTAGTACGCTTTTCCGGCTCCCTTGAGATCTACCACGAACGAAAAGCCACTGTACGCTCGTATATATGAAGCCGCTTGAAAAAAATTCGTGTACAAGCCTCATAATTTTTTTAGTACTAGAACTAAGATTTGAAGTAAGAGCTCATTCACTTCATTTTTTTCTTTACCGTTTACTTAAGAAAAAATTTAAAAGCTTTTCCTTTTTTTTATTACCTTGAACTATATTTTTGGAATACTAATTATTAGTTAAATTGTATTTTTCATATTTCAATCATTCAATCCTTTTGATCTAAAATTTATTTGTAAAATATGTAAATACATAGAATAGTATATAATTAAGTTTTTAAATTATAATAATGGCTTAATAAAATATTATTTAGTTTTATGAAAAAACTTACGCTGTTAAAGGACATGCGTATCCATCTTTTAAAAAAATATAAACTACGAGTAATTATTTATCACTAATTCGTAGTGGAAAATTGATTAATAAAACAAAACGTATGATAAAGATATTTGCATTTGTAGAATATTTAATACTGGAAAAATAAAAGGGAAAATTGAAAGGTTTAGTACCAAGTCGGAATTTCATATAGATCAATACCTTTAATAAGTTACGAGAAAATGAGTAAAATGAGCCAGAAGCAGAATAGCCTAATATTAAAAGCGTACTTAAAAAGCATGTAAAATAATATTAGGAATTTTAATAAAAATAAAATGTTATGATTAGAAACTTAAATAAAATAATAATATTTAAATATATAATAAATTATTATATATTAAATATAATATTTAATTTTTTGATGAAAAAAATTGAACTAATATTTTTTAAACAATACTTACTTTGATTTTCTAAAAGAATTAAAATGTTTATTTCATATTTAGTTTATAACCTTATTTTTTTATTTAATAATGTAAATAAAATGTCTTTAAATTTTTTTTAAATATTGCATTTTAAGATCTACAATTAATCGATAATTTTCTTATCAACATTTTAATTTCAATAAAGAAATGTAAAAAAAATGACAATTGAGTTATTTATAATTGATCATGAATAATAACATTTTCGACCAATTTTAACGTTTTCAATTAAATATATTCATTAAGTCAAAAGTGTTTATAAATTTCATAAGTATGCAAGCATTTGCATTTCGGAAGCACCGTAAACATTGTCAAAGGGTTTATTGGTACCATTCTTCGCCCAAAAAGTTCGTACGTATAATAACATGGAAGTCTTTTTGCTCCTATGAATCTTGAGAGCTATAGTCCGTCAACTTTCGCATGCATTTGCACTGGACAGTGTACAACGTATTTATCCCGGACAATTATTCAAATCGTATAATTGACTCGTATTAGATCGAGGCAGAACGCTATTTATGTTTATTTCATTTTTTTACTTATTTTTTCTACGTCTTCTAGTTTTTCTCTTGCATGGTTTAGTTTTCACAGATGAAGTTATCGAGAGTACTGACTAGCACATGGTGCAACGGTATAAGTTAGATCACGTATAATTTTCTTAATTTTCTTAATCATTTTTAATATTCTTTTCCCGCCATTGTTTAAATTTTAATTTATCTTATTTTTTGTATGTTTTACAAAATTTCTGCGATGTAAATTATTAGAACAAAAAATTATGTTGATAATTTGATGAATAAATTAAAAAAAATCCTCAATTCAAATATTCAATATTTTTAGAAAAAATGTACTGATGCCCTATAATCTTACATCGAGTAGAAACTATTTAACACTATTTAATTTCCTAAAATATTAAATCTTATTTTATTATAATTAATAAATACAAATATTGTTGTTAATATAGATTTAAAACATACAGTAAGCTTTTTGAGTATTAAAATATTGTGTAACATAAATTTTTATTATGAAATATGAATTATACATTCAAATTTAGGGTGCAACAACTTTCAATTCTTTACTAAAAGTTTTTATTAAAATAACTCAAACAATTTAATTTTGCTACACTTGTTTGTAAAATACGGCAAAAGCAGACTAAAGTTACGTATATTAAGCTGATTAGCTTGACTATATTTATACATAGAAAATACATGCTAAAAACCAGCTTCAACCACACATCTTGCCTCTGTAAAGATTTCCTTTAAATAGACAGAAAACCAGAGAATGGTGAGAAAAATTCACAAAGTGGTCTAGTGGCTATCGCAATGAACAAGGAACGTTAGTTTCTACGTAAAAAAGTTAACAAAAAAAAAGAAAAAAGAAAAGTCCGCAAAGAGACGCCGACTAATAATGCGAGACGTCGGCATTTAAAGAACAAAGCCAAATCCTCGGAAATTCACCGACCTCTTCACTATAAGAACTCTTTTTATTACATTTTCTATCTTTTTTCACATTTCATAACTACCTTATATTTTCTAACAGTTTAATAAGCTAGTAATTATGACTACTCACTGTTTGAACACGATAAAAGTAGTTGTAATGTGTATAATAAATATACTCAAGAATTTTTACAGATTTTGCCTAAATATTACTGTAAGTGTCAATCAGATTGTTGAATATTTACTTTTAAAATTTAATTTTACATTTTTAATAGTATAGGATTTGTTTAAGGAAAATAAAATCTTATCTGAATTTTAGAAAAAAGAAATATCTCAAGAAAATATCAAGATCAAGAGACAAAGAGACAAAAATATTGATATTAATTGTTTAAATGTATAAATTTTTCAGAATCATTTTTTTAATGTTTCATAACTATCAATTATTCTTCAAGCTTCGTAATTTTATAAAGAATAATTATAATTTTTTTAAATGAATTATTTCATTCCATTGTAAAATATATTTGATCTTAAATCAACGATACCCTCCGTATTTTCAACTTCTTTAATTCCGAGATTGTGAAACTGCATGTAACTTACCAATTTACTCTTCTAAATAACATTTCAACCTTCTCTCTCTCTCTCTATCTTTCCACTTCTTATGTCTCTTTTACTTTGTATCCCCTTATTTCCATTCTGCATTTTTCTTAAATAAAGTATGTGCATATGTTCAGTTTGATTATATTGTTCAGTGTGTTCTTGTTTAAACGCAGTAAATTGTTCTAAGTGTATAGAACATACGTCCAAATTCAGCGTACGTACAAAGAATAAGAAGGCAAAATATCGCAAAAGAAATACTTTACCTAATGTACAAAGTACACGAAAAGCCCATTTTACATGAATTCATTATTACAAATTTTTAAAATACTTTACTTGAAAATGAAGGAGAAATGTATTTTAGTTACGTAAAAATTCGGTACTTTATATAAAATTTTCTACTTCGAGAAAAATTCTAGAAGAGAAAATCCCTAATAATTAATTTAATAAATAATTTATTTTAAAAAGTATTATTCATACGACGAAAAAATTAACAATAAAATTTGTATTTTTTATTTAAAAAAATTTATTTTTTATAAATATTTGTTTTATCATTGGATATTCAAATATTTTGTATTTTGAAGTAGTAGTAAAATCAGAAAATAATAAAAATATTTTAGTTTTAATACAAAAATTCATATGTTATTAAACATTATATATGTATATAATTAAAATTATACAAAGATTATTGAATTTTTTAACTACATTACTCAAATTATAGGAACATAAAATAAAGACAGATGAATAGATAGATACGATAGTAATATTTTCGCTTGAGTTATGGTTAACATCGGGAATTTACGGTCTTTCACACAAAGATTCCTTGTATGCAACATTGAATCTATTTTACTTTACAGTAATGGTATCTTAGGTAAGATATTGTGTGTTTTGATTAAAAACTAATGAAAATTTTCAATTTCTTTAATATTATATATATCCTCGTAATACTATATATTTAATAAAGTATCTCATACTAATATAATACATTTCTAGCTATTGATTCATGCTGCATCAATAATTTTTCAAGAACAGTGTTCAGTTAGTATTTTTTCTTTAAAGAAAAGTAAAAAAGTTTACGAAAATATAATTCGTATTATTAAAAATCTGAGAAATTAAATCACTTCTATAAGCGTTTTAAGATTGATATTTTTGACATAATCTTATTCAGTGACTCATAAGCTACACAAATAAAAATAATTTTTTAACGATAACAAAAGTTTATTTAATTTCTTATAGTTTCATTATTGTCTGATGTAATAACTAGATCTCGCATTGATTTCAAGACTTCTTGATTTTCTAAAAGTATTTATACCACTCATAAATTTATAAGTATGATATAAAATTGTCGCCCACAGAAAACACATCTTGCTTTCTAACTTTCCAAATAAGAACTAAGTCTCCTAAAAGTTAAAAACTAAGCTATTTATAAATATCGCAAATAATATATAGTATGTATAATTTATTATTCAACTGATAAAAATTCTAGTTAATATTAAATATTACTTTAGAAATAACATCGAAAGCACGAAACTAGAAAAATAAATACAAGAGTACATCAAATTTCATTTTTAAATTGAACCATCTAGAAACTTATAATGATACCAATTGTCATATTTTATGTATTAATCGTTTAACTCATAAAAAAATGATTTATCGGCCGAAGTTTGACACGAGTAATACAAAACACTGAAACTATCGAAACTTGAGTAATGCAGATTTACCACAATTAATGGATGTTGAATTTATACTGTGTAGATGTACCCAATGATCTTAACTGAAGTCTTTGACCGATTCTTTTTACTAAAAGCTATGTAAATACTCTAATGTAAATACTAATAAAATTTATTATCTTATAAAATTTTAGGATTAAGCATACGTTTACTTAATAAATATTTTTTTATTTTCAAAATGGTATTGAATTATTTACAGATTTAGATAATGAATGGATAAATTGAAACTGTTTCAAAGAATTAAAGTGTTTATGTAAAATAATATTCTTACGTTACAATGAATGTAAAAATACAAATAAATCTATACAGATAAAAAAAGTTATTTGTAGAATCTTATTTTAAATGTAATAATAAAATAAACTTACTTTTTGTCATAAATTAAGATTAATTTATTATTTTTTAAGCACTCCATCATTTATTTAAAAAAAATTAGGAAAAAATTTATTATCATTATTTATATAAATTTATAATTAAAAATTTATTATATTTATATTAGTAACTTAGAATTCAATTGTTTCTTAACAGAGAAATGTCTCACATTCCGATTACAAGTAAAAAAATTCATAAAAATTATTGTTTTACAATTTACTTTTTGTGATTTAAACTTAAATTAGCTTTTCACTTTCATTTTATTAAACTTAAATTCTTCTACTTTCAAACTTTTTATTAAAATTTTACTTGCTATTATTTTTTCTTCATTTAACTAAGTAATTAGGAGCTATTTAATGAACTTTAACTCTTTTAAACATAAAACTTATCGGAAACTTACTCCTTGTATGTCATCATTATATTATGTTGATTAATACTACATATTTAAATATACTTCAAAAAATAAAAAAAATATTTCTAATTATATAATAAAATTATAATATTAATTTATTTCATAAAAATAATTTGTAAATTATTAGAATAAAGCTTGTTTACAGAAAATATTTTATAAACAGTTATAATTTATAAAAATGGTTAAGAAAAAATCTAAATAATGATTTTTAATTGTTTTATTGTTTTCAAATTTATGTGTTGTTGAATTACATAAGGCATACACTTTTATCCCCTATATTTCAGTCTTTATAATATCCCAATTTTGACTGTTAAAAATCGAATTTGTGCACTTATATTCTTATATTTATTATGACACTATATTTATTATGCTAATTTATATCATTTTGTAGTGAATAAAGAGATTTTTTTTAGTGTAAAACTTCTTTAAAAATATATTTGAATAGTAAAATTAGATGTGAATGATTCGGTGAGTTAGAACAAGGAAAATAATAAAAATACTCAGCTGTTTGAAAAAGCTCCGACTTACATACATTTTTTTCTATCGCAAAAGCTCGATAAGAATCGAGGTGATATTCGGTGATTATTGACCTGACATGATCATTGAATAGACATGCATTTCCTCAAAACAGAACAATTCAAGCGGACGCACGAGACAATAATTGTTTATTGCAGTTGGCCATAAAGGAGTTTCGGGCTAACAGCTTGAAAAATTATGATTTATTGCGTCAACATCGTAATCTTTAAGAATTGCGCTTAAGTAAAACCAATGCCTCTTGAAATTTCATGAGAAAATGGATGCCACAATTTAAATAAATTTTACCTGTTTAAAATATAAATTCATTTAATTCTTATCTCGAGTAAACAATGTTTTCATCAACAATAAAATTTTATTACTCTTAAAATATGAATTAAAAGAGATACTTATTAGTTAAAATTATATACTTCTTGAGTGTTTGACGATTAATTTTTAACAAACTTGCATAATAAGGTAGTTTTACACAAAGGTAAACTTATTTAACTTGATGTGACGGCACTCAAATCTTAATCTTTTCCAGAATTGGTAGTAGGCGTAAAGAATTATATGAAGACATAGTGCAGAGGCCTTTAGAGACTCTCGTCGTCGTGCAGTCACACTAGACTACATTAGCGAGCTTAATTTACGGATACTTGGCAAGGACATCATAAGGCTCTTTTCATACTCTTGACACACGAAACCATAATGAATAATACAAGCTCCTGCACTTCGCAAAAACATGAAGCGATACTTATCTCGTAATACGATAGTGCACTACTCGCTTCTGACTTACCATTCTGCGTGTAATGTATTAATTATAAACAATTCACTATTCTTTGTGGTGCGAACTACTTCTATATAAAGCGCTGTAAGTACAAGGTCAAAAGCTGAGGGACGAAAGGGAAAAAAGTAAAAGAAGTAAATTATGCTTTACAGGAATGAGATACACAAAATGTGTAAGGCACTTGCAGTGTAATAATTGTTTCTGTATTATCGCGTGCCATGCAGTAATTTTCTTATAGTTATAGATTTCCTTTCCTTCACAATTTATTTTATCATTTTCTCTCTTTATCGGAAACCCTTAACCCCTTCTCTCCCTTTGTATCTTTTTTATTCTCCCATTCTTTAATACTATTAACGCTTTTTATTTCATATTGCAAAACACGTATTGAACATTTGTGTCCTTCTAAAATCAGAGAAAAGTTTGTACTTGTACCTTTTACTTTTGATTATACTTGACATTTGATATAAGCTTGCATATATGTACATGTTTTTTTAAAGAATTTTGTCTTATACACAAACCATTTGTACTTTAACGTTTATATAGTTATTTTTATTTATTATTTCGTAAATTTTTTATATTAAAAGAAGATACATTATAAATTGTTCTGAAGATCCTTAAAAATGAAATACTCCCATCTATTTTTTATTTAATTGCATAATTGTTTGTTCAAATAAATTTTTTATTATATATTAGTTTTCAAGCACTATTATTAATGACATTCCTAAATTACATATTTCTTTATTTATCACATATATACTTATTGCTATAAATTTTTTTTAATAAATTTAAATATATTTTCAAATTTGAATTTCAAATATAAAAATCTATACTATTTAATAATAGCTCTAAAAATAGTAATAAAATACGAAAAATTTATTGTTAAAGTTTAATTAAAATTTTAGTAAAAATTATACTTCTAGAATTGAATTATAAATGAAATACTAAACGTATTTAACCAAAACATTATGAAAAATATATTTATGTTAAAAAGAAATGTATAATCATTATATTATCGCATAATGAAAAAATTATAAATTCATTTCTATAATTAATTTTTATATAACAATTAATATGAATGAAATTCACTTCTAAATATAATGCATCTATAACTCATAAAACAATGTATATTACTGTATTTTATTTTAAGGGAAATAAATTATAAATTAATTATTATCAAAAGAAAAAATAATTTAAAGAATCTATTAAGACATAAATTTGGCATAATTTAAGGAAATAGAATAAATATTCTTTTTGTCAAGGTCATTTCTAGCCTTCTTCAAACTTCAGGTCACAATCGCAATTACTTTATCAATCTAAAGGTATAATTTGTCTTGTTATAACAAAAACTCAGTAACGATGATAACAAAAAGACGACAAAACATTGAGGACTATTTATTCGTTGTTTTCATTCAAAAAAATCCAAATTAGTGGGTTTTTAACTGGTGTCGTTTTCACGAAGAAAGAAGTGGACAAAAAAATCAAGCTTGAGAAAAACCATCATTAGTATTGTATACGAAGTACAGCTAATTATTTTTGTCACTCACCATCATTTCCAAATGTATATACGAAAGATATTCAGAGGTTTGCAATTTTAAATCGTCGATACTCATTGAATTATTTTTAAGTCTGACTTGTTGTCTGGCTGTTTGGTTGTCTCCGCTTCTCTACCTTCCATGCTTATTTGCTCTGCTTATTGGCAGGATCTTATTTATTCTGGTTTACACAAGAAGGTAAAGGGTATCCAGAAAAACGCTGAACGATAAGAACCGTACTAAAAAAGATTCAAAACTCAAGTGGTTGTTAAGAGAGTTTGTTATCGTCTTTCTTTTACTAGAACTTCTAAAACTGATAATTAATCAGTTGCGTCGCTTCAAGAGGCATTTTATAGAACTATATTTGTCTCCCACTAAAATTAAATGAGATTTTCTACTGAAAGCTCGATCAAATGATATCAATTTATGTAATCAAACTATGTGTACTTGAATTTTTAAATAAAGTTTTTATTGCTTTTTAAAGAATATCTTTAATTCCTCATAACTTTTAAAATAATGAAAGAAAAGTAAAAAAACTTTTTTAATAGGGAGCTGTTAAATTACTGCAGAATTAGTAATTAACTTTTCGCAATTGTATGTAAATATCTACATATAGGTAAACTTATTCTAATTATATCGAACTAAAAAAGATGTATTAAAATGTATTTATTCGAATTTATATTTATGCTTTTAGTATGACCAAAAATATTAGTAGTGTAATGAATATTTTATTATTTAGTTTTTCACATTTTGAGTTTTTCGTAATACTACCACCTTAGAAAAAAAGTTACAAAAATTTATTTTACAAGATTAAAAAAAAAAATGAAAAATTCTGTTTCATTGGAAATTTTAATTTGTATTCGTTATTATATATTTAAATTGAATTTATAGAATATAAATTGATTCAATACCAAAAATTTTTAAATAAACTTGTTAAAATAAAATGAAAATTTAATTGAATCACATAAGATGTAGGGAACTTATTATAGTTAAATTAAGTATTTTTTACCTAAATAGAAATATTAGTATAATTTTAGACGAATTTTTTTAAGGCCCTTAGTACAAATGTTAACGATTTTAAATTGTATTTTAAAATGATATCTGAAGAATGTAAGGTCAATAAATTTTTTAAAAATTGCTTCGATTTCATCCTATAAATTTTTTTTTCTTTTTTTTTCTTTTAACTTTTTTATTTTGCATGAAATTGTATAAAAATAATCTTAAAATTGATTATTTGAAATTTAAGAAATTAATTATATTGTGATAAATATACTATATATTTTTAATTCGTGAACCACTTTATAGTAAATGAATCTTCTATATACAGATACCAATTTATTATATCAATGAAATTATTGTTCTCTGTTTGAGCGGCTAATGGAAAGTTTTTAAGCAAAGTCATATAAAATAATTAATTTTCTTTCTTCTTTTCAAGATATTCAATGTTAATTGCTCAAGAGACGTAAAAAAATCTGAGTTATTATTATTATTATTATTATAAATTATTATTTTTATTATTATTATTTTTATTATTATTATTATATTTTATTTAAAAATCTAATAAAAAAAAATATATACATATATATATACGCGTATATGTATATGTACATTAATAAATACATATCTAATAAGATCATCGGTTAAATACGAGCGTAATCAAATATATTTCAAATATTAAGAAAATTCAAATAAAAATAAAAATACAAAAGCATCGTAACAGTAACGTTGAGACTGAGGCTTGCGATAGTAATGCTGAACTTCTGCTTTTAAGAAGATCGAAAGGGATTAAAAAGAAAGCTTGCCTGAAATATCCAACAAG
Organism: Platyscapa corneri; assembly: GCA_018907185.1. Taxonomy (NCBI): domain Eukaryota; kingdom Metazoa; phylum Arthropoda; class Insecta; order Hymenoptera; family Agaonidae; genus Platyscapa; species Platyscapa corneri. The sequence goes on along the minus strand of JACCHW010000108.1, from coordinate 445,604 downwards.
TCTCGATGATTAACGAGTACACGCTACATTATAAGAGGTAAACAACATAGAAATACAACACTAGAAATTAGATAAATAAAAATTATTAATAATTTGAGCTTTAGAAGCATTATTTAATACAATAAACTACAAAATTTATAATAAAATTAATACTAAGAAAAACTTATGATAATTTTAGATAAATATAGATTGTTTTTAAATTTAAAGTTTCAATAGAATGGGAAATAATTAAATAATACTATAATACAATTGAAATAATGAGATTCAATTTAAATAATATGCAGTTGAATGTTGACTTGCATCTAAAAATAAATTTTTATGTACTCACTAGTTTCTTTATTCGTTGAAGGTACATACTGAATCTCTTCAAAATGACTTCATAAAGATAAACAAGATAAAAAATAATTGAGTTATTCTTCTATGCAGCAGATATTTCGAATTAAATTTTTATAAATATCCACGAAACTAACCTCTTTTACAGCTTTAATCAACTTCGTCTTCATCAGAGAAAGACTCCAACACTTCACTGATTTAGTTTTGAACAATATAATAGAGTTTAATTTTTCTAAAGCTAATTTTTTGTATAAAGAATTAAATTATTTATATAGGAGTATAAAAAATTGAAGTTGTAATGGCGTAAGTATTAACCTAAAGTTCAGGATACTAAGTTTAGTTTTGGAAAGCACAGAAAAATATAGCAGATCATTAATATTGTAACATTTTATAAAAGAATAATAAAATAAAAATAAAATTTACTGATAAAATTACTTTATTTTACTTTATACACAACTCGCTATCTGAGCAACAAGATAAGACTGACTCGTCTCCTCCACGAGTCGACCCATTGTTGATTTCTGGTTGATGCTCGTCGTATTTATTTCGATTATATTCTCCGAAAACTTCTCTCCCTTATACAGAATGGCTACAATACGTATATGTATATATACTTCAATTTATTTCCTTTTTAAAAATTTGAAGATGATTATAGTATAGAATTATACAATAAAATAAGAAAAAATATATTTAGAATAATGTAAACTTTATAATGTAAACTTATTTTATGAGCAGGTAGTATAAAATTTACTACCAAAATTTTAAACTAATTATTTTATCATAGATCAAATAGTCAAAAAGTAATAAAAAAATTTAAATACAATTATAATTTAAATATTTGAAATAAAATAAAATAATTTTCATATTAAAGTAGTAATATAAATTTATAAATTATAAAGGAGTAAAAAGACTGTAAACAACTGTATACAAGAATGTGATGAAAGCATAAATAGTAATGCTGATACCACCTTTAAACCACAATAATATTGGTAGATTATCCAATAATAGTGGACGAGGAACTAGCGAAATACTACCGGACAGCTCATTAATGTCTAATAGCGTCAATGATCACTTGGTAGGGTATAAAAATAATGGAACGCAAACAGGTCAACGACGTCGGATAACGTGGATGGAAAACAGTAATGTTGCGTTGCGGGATGGATCAAAGAATGTCGAATAATGTCAATTGACAGGAATAGAGAGGCAGGAACGAAACGGTGCAGGAGCTGCAAAACACGTCGAATAACGTGATGCGGTTATTTTACGAATCTATATCGTCGTCGAATAGCAATGTAGAACAAATTGGCAGAGATTTATTTAAAAATCCCTGTGTCGTTATCGGCAGCTGCTTTTATAATCCATTTTTCATGCCTTTTCTGGCACGTATATCTATTGTGACTCGAACTTTTCTGAGAATGCTTCGTAAGCATCGCGCGTGCTCATGTCAGTGTTTCGTGCTGCAGTCATCAATTTTGTACATTAGGCTAGACAATTGTGGTTACTGATGAATTAATTTACCCGTATACATCGTAATTAATTTTGTTAGAAAGTGTTTGTTTGTATATCAACAATCATTCAAAAAATGTAATAATTGCCGAGAAAGATAGAGAAATGTTTTACCTGCTACCGATGATTATAATAGATTTTATTATGCCTAGATAATGAAACATTTTACTGCATTCAGTTTTTTACTTTACTTATCTTATATCAACTAAAATATCGGTTATCGTATCAAAGTTGAAAAAGACAATGATATAACAGCAGGTAAATTACTTCTGACTGCAATTAACATTAATTAAGTCATTTATAGCGATCTGATCAGAGAAATGATTAATACGATCGATCAACAAGTAAAAGATAACTAAATAACTATTTTTTAACGATCAGTGCTGTATCATTATATTCGGAGCCAACAAAAATGTCTAAAACAGAAGATCTGCCTATAATCTGATTGAAAGAATATAAAAGTATACAATAGAAATTTGGCTCAGTGGGCTTAAGCTCTATAGTAAAAATACTATTGCAGTGTTATCGATAACATCTAGATTACTATTTTATTAAAGTACAAAAAGTTTCTACAAGCTATTAAATTGTAAGAACAATCTACATAATTATTTGCAGAAGTTATTTGATGCAGTCTGAAATGTATAATGTAGTAGCACCACCATATTATTAACCTTTGCTTGAAAATTTGATATCTAGAGTTGATACTGTGTAGTACATGCAAGAATATTAACACTATATTTTGTCTATGCGTTTGCATGTTTAATGAATTCATTTAAATATAAATTATAAATAAGTTATTACTTCTTACGTATGTAATATACTATGTATATAATATTTTAGGTAGCACCAGAATGAAAAAATTGTTTTCATATTATTTTCAAAAGTATAATATAATGTAAATAATTTATTACTTCCCTATATATATATATTACTTTTGTTAGATTCCATGGAAATAACCTTTAATTATTTAAACTTGACCAATAATTATATGTATCTATATATATAGTATATGATTTTTATGATTATTTTAATAGTAAAGATAGGAGGAAACATATACAGCTTCAATATATATTAATATATATATTATTCTCTTAGTCGCTAGATTATCTAGTACTTCTATTAGACCTATAGTATTAAAAATTTTTCGGTTCCAGAAAAAATATATTCACATTTTTTAATATGTCATATTTTTTTGATTTTTCCGCCCCGTTCTATTCTGACGCTTGTACTGTGGCCTATACAGCTTTTGAGAATAATCGTTTAGATGCTATAATCTGAGTTCAACCGTGAGCATTAGTACAGGATATTTCTCTAAAATCTTAACGACGATTTGCATGAGTGACTTTATTAATAATGCCATGAATTCACCCGTAAAGTAATTATCAGAGATGCTAATCTGAATTTATATAAAGAATCACTGCATAGATTTACTCTATCAAAAACAAACAATTACAGATACTTTAAACGAATTCTATTCACGTACTACTCGATAATTTAGGTGAGAGTATACAGTTGAATTATCTAGTGGCTTTTTAAAGTAATATAACTCCGAGAAGAAAAATTATACATCCTGGAAGATAATTATTTTGAAACTACCATATATACGTATTTTACAGCTACACTTGCTAAGTAAATATACGGCAAGATAATTTCTTTTTTAATTTACACATTATAAATTATATATATTACATATATTGTTGTATTAATAATGTTTGAATTTGTGACTTTTAGTCTATTTTTCTGCAAATAATCTAATTAAAACATAAAATTTTAAAACAAACTTAGTTGATGTGTTATAAAAAATATAAATATTCCTATTAATAATATTATTTTATTGGATATAGAAGTAAATAGTAATTTATAGAAGAGGTAGCAATAATGTATACAAATTTCATCAAGCAAAGTTGTTTGTAAGACTTATAAATCGAGCGTATCGTATCTTATACTTTGAAAGTTAACGAGAAAAACTCTCAGGTACATCAAGTACTTATTTAAGACTACGCCTGTCACATGGGAAAATGTGTAACACACCGCCTAGTGGTTAATGCTATGTGTACATTATTTTCTTTCAGTTATGTAACGTTTTTATTCCAACATATATATATACTGTAAAAAAATATTTTTATTATTAAATATTTAGAATGTATTACATTGTATTTTTAATGGTTGCTAAGCTACGAAGTTATTTAAAGTAACTTGTTTTTTGTATTAAAATTCTGTACTGCGTAAAATAAATATTTAAAACTAAACTCAAAAAGATAATTTTATATATAAATAATCATTTTTATCTTTTCATATAAGACTACTTACACTTATTATTTTATTTTGATAATTTTTTATTTTTTTATTTTTTTCTTTGAAAGTGAAATTTATATTTGGAAGAAAAGACGTACAATAAATTGTAATACTAAACTATTATTAATTATTACTAGATTCACATTTATAGCTAAATTTATAAATGCAATTATTCAATAAACTTAAAACTACTTTTATATATTTTTCAATGAAACAGATTAAAAAAATTTAAGTACTAAATTTAAAAAATCTGCTCAATAGAGAATCTAACGTAAAAACCTAATATACCATGCCTAAAAAAACATTTATGGATATTACGTCTATTGACTCTACCAAAGAGCAATGGATATCCCAAATCTTCAAATATGTAATTAGATTTTTTAATTAATATAAATAACAGAGTGTCTGAGTATTAATAATCGCACAATTTTTTTAAACTTTAATCCAACAATCTAACAAACTGGACTGCTTTTGAAAATCATCATTCCACGTAGAGCAAATATTTTACAATTATTACTATATAAATACTTATTCATTTAATATTAATATATATATATATGTTTTATAAAATGATAATTTATTTAAGCTAATTTAATATTTTTTATTTCAAACGTATGCATTGCAATTAGTAATTGTGAATAGAGTAAAGTTATACGTTCTTAAGTTTATAAAAATAATTCTTTAAATAATATAAAAAATTATTGGATTTTTATTTATCATAATATTTAATTCAATTATAATATACTTCTCTGTTTTGAATAATATAATCTATTTGTTATAAGTCAAATACGCAAAACAAAATTAGGTTTTTAGTATTATTTTAGAAGGACAATTTTTATCGTATACTAGCATGATAATCAAAAAAATATATTTTGACGATACAATTAAGCACATAGATGTTTTTTTCGGTAATAATATTAATAAAAGATGAATATCTTAGTAAACTTATTTAAGAAAAAAGTAAATTATCTAATTTATTTTCGTATGAATATTAAAAAAATTAATATACAAATTTGTGTACTTATAATAAATGTAAATAAAATTTATAATTTACATTGTTATAAGCAAATATAGGAGAAACCTAATTAAATGAATATTGTACAAAAAATATTGTCAAAGTACATATATTTGCATACACACTTGTATATATTATTTACATCAGCTTCTAAATAACTTTTATAAAAAAGTACAAAGAAGAGACAGCATTTTTTTTTTTTTCAAAAATGTTTTCCTCTAAAATTTTTATAATCTTTCGTATTTATGATATACTAATTCAATATTAATATGTTCTAGTTGATATTCTTCTGTAAATAAGACAGATAAATTATATTTATATTTATGAAATATTGATTGAATTTTTTAAATAAATTTTGTTTGTAATGTTGTTTTTAAAGACATTATATTTTTCAATAACTAAAAATTAAAAGTAATGTATTAAATTTAGATCAGGTATTAAATTACTTATTGGCAGATTTTTAATTATTTTTAAAACGAATTATTTATATATAAATTGAAAATAAAAATAAAATTTGTAACATTAAAATGAGTATATAAAATAATTGTTACAGTAGTAATAAAAGGTATGTCAAATTTAAAATCATTGATAATATTAACAAATATTCCAATAAAACTTACATTACTTTACACTCTTTATAAGAAATGTATTTTATTTTTCTAGAGTCTCCAATGTTCCTATAAGCTACATCGTTAAATCTCACTAAGTTAAGTATGTATGAACAATTTTTAAAGCAAATTAAAAATAGCAATAGAAGAAAATGAGAATTACTAAATAATTAAAATCTTCTGTCTGTGTATTAATAATTGTTATATTATATTATTAGTTTGCTATATTTTGATCTATTACATTTTAATTTAACCTCCTACTCATAATCTTCTATTCACAAAGAACGTTTCTCGATAATTAGCAAAGTTTGTATGACTTTGAGATCAATAGATTGTGAATATATTATAACGGTGAATTTCTTTTGTTAGTAATAACTTGACAAACAATTTATACTAATAAATTATGATGAAATTTATAAATACATGCTTATCATAATTAAAGCATTGAAATAATTTTTATTGATCATTCTAAATATATCGATCCGAATAATCGTTCTAGATATACTTTCTTATATTTTGGGTTGTACGATATCTACTTGAATTTTCATCTTTGTAGCTATGTATCTTGGATACTACAATTCAAAAATGTCTCACTATCATGCAATAGTAGATTTCTATGAAATAGTACTCTAATATTATGCATAACTGCCGTTATTAAAAATCGTATTAAATAACTTTCAAAAAATAATATACGATATCGACGTTATATTTAAAATTATTTTAAAACATTAAAATTATAGTTATTTATGTTAAAATTAAAAAGGAATCTTTTTAAGCTGATGAAGTTTAATACATTTCTAAAGCAACTTATAGAAAAGAAGAAATGAAGCTAAAATTTTGTAATATGAAAAAGGTTTGTTCGTGATTTCATAAGTTTTTTTTTATTCACAAACTGTTGTTTTTTTTAAATATTAGAAGTATACCGGACTAAAATTTTCATGTTATTTTTCCATTTTTGTAAATAATATATTAATATATTGAAATAAAAATTTTTTTATTGATAAAAATACAAAATTAACTACTAAACTAGAACAAAATAGAAAGTAATTTACATTTTAATATAAACGTATATCGTAATATTTTTAAATAATTATTGTAAATATTAACATTATTGAAATACATCCAATATTAAAAATTGTTTAAAATGAAAAAATACAACAACGGTGTTGAAGCGTATTATTTGTCAGTTAAATGTTTATATTAATACAAAAAAATATTATGTTCTATTTTTACTTGATTTTTTTAAACACTTTTAAAATTTTTCATATTTAATAACATTTTAATTCATTTTATATATTATATATAATACTTATAACAGTATAAAAGAAAATCTAAATCTATTCGATAAATTAAGCATCTGTAAAAGGTATAAGATGTTATTTACATCTTGACAGTCGATCTGTCAACTACAAATACGATCGATATAAAAAACTGAATTTTATCCAGAAAGTAAAGTTTATGTAATTTATAAAATTTATAGATAAAATTATTTATAGTTATTATATATTATAATTATAGTTATTATAATTATTTATACAATACTAATATATAATAAAAAAAAAAAAAATTAAAAAATAATGTTAGCGAAAAACAGTAATTCAGTGTGTACATGAAAAATAAATAATTTAGAATTACATTATATAATTACAAAGAATTTAAATAATATATGTAAAATTGTATAATTTGAAATATATATTTTTTATTATATTTTGTAAATTATTTATATTTTTCGTATTTTCTAAAAAAAATTTGCATTTTGAAATGTAGTTAGAAGTTGTGTAGTTTAGAAACTGCAGTTTCATTAGGCGTACATTTAAAAAAAAAAATTTTTACTAGTTTTTTGAATGTATTTAATAACTTACTTTAAAGGTTTATTTTAAGTCTAAGTATTAAATTAATAAATAAGTCGTAAGTATAAATAGTGTTTTCTTGTCATAATTATCGATTGAGTTTAAAGATTGTATAATTTAAATTAATGAAAATGGTTTAAAAATATGTGTAAACCAAAAAAAAAAAGTACAGACAAAAGACGAAACTGGGGTGTGTGTGGTTGGGTGTGTGTGTGTTGTTGGGGTTTTGTTTTTTTGGGTGCTCGCTGCTCGTGGTGCGCTCGCCAGACTCGTCCATTGGTATGAACTGGCAACAATATTCGTTAAGTTACGTAAATACGTCCAGCACTAGAAGAAGTGATACTTATATCTAATACATCGGTCTCTAGGAGAGCGGTAATATCTTACACAGGCGATCACCGACACACAACTTGTTTTCCTGTGCCCCGTCCCTTCTTCCCTGTCCCCTCTTCTTCACGTGTTCACGCGCACGCGTCTTTTTTCGTGGATCGACCACTCCCTCCCGTGCTAGTCCTTTACTATCCGCTGCTCCCTCGTCGGCTCTCGGTTTGATCGCCCCTCTCCTCTCTGCTACTCGTCAGCCGCCCTGGTGCCGTCTTTTTTTATTGCGGCCTGCTCCGGTTGGGGTCTTGCCCTTTTGTAGGTCTCTGGCCCGCGCCATTTAGTCGGGTCTTGTCTGAACCTGCGCTGCTGTCCTGTGCCTGTGGGTCCACCCGCCCGCTACTTTGGGCGCCGTCGTCGCGCTCTGCACCTGCCGCGCCGGTGTCTTTTCTCCCGGTCCCCCTCGGGCCTGCTGGTTTTGGTAGTGTCGGTTCCCGTCGGCTTCGCGGCTTGGTGTGCCTGTATCTTTTGTTCCTTCACGCTGCTTTGTGGTCTTGGTTTGCTTCCCTCCTGGGCGGTGGTCTGTTCTCTTCTGCGGCTCGTTTCGTTGGTGTTTGTTCTGCGCCTTTTTTTTGTTTTTTTTGTTTGTTTTGTTTTTTTTTTTTTTTTTTTTTTGTGTCGTGTCGCTGTCCTGTGTTTCCCTATTCGTTGCGTGGGGGGGCCTGGCGGTCGTGCGGGGTTCGGGTGCTGTGTGTGGTGTGGTTGATAAATGTGGTAGTTAAGTGTCGGATGTCCAGGTTGCCAAGTCAAGCCCTGCCTCGGTTTTGATTCTATGTAGTATTACGAGTAAGCGTCTATTCTGCTAAGGACTGGCGGCACGGAGCTTATTTTCAGCAGCCACTCGGCCGCTGCGCCATCGTGCCCAGCGGGAGCTGTAGATGCCTCGTCCCCTCACCCTGGATACCTCTTCGTCGTGATCGTTCTGCTTCCTCCGCACCCCAAGCGCCTCGATCCGGCGACAGCTAATTCCTCGCGACTCTTAGTCCCCTCCTTCACGATAACTTATAACTCCCGTGGCACCCTTCAGTCCTGCCGGTGGAGCACTCTACTCCTGCGCCCAGTCCCTTTTCCTCCCTACCCGGCCAGCCGCTAAGCAGCTCCCCCCTGGTGAGCGCGGCCCACTTATCCCTTCAGCCCAGGTCGGTCACCCCCCACCGTCGGTAACGATACTAGTCGCCCCACCACCATCATGGTCCCCACAGATTCTTCCCTTTGCCTGCCCGTCGATCCTCCCTCCTCTTCCACATTCTCTTTGCCCATACTAGGTCTTGTCGTGGGATAGTCACCGCCGTCTCCTGCCTGCGACCCCCCGCCCACCTTCCCCCACCCTATAGCCGCCCCACGCCCCTCCCTCGCGCGTCACAGGTGTCTAGGCCGTTTCGTCACCTCAACTGAATCACTATCTCCGCAAGCTGATAAAATTTGTTAATACACATATCTTTTGTTAACTATCTTCTAGATAATCTAGGTAGTCTCCAGACTTCTTTCGTTTCTATGCTCGTTAGGTTATCGCCCTCAAATTTCTGACCTCGTTATCATATCACTCTCTCCCCATCCCAGTGACCCACCCTCTCCCAACCCCCTTGAATACTTTTATAAAATAAAATATAAAAAATGCACAAACTAGTATTTATTATACAAATGTTAAATATTTATAAAACATATTTGAAAAAATTTTTAATAATATAGTTATTACAAATAAGTAACGACAACTATATATTTCAGAAAATTTTCTGTATCTAGATAAGTTTCTACTTCAATTTTTTACTTAAATGAAAAAAAATTAAAAAATTTTGCTATATATTTAACGAAATTGATATATTTATATATTGTATGTTATATTTAATGAACTATATAATGTTTTATGCAACAAATAATTAATAATAGAACATTGTCGTACAGATAAGAAAAGTTTTTAATCATAATTAACATTTTGAGAAAATCAGTGCAAATTTGTTAAAGTTATATTTTAAAAAAATTTAAAAAAGTTTTGTTAATACTCAAAATTATTAATTGTGGTATAATGTGCATATAGATGCGCTTGTACAATTTAAAATTCGATATCAGAAATAAATTTTGTTATAATCGATATTTTTGTACTATACTTTATAAATTATTAAAAGATTTTAATTTAAAAATAAAAAAATTATTTTTTTGTATCTAGATATTTCTAGATATTTTTAAATACTTCTAGATTATCATCAATTTTTAAATAAATATTCAAATCAATATTAAATTATTATTATAATGTACTATTAGTAATAACAAATGTTCAAAAAATAAAAATGATATATTATAATTTTATATTTTCTGTTGTAATTATCATTATTTAAAAATTTATTATAATAAAAACTTAGGGAATTTAATTTGGAAAGAGTTATTTTTTAATTATGCATAGGTTTTAAAATACTATTTTAATATGAAAATAAAGAAAACGTTCCGACTAACTGATGGAACATTAGATCGAAAAGGAAGTTGAAATATAAGGAAGAATACGTTTATAATAGTCCGTAATGATATCATATAATATTTTATAGTAAAGCATATCTGTATACTGTGCAGTGAAATAGTATCATAGGATGACGAAATAAGAAAAATTATAAAAACAAAATTAAAAAATTAACAACTGCAATTTCTACTTAATTTATAAAAAGACACTTCCATTTTTAATGCATATAAGGTTTTAATATACATAAAAGTTCAATATATAATATTTTCGTTTTTAGTAAAACTTAGACTTTTATGCTACAATATTTAAAAGAAATTTAATTACTTAAAAAAACATGAGGTTAATTCTTATTCCTTCTGTAAAATTACTTTTAAGTCTGATAAATATGAGGTTAATTCTTATTCCTTCTATAAAATTACTGTTAAGTCTGATAAATGCCTATTCTAATTAAACTTTTAATTAATTTAAAATAAACTAAAATTATTTACTATAATTTTTATTAGGAGTTAACGCATGTTTTTATAGTTTTTCAAATTATTTGAAAAGTACAATTCATATAACTGAAATTTATTATGTTATTTAAATAAATATATTTTTTATTTTATGCTTTCAAGTCAGACTTCGATTTTTTCTTGTATTATTATCACTGAGTTTTTCATGCACTTGTTAAGCGTTTCTATGACAGACCAGGAAATTCGTTATTCTTATCATCAACTCATATCAGAAAAAGAAAGAAAAAATAAGAAATAGAAAGAAAGGGCAAGAGAGAGACGGAAACTACTTCAATGAATCTATTTTAGGAGCATGAGAAGCAGAAGCAGAAACGGAAGTCGGAATTCTGCCAATCAAAATTCTTATTCGTTTTCAAGGAAGAAACGACATGGTACCCTTATACAGAAATGACTATGAACATACGTACATCGTGCTTTCACAATAATAGTTTAGTAATTTACATCTGTCCAATGCATGCCTCCATTTTTACATATATACAGATACTCATACATGTATGTATATATATATATATATATATATATATATTTCATTAACAATTGTATAATTAAAAGATTATTATTATTATATATTGTACATATAAATGATTTTTATTTTTGGTGTAATATAGAATGTATAAAAAGATTTATATCTACAAATTTAAACAAATTTTTGGATTTTTATAGTCCTTTTATTTCTATATACATATACCTCTTTGATAGTATAAGGAAATTAAAGCTAATAATTCAATTCTTTCAATTATAAAAATTTGGTTAAAAAATACGTTATATGACCGATAAAAATAATATCGACAGTTAATAAATAGATTATACTTCAATGCAAAGTTCTGAAATAAAATAAAAATCATACTAATTTATTAATAAATTGTAATTATAGTGATATTGGTGAATTTAATGAAATTTTTATCATTAATCTAAATTGGTTTTTATATACCAGTTATCAGTCAATATAAATTAGTTAATTGGTTCAAAAATAAACTGTTCTTTATAATTTTTTATTATAGAGTAAATAAAATAATAAAATACATTAGATAAATAGAAACCCAAATTAATATATATAAATATAATATATATAAATCATTTTTTATGAACTAAACAATATTTTGTTAATAATAATTGAAATTATTAAAGATTTAAAATAATTTCTTAAACGAGTTAGGATTGTACTGTTTATGATATTTTAAATATCATATAAACCTAAATACATGTATAACTATCGTTAAACTTATCGAATCATCTACTATTACTTTCTTGAGTTAAAAATTATTTATTAAAGATACAATAAACGTAGGGTAAAAATAATTTGAATAAAGTAATCATTGATTATATAAATACAGATATTAAAAAATACGTCATGTACGTAAGTGTACTTTCAAATCGTAGTATCAAGCTATTAAAGAAAAATTATACGTTTATTATTTTATTTCTTTATAAATTATACAATAACACTAATAATAATAATGATATAATATAACTTTTAATATAAATTATTAATAAATGATATTATTTTTATGTATTATAAAATTATATAATATTTTTAAAATTTTACATACGTACTTATGAGACAGAATATATAATATAATCATAAAATCACACAGAAAAATTTGTTCACATACATATCCTAGAATATTACCAAGAAATTTTTTTTATTCTTGAATATGCATAATATTTATGCACTACTATAGTGTCGCAGCATACATTCATACATACATGCAAAGTTCCAATAGGTCGTAATGATCTAAAGTCAGATAAGACAGGTCAGCTTTCAAGCTATACTTAATACTATAGCTACACTTAAAAACTGAATGTAATTGCACATAATTATTTAATATTTCCCAATTCTGTGTTAATTTCCTTTATCTTACTTTCAAGTATACTTATTTCATCTTTCTACGGTTATTTTTCGAATTAACTTTAACTATATCATTAATTTTCTATAGTTAATTTGTAATCTGCCTCTGATACTCATCTGTGATGTGTGATATCCAAGTATCTGTGATGTGTGATATCCAAGTATAAATCAATGTTACTTTAAGGGTCAAAAGGAGTTGTTATTAATTCACAAGTCAATAAATAAAAAAACATGCATATATAGTCAATGACAGAACTTTTGCTGGGGTATTTTTTTTTGCTCGAGAGATCTTTGTTTTCAAGCTCTGCGATTCCATGCCTGTGCACTGAACTGTCTCACTGAGTTGCTTACCTTTCGGTTCGATGAAATATTACATAACGAAAAAAGAGAAACTAACAATAGGAGATTGAGAAAGATAGAGAAATAGGAAGCAGTTTGCGATGTATAATAAGAAAATAGGAAAATATAGAAAAATGAAAAAACGTAAGAGGGAAAACGAAAAAGAAGAAAAAATAGAATATAAAAATGAAAGAAAGCGAGATAAGGGTAGATGGGCTTACGATACTTCAAAATTAAACTATCAGTTTGAAATAGTCTGGATGAGTAAGCGAGATCGATCATTGTATTTTGCAATTATACGTGTAGCCGTAAGAGAGCTTTGCGAAACCGTATTTTACTATGTGTGAAAACATGAAAAAATCTTTGAAATATTTAACTTCACTTGCATTAAATAATAATTACTTTTCGAAAATCTCATAATTATTAAATTTGAGATGCGAGTTTATTTTTAGTTATAAATAAGGATGCATATTAAATAAATCTATAGCATAAAAGTCTTTAACTTTACTGTTACACAGATTCTTTTAATTTTAATAATTAAAATCATTCGAATTTATAAATACTACTTATGGATAATAAAGTAACTATTAAATCATGAAATCTATAATATTACGTATATATGTTTCAATCTAATAAGAATGTAAGAAATATAAGAAATATAAGAAATATAAGAGCGTAAGAAATAGATGTAATATAAAATTCACACCTTTTAAATAAAAAAATATCATATATTTTGGTGGTATTGTCAAACAATATACAATAATATTAATCTTTGAATCCAATAAATTTACATTATATGAATTAGATCTAAATATTTTATATATTATTGCGTATGAAAATAAAAGGAATAACTGAAATATTTTCTTTTTTCGATGGAAATATTTTTATTTTAGAAAAATACTCAAATTTAAAAATAATTTTTATGAAAAACATGATATTCTATTTCTAATAATGTGTTTAGATTTTAATTTAGCTTATTTTATGCAATTTATTCACAACTATACCTACGTAATATGTTTTTATTTTAAAATGTATTAAGTTTTATAAATAATAATTTACGTATTAGAAATTTTAATCCAGCGATTTAATTTATGTATTCCATTTTTAGTCTTCGACAATATTGTAATCTAGTTTATATTAAATATTAAATTTATTTTGCTGAAACTGTTTTGATTAAAAACAAAAAATGCAAGTGAAATTATTAAAATGATATTAATCATAAATATATTATAAACTTAAATCATAAAGATAATTAGATACAAATTAATTTATTGAAATTTGTGTACAATTGTTTATATACTTATAACGATCTATAAATTAAACTCACAAATAAACATAAACAATAGTATTTAAATAATTTATTAAAATTCATACGATGATTTGAATAGAGTATATCTACATATTTTTTTTATTATTTTTGTAAATATGTGTGCTTGTGTTCATCTTTTATATAATTTGATTTATAACTTCCAAAAGAATTACCTTTAAGATATTAAAGCAGAGTAAGTGAGAACAATAAAGTAAAGAAAAATATGGTCAATGCCGTGCAGATGAAAGAAAAAGAAATACAAAAGCTTCACTTTTTTATATTTTACTTAGAGCCAGTATATTTATATATACAGTGTTTATAAAAAATAAATTTTAATCCGTTCATAGATTGCCTTAGATTTAACCTGATAGATTTTATGAGGATATATTACTAGAATATATAAATATGAGTGTAACTGATAAATAATTATGGAAGCTTAAAATTTTTTTTAATCAAATTTAATTTAAATAAAACTTTGTTTGAAATACTATTCTATTCTTTATATTATTAGTATAAATTTTAGCTTATTTTAAATATATTATATTGTTTTCTTACAAATTCAAATATTTTGAAAAAGTGTGTGTGTGTGTACGCGCGTTATTGAAATTAAAGAAGTTTAAAACGACAATACTTTGAAATATTGAAAAAATTTGTTAACATCAATTTTAAGTTGATAATTGTTAATGATTGACGTGTAATGGATTGAGGGTAAATAATTGAAAAAAAGATTGATTGATTAAATTTTAATTATGTTTATTAAACAGCACACTCACGACTTCAACTACGAAGTAAGTTGAAGGAGCGAGATGAAACAAAATTCTGACGCGCCGTCTGCCGACGTTCGTACTTATACTCTTTTTTGCTGTTTTATTTTTTCGCGCAAAACCTTCACATTTCGTCGTCAGAACGTCATAGCGCGCTTAAGCTCTCCGAATCCCTTTTCGGTGTAATTGTTTTCGCCGCGTGGCTTCGCGAGAAATCCATTATACCGGGTAATAATTAGCACGTACAATTCGGAAAGCTCAAATGCGTATAACATTTTATTGAACGCTGTACAAGATTAATAATAATCGACCGTATGCGGCCCCCCTCGCGAGTGAGGTAGAAGTGGGACATTCTATCACCAACAATAATGAATCTTAATTTTTTTCGTATTCAATTTAAAAAGTGCAATATATTAATAATTTAATTGTATTTTTAATAAATCTGAACTAAAATATATTATTATTTTGAAAAAAATGTAAAATAATTAACAAATTTTTTCAAATTTATTTAAAAAAATTAAATTACTAATAAGTTCATTTAAATTATAAGTACTGTTAAAGTAAAAATTTTATTTTTAATCAAAAATTTTTTTAAATAATTAACGCTTTTTTTTCGTAAATGAAAAATTTTTGTTAATTAAAATTGATTTATAAAAATACTACTGTTTTTATAAATTAAAAGCTAATTGAATTAATTTGTAGCAATTTTTTATTTTAATACTATATCATTTAGGATAGGTATTTTCGTTTTTTTCAATTAATCTAATAAAATATATAAGCACTATATTAAGAGAAGATTATCTCTTTTTAAGTGATTTACAGCTTTTAAGATACTACCCTTTTATTCATTACTTGAAATTGATTCTTCCGTAAATACGCGATAATACTGAAGAACAGCTAATGAGAGAAATAGTAAGGACGAATTCGATAGATTAGAGAGACTTTGTTCACGAAGTGATTAGCGGTTGACAATTTTATACCTCTGAGTTGCTCTTATTCTAATCTAAAGATAGAAATATTGTTTTACTACGATGATAATAATATCTCAGTGAACATCAAAACTAGGATAAGCTGATTTCCATGTTTAAAAAATCTCAGGCTTAACATGATTAACAAATTAATTTGTGTTGTAATACCCTAATATTAATCTCTTTATGAGATTTCTGTTTCTACAGTAGCTCATACAAGTAGACTCCAGTTAATAGTATATGTCTTGTTGATTCAAATGTTATACCTGATGAATATCTAATCGTACAATGAATGGCCATTAGAAGATGCAGTTGACTTATATCATAAATAAACACAAATACTTCCAAGTAAAATAAAAAATATATTGTTTTCATAAAATTTTTCTAATAAGATATTTACGTTGTAATTAAATCTTATATAATTAGAATCTTTATTACAATTTGTCGTTTAATATAAAATGTACTAAATTTTTAATTATGAATATGTCAAAGATAATTTAAAAAAAATTATAATTAGCAAAATACTTTATTTAATTAGGGCCTACTTTATTAAAGAAAAAGTATAATATAAATGAGGTAAAAAATGTGTGATATAATAAAGTTATAATAAAACTTTTAAAGAATTTTAAGGTAAATGAATTACAAATAGTATTTACAAAATCTGAACTATTCATATTATTTCCTAGAAAACGAATAAAATTAATGTAATATTTTTGTAAAAGTCACTGAAAATATAGTGTACAAGTTTTTAATGAAATATTGTAGAAAAATATGTGAAAATATATAAAGTATTCAATAAATTTTTAAGGAATTTAGAAAATTTAAAATGTTATGAAGTGCAAACTATTTTATGTGGTGTAATAAATTTTATTTCAAAATATACGTAAGTCATAAAAGAACTTTTATTATTTTAAACATACATAATTTAAATCTATTTATGCATGTTTCACCTAAGAAATAATTTTATCGTATAAAAATATTTAATACTGGTAAACAATAATTTTAATATTTTAACAGTTTATATATATGCACAAATAGTATCATTCTCATCTTCATATTAAATACTTCAAACTAGAAGCAAATAAAAATAATAAGTTATTTTAACTATACTTCTACAAAAATTTTGTCGACTGTTTAAAGTACTAAAGCTACAATTGAAATTATATAGAATATTAATCAAGACGATATAGAATAGATTATAAGGATTGATCGAATTCAAAATTGGTTATATATTATTCTATTGAGAAGCATATTATGCATTAAAATTGTTATTAGTATTAGTGCAAGTGATAATTAAAAATCATCAAGAAATCTTATGATAAATCACAAACTAAAATTAAACTATTGCGATATGATGACAATTTTGGACGTTGGTTTCTTGAAAGACGGGAGAATCTTTTGAAAGATATCAATAAAGATTAAAATTATAAAGGAAGGATATGAGTAACTTATAATATACTGACTTAATAAGACTGAATCCATATTTTAAGCAGTTAGTTTAATACATATATTAGTGTGAAGTATTTTCAAGAAAATATTGGATCTTATATATACAAAATTATGCAGTTTTATCCCCAAGGAAATTAACAGCGCCTTTTGCACGGGTGCATGTTTTTCCAATCATTTACAGTATCAAAGAAACATCAGCTTTTATAACATTCTGGGTTCTTATGAGTACATTATTTTATTAGCTTTATTACTTTACGACCTATCCAATAGCTTATACTCTCAATCATTTACACCCTTCGTGTCTCTCCGTACTTTTAGTTCCTTTTTTAATTACAGACAAAAAAATAAATCAATTAAATAGAACTTTGATAAGCTTATATGTAAGTAAGTATAGCTCTAAGAATGTCGATGTATATTATATAAAAGAATGTAAAAATAAATATTTCCATTTAAAATACAATTATTATCATAATAATTAAAATTTATGTTGTTTCATACATAAAATTTCGCAATTAAAAGAAAAAACTTTTATAATATAATTATTAATATGCATTTTCAGAATCTTTAAACAAAGCATAAAAAAACTAAGAAAGAAAGAAAGAGACAGTATGAATTAAATTTTATCATAAACTAAAAAAATCTTTATACCTTTAAACTAATTTTATATATATACCCAATATATTTAATAAAAAGTGGAACTACTTATAATAGAATGTGAGTGAACCTAAACCTGTGAAAAGTGTCTTTGAGTCTTCTTATATTAAAAAAAAAAAACATAAAAAATAAGAAAAGTATTTATAAAATGTGCTATAGTTATTTACTTATGTGAAAAGAACTGTCATAAATCTTTATTTATTAATGTAATTAAGTTTTAGTTCCTTTAATATTAACTGCGCTGTACTCATAATATGAAATTGACTCTTAAGTTGTACATGCGTACTAATATTTAACTATTTATACACTTTAATAAAAATGTAAATATTTTTGACATTTTTAATATTTCGATATAATTTAATATAATATAATTAAAAGTATCAATAACTGCAATTATCTTAAACTATTGATAGAATGATTTATAATTACTTATAAAGTTTTTAATTTTCACACACAATATTAGAAGTAAAACAGATTAAAGTTTAAATTTCTATTTTTCTTTCTCAATTACTATCTGTATTTCCTTTTCTTTCTTGTTATACATACATATATATATATATATATATATATATGTTGTTCACGACTCATCTATCTGCCCATCTATTTTTCTTTTAAAAATTGATCCTTCAGATTATAATTTTCAAACAATATAAAAATGGTTAAACTATCGTTACTAATAAACGTTGAATTTTAAAAACTATCTGCTGTATGAGTAGCAGTTACTGTAGTAAAACTTGTACAAGTGAGGAGACTCTAATTAACGCTGCTACGCGTGGGGTTAAATCAGCTCTTAGAGATTTGTGCTAACAAGCCCCGCGTTGTGCACTCATGAGGTACGAGGTACGCACGTCGGCTTATGGTGAAGTAATCAAAGAATTCCCCTAGTGCATAAATGTCCGCAAATTGAACTAGTTCTGCACTTAACTAGTAATGTTCCATTGGATATACATGTAAATATAATACACATGCCAGCATTTGCTTAACGTTTATTTTCTATGTGCCAAAGTGTGTGTCAGAGTATACACGAGCTTGCTTACTTGTATTCATAAACACATAAATCATAAATCAGTAAATGAGCTTATAAAGCGAAAAGAAATTGAAGTTTATTAGCTCTACTTTGAGAATCGGTGAACTAGAGAACATGCGTCTGAAGAACTGTGTTAATTAAACATCAACATAATCAAGTAAAAGTTGCCATGAGTTAATGAAGTCTTCTTGATTTTTTACTGGTAAACAAGAAGAAATTGAGAAAAAATATATATACCTTCAGAAATATTTTATTCATAAATTTGATAAGATTGAAGTTTCATAAAAAAAATTTAATCGTGTATTTTACGCACTAATTAATTTTCATTATTATTACAATTTCTATTATGAGTTAAAAATTTATATTATGCATTTTAAAATATTGGGATAAATAACGATTTCCTTAAATATAAAACTAGCAGAAACATTTTTTTCGAAAAACAGAGATCTAGTCATTGTTCTGATACTTTAATACTCCAAATTGTAATATTTTTATTACTTGCAGTTCTTTTAAAAAAACAAAGCTTTAAAAGTTTATAATGAAATATGAATATGAGGCAATATCTGAAACGTATCAACTTTCACCGAAGTTTGTCTATATTTAGTATATAATCGTATATAAATGTTGTTTTTAAATTTTTAAAGACTGGTTTATATATTAGCGAGTATTCTTGATATATTTTACATAAAAATTATAATCCAAAAAATATTTAATCAATTACAAAAAATTTCGAACACGTTCATTATATAAAAATCATTGTATATTGTTTTTAATCCAATTAAATATATATATTCATTATAAGATATATCTATATTAATATTATAAGATTTTTTAAATTAGCTTATTGTATGTATTAAATGTATCACACCATATCTTTTAACGAAATATAGTAGTATAAAAATTTTGGACAAACCTGGAAATATTAATGAATAATTAATTAAAATTAGAAGGAGTATGAAGCTGAAGTAAAATCTGAATGCATAGCTAACTGTCATGTGCATTTTAGAAATAGAAATCATAGCTTTTCAACACGTCTGGATTAGTGTATTGCATCGCGAACCACGGGATCCTAACGAGAATACGCGCCGTCGTCACCGCGTCAAATCCACATGACACAAACAACG
Organism: Platyscapa corneri; assembly: GCA_018907185.1. NCBI lineage: Eukaryota > Metazoa > Arthropoda > Insecta > Hymenoptera > Agaonidae > Platyscapa > Platyscapa corneri. Next base: position 425,172 of record JACCHW010000108.1, on the reverse strand, counting down.
CTACACAGAAATTGTTTCTTGGCTTCTTGTGTGCACATATATACTACATAAAGCTGGAATGTATCATCCTTTTCATTATGTATACACCCGCTTATATCACGGCGAAACTCACACGTGTAGAATGTCGAGACATTGTTCTCAACGATGTTAAACTTGCTTTAATTAAGTCGCTATGGGGACAAGTTGTAAATTTGCGATTTTCGAAGTATACTAAATTCGTGGATGCATGCAAATCATATTTTTGTTATAATTTTAATCATAACAAATGATTACGTGTTTTTATAATTATATTAGCGTTTCAACGTTTAAACTGATGTAGAACAAAAATATATCATAAACAAAAATATATAATAAAAAATTCTTTCTAAGAATTTCGATTATTTATTGATTTATAATATTAGTAAATTTTACTAAAATTAATACATAGTTTTTTTAAAAGTATTTAAATTTAAGTACAAAATCTTATGTTTACTTATGAAATTTATCTAAAATTTTACGTATATGTATATTTATTGGAATTTGAAGATATATTTAAAAAAAAAATTTTTTAAAGTTTCTTTTATAGATATAATTATTATAGGTTTATGTAATTTTTAAGTATCTAAAAAAACTATAGTTACTTCAAAATAAAACATTATTTATTTGCTATAATCACTGTCACTTAATTTTTATTATTTTAGTAGTGTCATTACTTTTTATTTTATAACTATTTAATTGCATCAGATATATAACTAAAATTATTGTATAGAATAAGACTTAATAATGATATTTATAATTGTAAACCGCAAACTTAGTAATTGAAGTACATGCATGCATATGCGATAGTTTTGCAATAGACGTTACAGAAAGCACGTCTATATAGAATCAGAATGGCCATATCGAGTATTTATAAGAGCGGAGAACTATTAAATGAACAAAGTTTGTTTGACAAATTTCGAAAATAATTTTCATCTTCATTTTAACAGTTTTTATACAACAATAATCACATAGCTTACTACAGTGTCATTGGTTATGAGAATACAATAAAATAAAGATAGAAAAAATAATTTGTAACTGTATTTATAAAAGGGGTGTATTTATTAATGAGCTCATTACACCAAACTCAGTAGATGAGGGCTTGCCTTACAGTATCATATACATATATATCCATATATAGTATGACAGTCCTTTTGAATAACGATTTATTTATTCATTATGCATTTATTTATTGAATAACGAACATTTATTTGTGAAAAAATCTAATTATTACAGTTCTTTTTTTAGGACAATAAACGACTAATATACGACTAATATAAAAGTATTAAAATTTAATTAAAATTATTATGTTTTATTCATATTATTAACTAAATCAAATATTGAATCAATGTTTTGTAAAGTAAGTTATCTCTTAAATTTATTATTAACTTTTACCTCCACGACATGCGAAAATTGTTTGTTAAACTCTAAGTATCTAAACCCATAAGTATTTAAACTACCAAATAATCCAATACCTGGTTCCCTTAAAAGTATTCAAGATACTGTTTCATATTTTTAATGTTACTAAAGAAATTATTGGATAATTAATATACTATATTTTAAAATTAATGCACATAATTGGCGAAAGGTAAATTAATATACCTTCTTGAATGCTTAACTGCGATTATATACGTATTTTAGCAATATATTGAATCTAAATTCGTTATACCTTCTATGCGAGGAAGCATAAATTCTAAAATTTATAATCAATGAAGTTATACATAGCTTCAAAATCAAAATTCAACAAACTCAAGTGCTCGCGCGATGGCGAAATCGTCCTAGTTTTAATAATATTTAATTCACAGATCATCTAACATCTATTCCCTTGTACACAGCGAAAAAAGCGATGTTTTAAAAACCTTCTTTACTGATATAGTTACTTTATGTAAGTATTCGTACTTCTTGAACTTTTCTATATCAACTAGACAACTTGCGCGTCAAAGTAACTTTGCAGTCCTCGTCACAAATTGAAATATATAGAGATTTCTCACTCTTTCTCCATCCAGTGAATTTTCCGCTCGAGATTGATTAAACTTTGCTCTTTTTCACTTGTGCGAATCCCTCGAATAAAGATTACCGCCCGATTTTTTTTCTCGTCTCTTCCAAGCAAATGTTCCCGCCCTTTGAATTTTCACGCTTTTCATCACCCACATAATCCTGCTTCGTATATCTCACGTTTGTCGCAAACTAGACTTTCTACTAGAGAAAACTAATTCCCGTTATATTCTGTAGCTGTATCCATTTGCATGTATTTTCTGTGATTATCGATGTGAATTATGTTTAATTTAATCAGATTATGAGAGCATATAAATAAATAATTCCACATATAGTTTATTTTACAATAAATTTGGAAGTATTTCAATAAATTTACCGGATGTGATGTGACTTTCTGTTATAATAGTCATGTAGTAAACAGATTTAAAAAATAGTAATTTTTTCTTAATTTGTATTCACTAAAGTTCATCACAAAATTATCTATATTAGAATTATTAATTATAAATCTATAATTATCTATAATTATAATTATTAATTATAAATCTATAATTATCTATAATTATAATTATTATTTATAAATCTATAATTATCTATAATTATAATTATTATTTATAAATCTATAATTATCTATAATTCAATATTTATATGTAAAAAATTTTAACTGAAAATATTTATACATACTAAATAAAAATAGAATTCAGAGCATAAAACAAGATTATTCGTTTTAAAATTAAAAATTTTTGCTTAATATTTATTATAATTAATGTTTTTCATTAATTTTCATTAATAATCATTTTTCATTAATTAATTTTATAAAATAAAATCTTATTTAATATATTGAGAAACTAAAAAATGTTGTAATTTAAATGATTCAATTAAAATTGAAGTTTTAACAAACAATTTTTATCGTAAATATATAATAATGACGTAAAAATTCAAAATTTCTGGTTTTTTAATAGTTATAATTATGTATAACACTTTTAAAAACATTTATATGAGAATTTATTGATTACTATTTATAAACTATTTTTAATTATTTCTTTATTTATAGTTTTCAAAAAAATAAAAAAATTGGAAAAATTCTGAAATTTAAAATTTCAAAAAAGTTTATGTACATATCACTTTTTATGTATACTAATTTATTTAGTTTATACTAATTTTTTAATAATTGAAATTTTTTTTAATTTTATATACTACATACAAGAATACTAAACAAATTTTTTGTAGGAAAAAATATATATATTTCAAAGCAGCAGTTAGTTTATTTTCATTATTTAATTTATTGATGTTATTTTTAATAATCTGTAAAGAACAATAAATTTCGAATTGGAAGGAAATTGAATCGCAAGGAATAGATTACATAATATTTTGAAAAATTTCCGGTTAAAATATTAAATTCATGTATATTTATGAGAAATAACTATTATTATTAAAATGTTATTTTTCATTTTTCATAGTTAACAATATTCCATTTGAAACTTTTGTATTCACTAATTGGTTAGTTTAGTTTTAATTTTGCAGATCATAAGAATACTTTTAGAGTATTAAGTCAAATTATTAACTCCAAAATGTCTATAAGCTCCAAAATGCTTCAGAGAACAATTCTCTATTCTATACTGTCATAACGATCTATAAGAAATAAGAGAATGAATTAGTTTTCGTAGTATCGCTCGCCAACACTTTTTAGATCCAAATGTACATCTTACTTTTATTTTTCTATAAATAAGTGTACAGTTTCAATCCATATAATTTGTTAGTTACGTATCGTACTTAATAAGTTGTATTTATTCTAGTAGACAATATCGAAGACATTTTGATCACTTAAAGGTCTTTCAACATTCAGTCTGGTAATTGAACGAGAAATCCCAGCCTCTAAACAGAGTGGATATCAGGTCTCAGTCAATACATTTTATAGCATACAAACGAAAGTATCTGCTTCCTTGTATCTATCTCAAAATACAAGTAATCCAGTCCACGGTTGTGTAAGACATTTTTCCCTTGGGCTAACGTAAGTTCAAGATTATGTTGAAAATCCGGCATTAAAAAATACTTTCTGCAGTTAGAGGATAACTTTAAGCTTGAAGATAGATTGATCACGTCGACAAAGTATCAAGTTTATCAAGCGGAATTTTTTCTTTTATTCTTTTCATCCTAGTTTCTTATAGGGTGTTTCTAAATATGTTAGTTTTGTTGTTATTTTCGTATTGCTATTGTAATTATCAGAACTGTTACCTGATAAATATTTTCACTAATGCGATGGAAAAAGGTAAAGTCGGAAACCGCCTTTACGTACCTATCTTAGATCAATTTATCCGATATTGTAGGCTTCCACACATAGTCTCTGTATCAATGATAATCGGATAGAAACTGATACTTTCTTAAACTTGACGTGATTCTATGACGGTATAAAAGTCCTTACTACATTACTTGGTGTACACGTTACGGTTTAACTATCGGCATCATTGGATTAGGATGTTTAACACCCTCGTAATTCTATTCTAGTGATAATTAGTTTGAAGCTCTTTCAGAATTTTGAATAATCGTATATACGCATTTCTGTGAATAGTATTATAAGAAAAAATATCTTTGTTATTTTTTTCACAGATTTAAAATCTATTTTGAGAGATTTATAAGTAAATAAAAGTTTTACATTTATAGTTCAGTTAATCAGTGCTCAGAAAAATCGAACAATTTCTATTTAGTTAAGTATCAATAAGCAACATCTTCTTTTAAAGTGCATCCAGTCATAAGGGTGTTTTCGTCTTTTATAGGTATTGTCGCTCACTTACAGTTGCATAGCTCTTTTGTACTCATAGTCGATCTTGTTTTAAAAGCTCTACAGATAAAATCGAAGTTTGCTGGATCGATGAAAGTGACATGAATTCTATAAGGAATATCAGTCTATTTTTTTAACAAGAACATTAGTCGAACATCATCTAGATTTAAATAGTTTAATAGGAATACTCTCTTTCTAAGTATTCTTCTATTTTTATTATGATTTAATTGCTCCTATCGCTGTCAAATTACTTTATGCTTTTTTTTCTTTAAAATTTTGTTCATCTACGTTTTTTCAATAAAAAATATAAGTATTTAAAAAAAATCTTTGAAAAAGAAACTTCTAAAATTCAACTATTCTAATTTTAAAATATAATTACAGTAAAGAGATCTTATAAATTCAGTTTATAACTTATTCTAGACAATTATAACAATTGTTTTTTTAAATATCAGATACTTGTTATATAGTTTTATAGAAGTTAAATTATTTAATTTAACTATTTTAATTTAATTATTTAATTATTCTTTAGGTGGATCAAATGTTTTTGCTTTTATAGTTTTTAAACAACAAAAAACACTTCATATGTAATTAATGAAAAATTATTTGGATAATAATTTCCTAATTTTTAAAATAATTTTTGAATATTTGGAGTATTCAGTATTATGGTTTAAAAACCAGTATAAATTTAAATAAACAATATTATTGACTATCAATTCATCTTAATTTTAGCTATATAATCAAAAATATTAATTAATAGTATTTATTATTATGGTGTTAATTAACATATATTAATATTTCCGTATTTCTGTTTTATATTTTTTTTTTGTATTTGCTGCTTAAAGAGAATAATACTATTACTAAATAAATTAAAACAACTTCTACTTCCCTCTACTTAAAACAACTTCTTTATTATAAAAAGTTAATTTTCATAATAAAAACATGTTACCTTGATATTTTCAAACATTGAGAATCATTCAAAAAATAGAAAATCTTCTACTTTGTAAACTGCAACTATTATTTACTATTATTTAATTATGTTTTTCAATACAATATTATTAAGTAGTATTAATATTATTAACTAATATTTTATACATAGATTTGTATTATCAATAAATAATAAAAAATTAATAAATATTGATTTATACCAATAGCTACTTTCTTTCTCTTTTTTACTTTATTTTTTTTATTTTACTGATTTTTTTATTATCACTAAATTATTTATTCATATTACACCTACATAAGTGAATGAGAGCAACTAAGAATTTATACAATTTCTGACTAATATCAAATGTACTGGACCATTGTTGTAACAATTGGTAGAAACACCGCAATACTACTTATTAATTTAGGATGATAGAATCATATAGAAAAGTGAACTAGAGGAAGAAAGGAAGATGAAGATATATGGAGAGGGATAAAGAGAGAGAAGAGTTCAGTATTTGCAGTCCTATTTTATTTGTCGAGACTACAGCTCTAGCAGTATAAAAACAAGTAGAGGGTTTACTCGTTCGCGTATTAAGGCCGGCAAATTGAAAACAAAACGGCCTTTCGCGCTATAGTCAGTCATGTGTTAAGTACAAATGAACTAGAAAGGCAGATGAGAGAAAAAAAACACTATTGCAGAATACAACATCCGAACAAGAGATAAAACCGGAGGAGAAAGAACTAGTGTCCGGCTATTATCAAATTGTATGAATGATTTTTTGTTTTTTTTTTAACACTGAGGGATATAACGGAAAAACATCCAGTTATCTCATCAAGAATTTGTGTGCATTTTAATACTAGGATCGTTGTATTACCGAGCCACTCTAACGATTTATTAATCTTTTTTTGCTGTATGCGCATCACTTACAGTTATGACTACATTAATTTGAATTTTTAGATCTTTTCAGAATTTATTTTATATATATATATATATATATATATATATATATATTTATACATGTTAAAGTACGTATTTGTTTGCATTTAGTTGTTTTTCCAATATATTATTCTATTTATGATTTTTTTTCTTCGGGATATTAGTAAATAAGCTTTGAATATACGAATAGTTGATAATTGAAAAATTTAATTTAACGGAATATTAAAAATTATTGATGTTTCCCAGAAATTGACATTGATCAATAAACTGCATTTAAATATTTTATAAAAATTATTATAATAATATTTGTTTTATTTACAAAATTGTTAGTTTTATTAAATTTGTAGCATAGTATTTATATAATATACTTTGAGTTTTTATAATTTTCACAAAATTTAAATATTAATTAATTAAAATAAGAAACCTAAAACTTAATTAAATGGAATATCAATGACTTAATAACTATTAACAAAAAAGAATTTTTTAAATAATTTTATTTATTAAATCTTATTTAATCTTAATTAAATATTAAATCTTATTTTAATACTGCTTGCTTTAATTTAAAAAATTTGAAAAAATTTTGTAAGTATTTTTGAATATATTTTTTAATGGTCAATTTTTTAAATATATTCAAATTTACGTATTATTACGCTGTATTTTTACAATACAATACATACAGGATTTATATATAATTTAATGAAATATGATTTTAAAAAATTTAATATTAAGCAATTTAATACATAAATAGGTAATATAATAATATGCGTTACAATAAATAGAAATTTGAATTCAACTAAAATTAGTTACTTGCTTTAATGATTCACAAAGATTACTAAATTCAATATTTGTTTCACATTTACAAGTGAAACTTTATGATAAAATTAGTTAGAAAATAACAAGTTACTGAGTTATCGATAGTTTCGCTTTTCATTTGAGTTAAAGCATTGAGAAAATATGTATGTCATATTTTCCGTAGCATACGAAATCGACAAAGCATTTTTGGAAATATTTCGATGTAAAAACAGGAAAACGTCTATTCCACTGTTTTTAGTTTCCGATAGAGCAAATACCAAAGATGTATTATGTAAAGGAAAAAGCAACAAGAAAAAAGAGAGAAAGTTAGACAGGATAAAAAAAGAAACAACAAAAAATTAAAGAAAATTATATGTAATAGTTAATATAATATATAATGATATAATAATATTATTATATAAAATATTAACTTTTTAGGGGTTTATTGAGTTATATAATTAGTTGTGAAGCATTAGTCTTATTTTCTTTATCTATTTTTATATTCATTATTACATTTTTTCTTGAATAGAATTACTTCTTTTTAAAAATTATAACTATTATAAATAGACGCATAAATTTTCATAATTATAGAGGTACATAATACTAAAGAGTCATTTTTAACAGTAAATAAGATTTTCAAAAGATATCTTTCTCTTTCACTTTATTCCCAACACGCTTTTCATTTTCACTCTGTTGTTTTTTTGCCATTTTGTTAAATGTTTCTTTATTGTTCATGTAAATGTAACTCATTTTTAAATTTCATTTGCTACTAATTTTACAATATCGTTTTAAATAATGAAATAATAAAAACAACTCGAAATCGATGATAGATTTCACAAAAGTCAGTAATTGAAAAAGTAGTTTAACACAAAACCAGAAACACGCCGAAAATTAGTGCAAAAATAAATACACTCTAAAATATAATTAAATATAGTCGGAAAAACAATTAAATAATTAACAAAAGATAGCAATAAATTTATTTAAAAGCAATTGATAAACAAGTGATATTCAACTAAAAACAACAGACATTTTTATAGTAAATTACGGTAATACTTGTTTTATAATACAACAAATGACAGTAAAGAATCGTAATTCGTATCCTTTCATCTCATCTAATCTGAAACTAATTAACATTAAATCCGTAGAGAAACGCTCTCCTACCTTCTAGAATAAACATTAATCGCTGTTGTTATTACGTAGCAGAGAGGCGCAAATTCGTCTTAGACGTAGTAGTAATAAAATACTATAACTAATATGTAATATAATAAAAAAGCGATGAGTTTTATATTTAATTACTGGGCTTTACAATTTTTATCGTTTATTTGCGTTTTGAAACAGGATAATAATAAAGAAATTCTAATTTTTAAATTTTAATTAAATAAAAATATAAGTATATTATCTGTCAAGTTACGAAAATATATGTTTTATTCTATTTCGTATCATTTGCTAAATTACAATATTAAATTTTGAGTTTAATTTATACATAAGCATAAAATATAATTTAATTTCATTAGATAAATAATTGTTTTCCACAACAAGGAAGAAACGTTTAAATGCAGTTGCCGGTCTTATCCAGATATTGTATTTATCGAATTCAATAAAAATAACAAAATTTAAAATATGAAAAATAATAAAAATGTAATAAAATACAAAAATATTAAGGAATATTTAAATTATTCAATCATTGAAATCACTGAATGATTTATATTTATTTCTTCGTTGTTTAAAAAATTATATACGTCAATATTTAATAAGTTAATATATATTTAATAAGTTTAAGTTTTTAATATTACGAATGATTTATATTAACCGTTAAAAGTAGGTCATCAACATGATGTATTTTAACAATTTCTGGAAAATTTATCTAATTATGAATTACAAAGAAATGATATTTATGAAAAGGTTAATATAAGAATAATTTCATTAAAGATCAGGGATTTCATTTAATTCTGTACAAACGCTAATGATATTTTTCAAAATAAACCTCTTTAGATATTGCATTTATTGTGATATCTATGTGTAAATATATAGCTACGATCATAATTTAGTTTAGAATCATATTTCAAAACGAAATTATTTGCTTATAAGGTATAAATCATATTTAAATCGATAATAAAAGTTATATATAAACTGTGGATGCTTAATTAAAATATAATTAAAATTTATTGTGATTTAAAATGAAACACTTAAATTGAAATAAAAGTTACAATATTAAAAAGTATATTGACTTAATTCTTACAATCTTATCCTTAATCACATGAGGATTCATGTTTCAAACGTGAATCGTAGATGAAGGTGATGAAAGAGGAGTAAAAAAGGCAAATTTTATTTAAATTGTATTTTATTTCGGCACTTATAAGTTTGCGAGATGAGGGAGAAGAAAGTAGATCTAGCAAAACGAAAAGCTAAGTAAGTGACCCGTGCCCCTCGCGTCCTCACATATATTCTCTCTTCTCTCTTCTCCCTTCACATAATGTTTTTTGTCCAGTGCGTGATCGAACTAGTTGCGACTAAATTCGTGAAATTCGGCCGTTTGTATCGTAATAAGGCGCCGTGCAGCCGTTATTTAGTCGTCGTGCGACTCCAGCTGTTGTTTAGTTTTCCGCGGCCTTGAGATGAGAGTTGCCCAATTCGATTGTCGCACGAAAAAACGACAATCAAGGTTTCTATCGGCAACAATTCATAAAGATCATTAAAATATAATATATAACAATATGTCGTAAAAAAAACGTTACATTAATTCTTTACTTTATAGATGAATAAATTATGTAATAAAATATATAAATTCAATTTTAAATAAATTAAGACCTAATGTACGCTACTAGATATCATATAAAAATGTCGGATATTAAAATAATTATTTGTTTTTTAATCCATTTACATTTCAAAAAAGATAGTCAATGAGATACTAATTAGTGGACTTAATTAATTTATTTTCATATTCTCTCTTGATTCAAAATACTCTCTAAATACTGATATTTTGAATTATAAAAAATATAAAATAATTTCCCGAAAACTGTAATTCAAAAATAATATTTTAATTTCATTTTTTTAATCCAATAAATAATATTAAATTAATAAGTCATAGAATTTGTATTCCTATAAAGATTTGTTAATACTTTATTTGTAATAAATAGTACATGAAATTAATTACAAATGCATAAAAACTACAATAATTAAAAAAACGTTAGTATATTACGTTACAAAGTATTTATCAAATTATTAACATTCGTAAAATCTATTTCAATAATTTATTTATCATTTTTAAATAATAATAATATATGATATATATTTTTAAGAATACTTTCAAAAAATGTTTGATAAATCAATATTGAATATTTAAAATATATGTTTTATATACATTTTTTAGTTTTCTTAAAACAATTTATATTAAATAATATATAATACTTACTCTTTTAATCTAGATATTATGCATTAATTTTATTCAAATTGTTAGTACTATATATGTCTTTGATTTAATTATTCCCAGCATTCATGCTATAGTTTCTTCATATTTCCAATATTTTTACTGCATCTGAGTATACGATTCTTCAATTATTTTATATCATCTCTAATTGTATATTCTTACTATAGATCTCTAAGATTTAAAAAAAAATACAATTGGTATTATATGCTTTATTCTATAGAATTCATATTAATACCAAATTTTAAAAAATCTTTATTTTTTATATTTTGTCAGTGTAAATTCATTCAAGAAATATATTTTTTTTATTATATACATACTGCACAAGTAACATGCAAAAAATTGAAAAATATTTTTTTAATTTACCTAATAATAAAATTTTTTTATATTTTTAAATTTAATAATATTTTAAAGTTTAATTTCAATACCGAAAATATTACTTAAATAAACATTAATTAATAAAGAATAATTGAATATATTTTTAATTATCAATTTATAGAAATAATTTATTTTTAAAATGTTTGTATATCAACAATATTTATTTAATCTAAAAATGATTGAATATACAAGTATTTTAAAAAAAAAATTGATTTCTTTCATTAATATTGCATTAAATTTATTATAGTTTAATTTTTTTTATTACACGAATGAATCTGTATATAGACTTTACAAGATGAATATTTTCGCCGACTACGACAGTTGAACTACTGCGTGAACTATGTATCTATTGACTTCATTGAATTTCTGAATAGTGCAATGAGAAATAATTTTGCTCTTTCTTTTGCTTGCTCTGTTTTTTTTTTTTATAGTTTCAGTCTGCATTTCTGATCCACAGTTATAATGAGCTCTATTATCCATCGTTAAGTATTAATGATGAAATAATATTTCAATAAAAGATTCAATTCTAATTTAATCTTCTGTAAGTATCTATGTAAACAAAGAATTTTATGCAAGAGAGATAATTTTTAAATAATCTTGTACGTAGTCTGGATAAACAACATGAAAAGTAAAAAGTACACGTTAAATTAATGGCTATTGTTGTACTCATAATTAGCGGAATATAAAAGTTAAGAAATTAAAATATTAATTAAGTAAGACGCCCTAATGTTCTGCTCATACTCTTTCATTCACGCAATCTCTAATTCTTTTACTGTGGTTTTATTTGCTATCCGGATTCTTGACTTCCTTATTGCGAACTTTTTAGTCTACTACTTCTAATGATTTTAAGCCGGAGTTTGTGACCAACCCTTAAGCATTTTGTTCAATATTTGATCAATTATATGGTAAAACCTTTTTTTACGTTTTCTCAGCAAAAGAAAGGATTATACGCTTATTAGTACGGAGGATTCAATTTTTTTCATACAATATGAAATTTCTTGACATTGACTTTCTGATCACGATAGTCAAATTGACCTTTCTTTTATTTTTTCAAACACAAATTTACGTTTCTCTACTGGAGTTTGTATTATGCGACTTTTCTTTTGCTTTTCTTTTTACATCTTTTTCTAAAAAAATTTATTAGCGTTACGTATTCACTATATATACATATAAATCTATGTTTATGTACAATATTTCTTATTAATTTTTATTTGTAATATATATAATTATAGAAATAAATATTTATAAATATTATTTAACATTACATTACATGATGTAATTTAAATAAAAAATTAATTATTTTTATCTAATTACATATATAATTATTATAATTATTATTAATAAAAATTCAATCCTTACTCCTTTTTTAAAGCTTAAATAGGGACTTGTCAAAAATTTTCTTTTGAATAAATAAAAATAAAATTTATTTTTAATATCTGCTTAAGAATTTAATGATAATTTTCTGTCAAGTCGAACGAAGTTTTATACATTCAATCAAGTAATTTTTAATAAAGTAATATGATATTTAATATCATTCAACACTTTTTGACAATTTTAAATTTAAGAATAATTTTACAGTACTACCAGAATATTTTTTCGAAGAATGTTACGCAAATATCTAAAGATTAATTAGAAGTACTGCATTTAAATCGTGAAAGTATGCACCTATGCCAAGTAATAAAGTATAAGATAAAATTTAAGATATTTCATTAAATTTTTTGTAATTTCACAATTATCATAAATTAGTTTTCGTTCATTTGATTAAGCAATTTGCTAATTAGCCATTCTACGTCGCGTTCTCGGCGGGACCCCTTTGAGTCATCAAAGTCGTCCGTAGCCCGGCTTCTTGCTCTTGCAGTCAGTACTTCCACGTGACGAACGCTCGTTACCAATTCATTTTACACCGGTAATGAAATGGCTTCTCGTTTCTATCTCTTTTTACGCGTCCGTCGATTCATTTTCGTTGTCATTTAGTTGTTGAATAATGAAAGCCCCCATTCCAACTCCTCAAAGGAAAATATTTCTAACAGGCTGTGCATTTCAAAGCGATTGAATTCAGCACTAAATAGTTAGAAAAAGATGACACCCCTGCAAATGTCTTCAAAAGGTTGTATTACGAAAGCCTAGAGATCCGGGGAAAAAACAATCAGACTGCAGTGTACATTTTCAGCGAGATGGCTTTTCAAGTGCTTCACGGCGAAGTTTTTTCATTATAATTATAAATGCGTAGCCAATTAAACTAAGCTTACCGATAAAGTTAAAAAAATCGAAAAAGCTAAATCATATTATGACTGGAATAAATTATCTTCTGATAAAAAAGAAAAATGAAAGAGTTCAAATTAAAACAAGTCCAACATTATTGAAATATAAAACCATATTTTAATTCAAAAATTGTTTTTATATGTGTTTTGATTTTACAAGAATTTAAAAATTCTGGTTATACGAAGTAGAATATTATATAAAAACTAAATTTTTTTACAATTACCCTAAATGGTCTAGCAAAATATTTTTAATAAAGAAAATGATTTTTTAAATTGATGATTTAGAATGAAAGATTATTGTTTACCAACAAACAGTTGTAGAAATATCAACAAAAGAGTTACATATATTCACATGTGCATCTATAGGTTTTAGTATCTCCAGAATTTCTTACATTTATTTTATCTAACAGCTGCAAAGTTTTTTGTTTTATTTACATCGGAAATAAAAGAATTTTTTGGATCGTTTGAATCTATGTTTTAAATCGATATTTCTATCTTTAAAAAAACACATTATAGAATTCATCTAATTTATTATATCATTTTAACGAAATTATCCTCGGCTGTTCTTTAATATTATTTGCATGAATATTGTTATACGTTGTAGTTGCTTTCTTATAATAATTTAAATATACCTTTCCTTAATTTACTTATTAAATTAATGTAATTAATTTTTATTACAATTTTTATATATTACTTCGATAATAAGAAAAAATCTATTTATAAAAAGTAAATATTTAAATTATATTTTAACCGATGAAAAATTTATATAATCTATATGAAAGCTAAGAAATAATAATCAAATTCTAAATTAATTAATTATATTTTAATTTTATTATTTTTTTAAATATTTTAAATTACATATTCTTAAGCTCTTCTTAAATTAAAATTATTTAAATTTAGTTAAAGAAGTTAGATATACTAATTTTATGTCGTAATCCTACAGGTAAATTTCTAAGAAAGCTTTTACCGACTATAACTTTTTAAAATTTTTTCTACGATTATTCTGAAGTTCGAAATGCGTTATATTTGTAAATATTCAGATTATTATTCATGTTTTAATAGGTTCTAACAAAAATTTTTATCTGTGCAATACCTATGGTTGGTGTAATTATACTGCCTGTGAATTATTATTTTGCATCACTTCTATGCTCACATCAAATTTTTTCAGTCATAACTATATACTTATTACCACTGTTTCTATTATTACTGACAATGTATATTGGACAGCAACCTAATGGAAACATTAATGAAGTTCTCGTGGAGCACAGAATTTAATTAAAGCTATAGGAATCGAGAGAGCAAGGTAGAAACTGAGAGAGAGTGGGAGAGAGAGCACCCGTATACAGCATCAGAACACTAAGTGTACCAACGGATGCTAATGGCACAAATAATGGCCTTACCGAATATTTATTCGATAATATTTATTAATACTGAAACTTATTAGTAAGTATAGTATTGAGTCTACTCGTAAACGATTATGAAATAGAACAACCTTATGAAATAAAAATTATTAGAGTTTATGATTCCAAATAATATAAAATTAATATTATTAAATTTGATAGCAGCAAAAATTTCACATACTATTTATATTTAAATTATTAACAAGTATTTATAATAATAGGAACAATTTAACATTTTAATAGTTAGAATATTATAATATTAGCTATGGATGAATGTAAAACATATGGTTACATTAGAATACTTGTTTTTAATAAGCATCCATAATGTTTTTAAATTTACAAGAAATCTGACTAAAAATTTTGTGATTAACTAATTATTAAATGAGAAAATATAAAAAATATTTTAAAATAAATGAAGTAACGAATATTTGCAAAATATTGCATTTTGTAATGTAAAAATGTATTCTATTTTTTCAGAAAATGAAAATAAATTTTAAACACAATATATTCTTTCGTAAAACAAAAATCTATGAAAATAGAACATTGTAAAGTTACGATAATGTATCGTAAAAATTGAATGCTACTTTTTTATTATAGATAATAGACATAAATATCGGACGTACATGAAAATCATAAGCCAATGCAACATCATACATATTCTATTTCCTTAATACAAAATCGTAAAATCTCAATAGGTACGCACAAAACTTTAATGCAACTGTTTTATGTGCTAAAAATAAAAAATTTTATATTTGAAAAATATTCTCCCACTCTGAGTCACATGAATCCCCTGAGTAAAAGAAGGGGTAAAATAAAAACAACAAGCAGTCATTCTGATAACCCGAGCACTTCGGTCACCGGGGACAGTTTCACCATACCTTCTGTTCCACATAAACTTCTAATTTCTGGGGTAAGAGCTACGCCGTTGCACCGAATGAAAATTACAGCACAAGTGGGTACCGTTCAAAATTCAGACAATTCGAATTTCTGGAATCATATAATTTTAGTGGTTAATATTTTACGAAGCTCGTTTTTTCAACATTCGAACGTCGTTAAACATTATAAATTAAAAATAAACACCATAAAAAATAAATTATATTAACGAAGATCAAATAAATGAAACTATTAAACCTACAAAAATAATTATTAAATATTATAATTTTATATTAAATTTTATATTACCATTTGTAAAACTATATTGGATTAATGACCGTTCCTATTCATATTTTTTGGGAAGACATTAACTGTTTTTATTTCTTCAAAATATTTAATATTTTTAGTGTTAAATAATATAACATTGTATTTCAAATACTTTATATTTAATCATTAAATTTATAATAACATATATTTCATTTCTCAAAATAGTTGTTTATCTATTAAAAGTTTTATAAATTTTATAATTAATACGTTACAAAAGTAGTTAAAAAAAATGTAAAGATTAATATTAAATCATAACTGCATTATTAATGTACTTAATAATTGCGAGGGTTTGGAACATTTCCCCACGTGTACATATACATATGTCTAATTTCACTTTCAGTACTTGGAACTTATCTTTACTTCCTTTCTCTAGTCACCTAAAATTTATTCCTTAAATGCAATTAAAATATCAAGTACTCCGTAAATGGTTTTTAAAAATTTGTTTTTTTACTCACGTGATATAATTTAAAAATAAAAAAAATTAATTTAATTATATCAAAAAATATATATTTCTTTATTAAATAGCGTTAATTAATAATATCTTCTATGTTATGTAAATAGTAAATAGAGTATTCATTTATTGTATAAGCTATTAACGCGAAGAATAAGTTGACAATTAACCTAAAGTCAATATTTAAATCATGAAATTTATTATTAATGTCTTTATGATATTAAATTTTCTAAAAGTAATTTATATAAGATTTCAGAAAGAAAATTTTTTATAATTCTTCTATATTTTGTTGTACACATGCATAAACTGATAAAATTAATTTCTATACCATAATAATAATCACTTACGCTTATAATACAAGTATTATAATAATAATATCTATACACATACTTACATAGAAAGAAGGAAAATAATATAAAAAAAATTAAAGGAAAATATGAACTTTTGTGGTAATATTATTTTTTGAGTAAAAATAATTTTCTTCTAAATATTAAGTTTTATATTTAAAAATATTGTAATATATGTTTGAATTTTTAGAATTATATGTATAGATCAATTTTTTTTATTCACACTTGAAACGAATAGAAATTAAAGTTAGTTTATTCTTTTAAGGTATTACATTGATTAATGTGTATTTACTAGTTTATTTAGTATAGTTATATAGTTTATTTATTTAGTATTTACTAGTAACATTCAATGTTTCGAATATTTACTTGATTATCATATTATTACATTTGTACTTTTTAAATTTTATATATTATTATTTGTACAAAAAATATACGATATTTTAAAAAAGAATTACTGCAATATATTTCAATATAGAAGAAAATACAGCGTTATAATTCGCTTATTTCTTAGATGCGTTTTCCGTATACTTTCTAACAGTCGTGCTACAAACTATGAACTTGAAGACCCTCGGAGTCAAAACAGCGAGAATATTATGATACAAACCAAATAGATACTTTAAAAAACCTTATAAATATTTTACATTATTGTTATTATTGTTAGTTTATTGTACAATATAATACGTTGTCATCATAATGGACGTACTTAAACTCAAAAATTTACAGATTTATTTTACTATAATACCACAGACTATACATAGGTAGCTGCTATAATTTTTTAACCTTGTTATTATCATTCTTTATATTATATATAAAATTTGCAAATAAATTCTTTTATTTACACCAATTTTTTTTTAATTACACACTTATTATTTATCATCTTCACTGCACGTGTTTACATATGACCTCTTACATAATTAATCTCACCTAGTATCTTATATTATGTCTGGGGTGTTTCTGTATAGACCTAGACTTCATTTTAAACATTTTCTTTCGATCTCTTCACTCTTTTTCCATCCACAAACTTTGCAACATACAATAAAACATTTTCCACTAATGCGTCGAAAAGTTTTATTTTAAATTTAAAGTCTTCTTTGAATAAACTTTCAGTAATATTCCAAATTTTGCCTAATACCAGATTGGCTCTTTGTGCTAAAAGTTTTTTGTGTAGATTGTTCCTGTTGCTTTTTATAATATTATATCGTTGATGTGGTAATTGTTTTACAGTTTCGATTTTTTATTTTCTGTATTTTTTCGCTTACCGTTTTCTTTCCTGAATTCCATAATATTAGTTTTCTCCACGTTTAATTCCAATGCTTTTTGTTCTTTAAAAATTCTTTGTATATTCCTAACATCTCTTTTAGTTTTTTGCTCATTTTTTGCCATTATTACAATATAGTTCTTAAATAATCAACCGTATTTTTACCTTACGTATTTGGATTGCGAAGCATCTAGAATTGTTAAGCTCCTTCTCTAAGTCCGATGTCGCGATGTTAAATAGCATTGGACTCAGCGAAAATCCTTGCCTCACTATTATTGTCACTATTCCAATTACTTTCTTAATTTTTTAATTTATTTTTATGTTTCCATATATATCTTTAACACAATTAATTATCGGGTTTTTAATCCCCACTTGCTGCATTTTTTCTAAATTTGTTTTTTATTTATTTTATCAAACGTTAACTTTATATTCATAAAATAAACCAAAATTTCTCACTTTTCTTTTTTAAGCTGTAATTCTATGGCTGATTTGAGTAAATAGATTGCTTCAGTATTAATGCTTTAGTATCTCTTCCTCTCCTAAAACCAAAGTGAGTGTCACTTTATTCGTTTTCTCCTCATATAATATTTTATCCTGCCTCTTATTATTTCATCATAGCTTTTATTAACCGTGTCCATAAGTGTGATTCCTTTAGAGTTTTTGATTTTTTTTTAATATCTCCTTTTTGGAAACAGGTATTGCGATGCCGTTGCTTCTGGCATTCTTTCTTCTTTTAGTAGTCCATTGTGTATTTTCGTCATGGAATTAATAACCTTCTCACTTCCATATTTCTTCATTTCGTTAAAAATATTATTATCCTCGCTCAGAATCTTCATCTATTTCATTCTATTAATAATCTGCACTCCTTCCTTTATTATTTCTTCTATCTCTTCTACTTTTTCTGAATCTTCCACTATCTTCTCTTCTTAATTTTTCTCGTCCTCCGTGATCTGTTCACAATATATTTCTTGCAATTGTTTCCAGCATTCCTTTTATTTACTTATCTTTTTTTTTCCTCTTATTTACTTATTTACTTATTCCTTATCTTTCTATTCCAAAATATTTTCCTAGTTTTATCTTTTTTTACTTAATCTATTTCTTTTTCTTTTTCCATTTTTTTTATTCTTTATTATCTCTCTTTAACTTTTCATTTTTCCTTATAGATATATAATTTTTTCTTATACTCTGTTATTGTTTTTTCTGTTCACTGTATTATTGCTGTTTTTCTCGTTCTAGTTCTTTTATTGTAATTTTTTCTAGCAATTCAAGCCTGTTTAATATCAATATACTTACTATTCCCTACTACTACCTACTTGCTTACTCTACCTTTTTATTCACTATAAGATAATCAACTAATGATTCTACCTTACTATTCAAAGTGAACCATCTATTCTATACTAAACTAACCACTCATTTTCTGTCCTCTAATCATGTTAATAATTTTTTTTCTCTCCGTTTATTATTTTATAATTTAAATATCTTTTTCCCTTTCCCTATATATCTATCCACCTTCTTTGCTATAGTAATAATCCCCCGAATATTAATTTTGGCTGTTATTAATTCAAAATTTTTTCTACTATATCTATCTCTTTGCACTTTCCACAACTAACATTAGATAGACCTCCCCTTCCCTACCTTTTATAAGTTCTCTTATTATACTGTTTATTTTGACTTCAAAGTCATTTAATTATTTAATCATTAAATTAATTAATAATTAATTTTTTTCTCAATTATTTCTATGTTTCCTTCTACTATCCATATCTCTGCTAACTCGATAATATCACATCTCTAAATTACACCCCACCCTCGTTTGTCTATATTATTTAATTCAGTTCCATTCCAAAGTCAACCAATATAGTACTTCATTCTATTCTCTTCTCTCTTGTTGCCTGCTACTAAAATTTATATTCTATCGCTCTTCTTGGTCTCTTTAATTATCTTCGTTGGTTTTTTCCTGTCATCAATTGCTTTTTTGCTCTTTTCTTTTTTTCAATGTTATTCTTAATCTCAATGTCTATGTTTGAATTTGACTGTTTTCTATTCTTACTTTTCTCCAAATGACGTTACTACTCCTATATTTTTTGCTTTTTCGAAAACTCTAAATACTTTTCTTTTAATCTCACTTTTTACTCCTTTTATTTTACTTATTATACACCAATAGATTTGGTCAATTTCTTTATTTTTATTATTCATTTTTTTCTTTCATAGTTCAACTTTAACTAGCTCACTTTTTACTTTCTTACATCGAAATTGATTTATATTTCTTCAAAATACTATTCTATACTGCCAGCAGGACGCTACCCAATTTATATAATCTCTAAAGATACTTTTAATATAATAGTGTATGTAATGTATGTAATAACTTTTAATTAAATTTAATTAACTTTAATAGTTTTTTTATACCATAAATAGCTTCAACTTAGTATAAACCAAAATTTTAATATCATCTTTGAAATCTAATTAATTTAAATTATTATTTATCTAATTAATATAAAAATAAAATTACTTCTAAAAAGAAAATTTTAATTTCATTAAAAAATACTTGTAAATAATAAGAAAAATTAAAAGAATAACAATTACGAAACAAATCATTAAACTATAATAAATAATTCTTTACAATTGACTGAATCACAAATTAAACTGTCTTTACTAATAAAATGTTTTTATTAATAAGAATAAATTTTTAATATTAAAAGTAACTCTAAATTAACTACTTTAAAATTATATATTTATCACCAAAAAAATCTTTATGTGAAGCAAAGTAAACAAAATTTTTACTATATTTTCAATAGTTTAGTGCTTTATTTATTTTATAGTAATCATTGATAACATGATTTATTAAAAAAAATTTAATTTATTTCTTAAATGTAATATGACAGTTATTTACATAGGACTGGTTGAAGAGATTTACATAAAGGTTTGTATAATAAACTCGTGGTACACATGAAGCTTGCAGTAGCCACTTCATATGCATAGTTGAACTGTAAAGTCACAATTCGTGTTGTTGATTTCCTTATATTAAGAACTAGGTTAATCTATATGCTCATTATCGTAATGAAATTCCATAAGATATATTCATATAGGATCATATGCTCACACTAATTTGTATAATCGTCAAATGCTGAAAAAATGGTGTTCGACACTAACCGTTTTTTAGATTTTTTTCTTACTAATTTTTTATGAAAATTATTATTGTTAATAATTTTAAAAAATATTAATGCATTTTTATAACTTTTTTTCTTATCTATTTATTTTTTATTAATTTTACTGTAAAACTCATAACAGATTAAAAGGAAAAATGAAATTCATTACAGTAATTTCATTACTCCTATTTTGTAATCAGACAATACAAAAAACTTTAAATAAAACCAAGATTTTTAAAAAGTTTCCGAAAACATTTTTCTTCTAGAAAATAAAAGATTCTATTAAAAAAAATGGTATTAATTAATACGAACTTTCAATCATGACATTATATTAATGTAGTAAATTCATCAATATTAAATTTTTATAATTTTATTCAAAATATAATTTAAGGTATATTAAAACTTTACTTTTTAATTTATTTATGTTACATTTAAAAAATGAATATAATTTAAGTAACGAATATAAATAAAGTTTATTAATATTAGTTAAAAAAAAAATATCTTGTAAAAATTTAGTTTCATCTGCATTAGTAATTTACGACATAAGAATTAAATTTCTTTTATGATCTGTTCAAGATGATAATATTAAGCAAATTATTTAATTACTCAACGAAACTTCTTGAATAAATTGAAAATAAAACTATTATTATGGAAATTTTGAAAACTTAAGTTCTTATCAATACAATTTTATCAAGTATTAATCTTCAGTATCAATATTCGATCTTGATCAATAAATAAAAACAAATAAAACTTTTTAACAGCTTTTTATGAATATTTTAAAGCCTCATTCAAGTCGAGTTTTAAATAAAATACGTTTTCAATGAATATAGTAAAAAATAATTTGAGCAAAACCATCATCTGAATCGAATGATCCAGTCATTACCTGTTCTTTTAGATATTACATTCACACAAACGCAAAAATATATGTATGTTTCAAAGTTCGTTTATGCATACATGTGCTTTTACTTGTCAGTGTGTATAGAAATAGAATGCGTTCGTTCGGAAAAATGTGATGAGACGGACTAGGATGAATGGCAAACATATTGTGACCGGAACCCTGTGGCAGTCGACTTCCAATTCACTATACAGAATACGCGCGTACGTGTGAATGTCATGCCGTTGAAGCAGGACAAAATCTAGAAGACAACAACGAGAGGAAGACAAGTGCACACTTAGGGTACTAGTCACGGTTCCGAGTCACAGCCAGTTACAGGCAATAAAAAGAGATTAGGAAGCTCCGTTCGGTATCGCAAGTCCGCTGGGAGGAACGACAAGATGCGACGTAGAGGTTCCAGGGACTATTGCCCTCATCCCTTCTTTTTCTGTTCCTTCCATCGACGCGACAAAGTGTGCGCTTATACTATATCGTGAGTTTCTCGGATGCAGTTAAACGCGTGAGTGTGCTCAAGATGAACTACCATGTGAGACGCAAGTCACGCAACTCTCTACACTTGGATTCACCACCACGAATGAGCGGATACGAAATAGACAGTACTAAAGTAAGAGGGATGTATCCTTGATGATTGAATTTTTCTTTTTTCTTTTTCTTTTTACAATTCAGATATTTGTGAGCTTTTAAGAAAAAATCGCTGTCTTGAGCCATTTATATTCTTAAATCATTTGTTTGGGCTTTTATAATTTCGGAGAAAATATGTTAGTCAGCTATCTGAATCTTAGCAGCTCCATTATTCTTTAAAAAGATAAGTATAATTTAAAGTTTAATATTAAGTGCTAAATGGAGGTTGAAATTCTTGACTCGTCATAATTTAAGGTTATGCTATTTTAAGTTAGCATATTATAAAAAAATAATGAAAATTAAAAAACCAAACTTTTAATGCATATAAAATTTTATTTCTTATTTAAAGTATTCATTTGTAATATAAAAGTTCTTATAACATAATCTTTAAATTTTTTCTTGTAGTGAATTGTAAAACAAAGATGAATAATTAATTATAGACTCAATTCAATCAGTAACCTTATATTCGTTTAAGATAATATAAAACATATAATAATTAATTTAGCATTACAATATTGCCATTCATTCTTCAAAAAAATAAGGACACAAATTTTTGAATTTTATTTGTTAAACTCATTAGTGTAATAATAAATAATTAACTAAATTACTTATAAATCTATAGATATAAAAGCTAGTAAGCTTATGAAAATATAAAATATTTATCGCGCGAGTAAAAATTCCAAAGCCTGTTAAATTGAATTGAAAAAACAAATATTGCCATCAATAAGTAAATCAGTAATTATTTATTAATTATTTTATTTATATTAATCATAATCATAATAATATTTTTCATTATTCAAATGGAACGTTATTTTTTAATAAAATTAAAAAGTCGAAATAAAATTTATTTTAAATCAAATTATTAAGTTCATAAAATAATATAAGTAATACATAAAAATTGTTTTTAGTAAATTAATTATCACTTGATATATAGCTAATACAATATTTTATGCAAAATTCATGAAACGGTAACATAAAAATATTTTGTTGATATAACATAAATTGTGAATCGGAAATAATTGAATATTGTAACAGAGTAATATGCTTTTGCATACACTAATAATTCTGTATAAGCGTATTGTCAAAAATAATATTTTTACGATGGATCACCTACATATTTACTTGATTTAACGTCTCTTTATTTTTGATGCTAACATGTGAAAATAATTACATAGTGTGAATAATTTTGAAATGGTGGAAATATAAAAACGGAAACAATAGCTCAAGAGATTTATATTATTTTATTTTACTTTTTATTTTGTATGATATGAATAGCAAAAAAGTTTTAAATAATAACAAAATATAAAGTATATTTAGTAAAACTAAAAATACTACGAAATGAGTAAGTTTCCGTAATAATAGAAAACATATATTTAATACATTGCGTAAACAAATTTTCTTCGTGTAAATAATACTGTCAAAAAATTATGTAATACATTTGTAATTTAACAACTTTAAATTCACTTTTCTCTAATATAAATTAGGTATTCATAATAGCAAACTGTGAATTTGTATTAATCTGTGAATATTCAGCTTTTATTACAACTTTTTGAAGTATTAAAAAAATTTCTTATAGAAAAAAATAAAAATATTTCTTTGTATTTTAATTATATATAAATATTGCTATGTTCTTTTTTCATTTTTCAATCCTTAAAAGATTAATTAAATAATATGAAAAATAAATATAAAAATTTGTTTTATGTAAAACAAAATTTTTAATTTATAATATTATTTTAATCAGATATTTCTTATTTATAGTAAAATATGAAATGATATAAATACTTCATATTTTATTATATAAAGCTATAATGTAGATTTTTAATTCATTCATATGATCGTACAAATTTTATTAATACCACATGTAGATGTGAGTCATTACGTAATCGAGTATTTGTCATTGATGTTCTGATATGACATTCATTTCTGGTCTCATATTTAATACTACATCAAAAATATGTAAAACCATCAATATTTATGTTTAACTTTTAGAGAAATATGTAAATTGAATTTTGCGTTTGACTTTTGCATTAAAATCAGAGTCTGTGCAGATACTTCTACACCGCTTTTTCTATTTAAGAAGAGTTTTTTTAAATTAAAGAAAAATTGAATATTTTTATTGATAATTATGAAAAAAAGTAATAGACTGAAATATTAATTATAATTATTTATAAACTTATATAATTCATTTAAATTATTAAAAATAAAATTTTAATAACATTTTTTTATAATATGTAGTATTTTATTTGTATTTGGCCTTTGAAATACCACTCCAAGTAAAATAATTTTGAATAAATTTAAAAAAACACATTATTTTATATTTAGTAGTAGATTAAACGAGAATATCACAAAAGGATAAATGTTTAATTTATCTTATAATAGTATTTGATTTTGTATTATGATACATTATTTTTAATTGACAATATTTATATATTTCTTTTTTATTTTTGGAAGCTGATTCCTCTAAATATTATAAATAGTAAATAAATAGGAATGTATTTATTACAATGAGTAGTGAATAATTTTTTCGTATAGTGGAATACATATATCTGATAATATCTTACTTTAATTCGATGATTATTGAAGTTTTTCAATATTAATATTCGAGAAGTTATTTTTTATTTAACTTTCGTGGTTTATAAATTGATACTTTAATTATTTATATCATGGAAATGTACCACATTAATAAAGTTTATATAGATCAAATATATGAAAAATATTTTTAAGATATTTTGAATATAATATAATAATAAATTGAAATAACTTTCTATTATTAGTTTTTTATGAAAAACATTTTTCAAAACTAATCAATAATTTTGTACCTCAAATGATATAAAAAAATACTTCAAATGGTATTATATTAATAATTATTTAAAAAATTTTCTTAAAAATATTTTATGATATAAAATACATAAAATAAGTCAGTAAATAATAACTAAAAGTCATGTCATATGCAAATTTCTAAGTAAATGTTAAAAAATATAGAAGTAAAATTACTGTCTAAAATTTTATCGTAAATCAACATACGCCACTATATGGATATATAGTAATCTAATAATGATTTGGAAAATTAAATTAAAAAATTAAAGTCTCAAAACCACCGAAAATATAAAGATCATAAGTGGTTTATTATATCTGTACGAAATTTGAGTTTTGCGCTTCAAAAATTTAGAAATTATACTATCAAAACATTGAGTTCATTCAAAATTTATAAATATTTCTTAAAATTCATTAATAGGAATTAAATATTAGAGTAATAAAATTATAAAGAGCAATCTTTAGATGTGGTGTATTATAAGATTCGGGTTATCTTCCTTAAATTTTTGTGATTTGTAATGTGTGATAAATGCAGGTGTGACTAAACATGCAAGTTATAATTTTCAAGATTTTCATCTCCTTCATTTCTCTCTCGCTCTCTCTCTTTCTCTCTCTCTCTCTCTCTCACCCTCACTCACTCACTCATTCAGTCTTTGAACTTTAATACGCTTTTGGTCGGTCACTGTGACGACCGTTGCGTTTGATTTGCTAATAAGCGCGCGACCTCGATAAACATTAATTTATCCTCGCAGTAGTGTGACTCGGGAACGCTGTTAATCGTCCTCAACACCATCCGTTTGACATTCTCACGCTACATCAGCTTAAGAAATGTAAAAGCCAGAACATGCTTCCGGTTCATGAACATGTCAACATCTGCGGAGCGAAACTCCTGCATGCGTAGGCATACATATTTCCCGTTTGTGCAGTATAGGTGCACTAAAATGTATTTTACATACATGGGTAGAGCAAACGCCTAGTATCATGGATGCGAGGCAGTAAACGACTATTATCGAAGCGTATTATAATAAACACGCGTGCAAGTATAATGTACACCGTCGATCAATCTCGTACGAGTATGAGTATAAATCTATTTTCTGGTTAGCGCTTTCTATTTTTTATAAACGAGAGGAATATTCACCTCCCTATATTGAAAGATCAAGAGATTTTGGATAAATATAGTGATGCACATTTTTTTCTCTCTTCTTTTACTAAGTTTTTTTACAAGTTTCGAATACGTGTGAAATTACAATATTGAAGAAAATCACTGTAAAGAGAAGATATTAAATTGAAGATTTTATATGAATCTGCTTGCAACATGGTGACGAATAACTGTACATCTTTTTACGCAATAAAAATAGATTTTTCTATTTTATTTTGTAATATCGAAATATGTTTTTTAAATCAATGTGTTCTGACAATCGAAAGTGCATTTGTGTTTTAAGTTATAATAAATAAATGGATGACAAAATTACTATGAGAAATAAATTGTATTAAAAAAATATTTTTAATACAACTTCTTAATCACGTGAGCAAAAAAATAATAATAAAATAATTAAAAATAGTAATAAATAAATTATAAATAAATATCTTAATAAAAAAAAATAAAGTAATTATTAATGGTTTGTGTTTTTAAATTATATTAAATCAATTTTGACATCGATAAATTGTTTGTTTTTTTATAGAAAATTTATAAAAAGCAAAGTTACAAGTATTATATTTGAACGAATTGGATCAAAAACAGTGTGATCTTAAATTTACTTATAACGATATCAATTTTTCAAGAAACTTTGCATTTTTGATTATTGACTTATTATTTATATATTCAAAAATGCAATAAAATGAAAAGTACATTCTATATTTAAAAAACGTTTATTAAAGGTTACACAATCAGGATTTATTGAAAAACTACTTTTCTCATTTTTAAATTAAATATTTTATAACAATTATGTTCATTTATAAATATTAATGCATACCAAAAAATTAATAATGTGTATTTACACATATGTAGTAACAAATATACGTACAACTGTATTGTACATGATTAATTACAATACAATTACTGGCTTAAGCACGGATTCACGCACGAGTAAGTGCATGCACACATACATTATGCATACAAAGAAATTTATATTTATTAATAACACATTCAAAAATAAAATATTATGACAACGATTTATTCTATTCCATACAAAACTATGTAGTGACCTTCCATAACTAGTAAATAAGTTTTTCATACTATTCAACCATTGCATTAGTTATAATTATTAAATAATTTCACGTATTTTAACATTCTTTATAGAAAATACTACAATGAAAGTATTTAATATTGTATTGAAAATAGTTTTATTTAATCTTTTAGGAGATTACATAACACAACTTTACAAAATAAATTTCAATAATGTTTTAAGTGGAATTTCCAGGTACTTGGAAAAGACACAACATACATGGTTTAATCAAGCAACCACTTTACTTAGAGAAATATATAAAGTTGTAATATATAACGTTTACATTAAATTAATAAAAATTTAGACTATCCTATAGAATTAAAATTCTACCAATAATTAAGATAATGTTTATTCTAAACTAGCTTAAAAATATTTAAAACTATTTTGAGTATATAAGATACATATAGAACCGTAAATATCGTCGATTCAAAATTATCTTTAAATGTTAGATGGAAACTTTTAATAAAATAATAAATTGTTTCATTCTTTCATATTTCTCGTTAGTGTAATTTTATAATAATGTTAAAATGTAAAAAATTTTAGATTACAGTTTATTATGTGCATTTTCATTTTATTAATCAAAAATTCCTATAATATATAGTTTGGAATAATGACCTCAAAAAATATTATTAGTTTTTCCTCATTTAATATATATTTTTGTATACTAGGAAATACATTGTAAAAGCTAAAATGTGTAAACTCACACTAATATTTCTTTTTAAGTGATATTTAGAATTAAAAGTTTACTATCCTATTAATTTTAAAACGTAATCTTCTTTTTATTCTGTATAAAATTCACCCCAGAAAATAAATTAAGTTACACCTTACTTCTTAAAATTATATTTTAAAATTTTGTTTCCTCATTCATATGTTCGTATATGTAAAACTTATTTTAGTTTCGGATTTTTAGAGAAAAATTCAAAATTTTACTTTTATATTTGCACTTATTCGAAAAATATTAGGAATCCAACAAACCTTATATAATTTAACTATCTTTAAAATATTAGATAAATTTGAATTATTGAATATTTATATAAAATAAAGAAAATCTAAATTGAATACTCATTAATTTTGTAGTCAAATTATTAAATATTTAATGTTTTATAATTTGTGGATTAAAAAACTTTTTTTTTTGAAAATAAAAAAATAGTTAAAATTGCAAATAAACTAAATAGTCTATAATTCATAGGAATTCTGAAACTTTTTCAGTAATATGAGATTTTTATTCCTTAAATTATATACGTAATTGTTTAAATAAATAATACTTTAATGTATATTTATTTAATGTATATAACTTTCTGTTACTGTTTAATTCAAGCGATATCTATATAGTACTAAACTTTAAAGTTATAATTGTAGAAAGTTACATCAATAAAACATCAATTAATGTCCGCTAAATGTAATTTATACAGTAAAAATAAAAAATTTACTTAAATGTAAACCGCTTTTATTAAAAAATAAAAACTCGATTAAGTTTTTTATTGGAATGCTACTTTTTCTATAAAAGAAGGAAAACGGTTTTATCTAGATAAATTATTCGATCCGTGTTCGGAAAAAAGAGAATCTACCTTCTGAGTCAGCAGCTTTAGTCATACCAAAAAGAAGTTTTTATTTTTTTAAGCACTTTCAGCTTTTAAGCGCAAACGCAATTTTGAACTGCAAAAATGGCAATTCGTAAGCTTTAAAACGTAGTGTTAAACTATATTATCACCTATTTCGCAACAATTTTCAACTTGTAAATTAATTTATTTGAATGAAAAACTATATTTTTGAACTTATGGAATTTTAAACGTCTTATTAAATAATGGCTAAATATTTTAAATATATGAAGACATATAATTCTGGATATGGTTATATCGAGAGAACAGTAATTTCGAACTGAATACGCAGAACTTTACATGAACGTATGCGCGTATTCAGTATGAGAACACAAGATTGGCCGAATATATATTTAAAATTTGTTTGTTTATTGTACTTTCCTTGTTTTTTTCTGAATATTAATTTTAGAAAATGTTATAAAAATATATATACAGAAACATATGTTATATATAACATTATTCAATCTTTTTTTTTAATTCCTACTGAAAAATATTTAATTGTTTATTTGTCAATAATTAATTAAATAATATTTTTAAAACAAGCTATTTCTTAAGATTCTGATACGTTTAATTGTTTATTTATAAATCTTTTTAAGAAACAATCGTTACATAATAAATTACTATTTAAAAGATAAAATTAGTTGCTTTAATAATTGTTTTGCTCTAATAATTCAAAAATATTGACAAAACATCAAAAATATTGTTTTAGTCGGTAATGTAAAGGATAGATGGAGAAAAAATGATAACACCCGATTTCTTCGGAAAGATGTGGTGTGGCAGTGCAGTGTGGAATTTCGTGAGATACATTGTGGCAAACTTTTTTATGCTGAACTGAGTCGGCAGCAGGTACGACCGATTGGTGACACTTTGACTCTCGCCTGGTACCTTTCGGCAGTGATCTTTTTTCATTCTGGGTACGCTAGCATCCATATTTTGGGCCGTCCGGCAGACCATGGAGTGCGTGCAAAAAAAAACCGGTACCCAACCTCTGTCAGCTATGGGATCGAACGGCGTCACCTGGGATGCACCCGTGCATCCGACACTCGAGACATACCCCGTCTCGTCCGGGTGAGTCCAAGCGCACCGATTGTCGTCGGTTGTCTCGTTCCTAACAAACTGACGCACGTCAATATTACAAATTTTTGTTATCTGTACTTTATACTTTCTATATCTTTATTAGAAAATGTACTTATTATATTAGGTATTATGGATAGTTATAATCTTAGAAAGCACGTTTTAGTTTTTTTGTTAAATTTAATATACAAATTAGTTTACAATTAGAAAATATACTTATACTTATACTACATGTACTATATATATGTATATATGATAAATAAAAAATATTTATGTATTATAAGATATTTTGTCAATAAGCAAGAAACTAAAATCTAATGATTATATTTAACAGACCAATTTAAAAAAGTAATTCGTAAGTAATTCTCAATATATGAATCGTAATTATTGCGTATTAATTTAACAGAAACTATTCTATGTTATATGTATATATTATAAAAAGAGCATTATTTTCTAAAAATAAATATACATTATTATATAATACGATGTGCATATACATAATTTTCTTTAAACGATATAGTAAAATAGTAGACACATAATATCATAAGAAATTATATTTTGTTGATGAAATTGTTATTATTTCTCTTAAATGAAAAATAAATGCACTTTGAATAATGCAAAGATAGGATCGGTCGATGGAATCAGAGAATTCAGTGAAAGAAGAAAGAAAACTTATTTGGCCATCGAGTAAGTAAAATTTTCGTGAAGGAAAGTAATTTTTTCCTGTATATGTTGTTTCATGCTTGACTCATGAAAAACGCGCGACGATAAATACAACAGTGGAAGCTCTTTATAGAACGTCGTAAATTTTAGCTTCAAATACAATGTGTTACGCCTTGCTCGCTCTGTCGCGCATATTCTCTATTACACATTTTATATTCCGTTCTCCTTGTACGCGCGTTTGCTACTTTAAGGAGAAAACGGACCATTTCACTTTCAAAGTATGTAATCACTTTCCTGCAGCCACAGCCGACCCCGCCGTCGCCATTGAAGCTACTTAAATAGCAAACGCCATGAGCTAGTTGCGTATTAAGCTTAACATTTATCCTATCAAAAAAAGTATCTTAAGAGTCATGGTAATAGTTAAGTAAACGTAAAAAATATAATTTAAATGATTTGGTTGCTAGTGGAAGATTATTATGTACTCGCGTTTTTTAAAGTCCTTTTATTATAATATTCATATAAAACACACTAATCATCACTTAATTATAAAGTAACTGGATGAGTTCAAAGATCTTTGAGTTAATGTTTATTTATATGCGTTAATTTTTAAGCATTACTGAAATAAACAGTAATTGATTCTAGAATATCTTTTTATTTTAAATTGAAAAATATAACTAAAAAGCATACACGTGAACCTGATGGACGGCTGCAATTAAAATTATCGATCCATATTAAATATTCAACTATAAAATAAATTATTTATAAAATTAAAAAATTATTGAAATAGCACCAAAAGTTAACTAGTGCACGCAGGTCAAGTTTTTGATAGAGAGAGTTGATGCTCGTATGCTAACTCAAGACGTTACAAGACAAGTTTCCGTCGTATATCCCATATTCAACACAGAAATATGTGACTCACCATTATGTAGATAGTGTTGGACTTGTGCGAAAAAGACGATGAAATACTTACTATGCAAATATCTGGTCTCAGCTGTCAACTTATGCAGTAAAAACCATTCTGGAAAAATATATTGCATACATCAAAAATTACAAAAGAGCTATTTTTAATATGGAATGTCACGAAAACTATGTATAAATATTTATAGAGTTTGCACGGAAATCTTTAAAAAATTTTAAAAGATTTTAAATCCGCCTCTGTTTATTTTATTAAGCTTCAATTCTATTTTAAAAGTCAAATAATAATTCATAATTTTTTTTTTTAACTTTCATTTAAATAGTATTATAATTTTATGTTAATTTCTCATTAATCATAAAAGCATCTATAAAAACATTTTTAAACATTTTATAAAAATTAAAATTTCGATATTTTAACAGTTAGTATTAAGATTTTTGTCGAAATCAAGAAAGATATTATGATTATAAAATCTCGTACTGTGAAAAATCATTTAAATTTACAGTTAATGATGATAGCTTTAACTTAACAAAATTTATCACATACACAATAAAAACGATAAGAAAGAATGTAAATACATTACTTAAAGATATTTAAGCTAATGAAATGCAAGATCTATTTAGGAATAAATTTACTAACTAATATGTTAGTTAATCTGTTAATAAATAAACAATATTTTAAAATATGGATAATAATAGTTTATTATTATTATTAGGGAAGAAATATAAATCTAAATAAGAAAATATCAAAATTCGTAGACAATACATATGAAGGATATAACGATAAATTTTTCACATTAACCTAGTAGACTCATTAGAAAGACCATCGTAGATTAAGAATCTACTTTAGATGATCAGAGGTAAGACAGAGCACTTGTATGCTATATGTACTAATCGTGCACTAGGCTTGTCGCTTCGAAGAAGCACGTTAACACTTCGCCGTAAGGGCGTCGCCAGCTTATGGAGTAATAAATCCTGACGTATAGAATTCTAAATTTATTGCAATAAACTAACATAAAATATGACGAGTTCACTATACTTTTTAAATATAAAGTCGATTGTTCAAACAAAAAAATTGTTAACAATGCGTTTTTTCCGTGTAAAATAGATTTTTTCTTCTTGTAGATATAATTTAATTATTCTTTATAGTTTTCATTAAGATCGTAATACTTGCACAAGAGCCATATTAAATATTTTTTTAATTTAAAAAATTCTATTTATTTTATATGGATTAATGTATACATTATAACTGTATTTTTCCAATAATTTTTTTAATTTCTTGCGTACAGTTCTTAAAGAAATAATTGAGTTTTCTATGAAATATGTAAAATTATCTATAAAAAATAAATTAGAAGATTTAATTGAACTAATAATTCAATTAAAGTAGAATCGAATCATTATTTTTTTCATTTTATTTTTAAATAGTAGACCATAATTGTGAATTTTTGTGATAACAGTTAATAATCAGAATTATTGTCTCTTTTTTTAAATGTTATACACCTCTTTAGATTCTAAGTATTTTAAGATAAATTTTAATAATTAAATGAGTTAAGGGATTACTCGAGTGTAATTTCAAGTGGCAATATTTTATCGATTGAAATGTATAAATTATCGGTCCTTATTATACGAATGCTTTCAAGAAACCTTAGTTCAGAATGTAGAACATACTTTACACGACCCTTGTACGATTTACCAAATTCAAATACTACAACAGATACGTGAGATAGCCACAATAGATGCATCAATATATAAACTACCTCATGTGCTTACCGGAAAAAGATCTCGTATTCACTAAGTAAATTATATATAAAATATATAAAATGTATAAAATATATAATCATAGTTTCGATGTTTCTCGTTGGCAATGAATACAAAACTGGTAATTATTTTTTATTTATTTCTCTCAAATTTATTTTAATTTTAAGATATTATTATCATTATTTATATAATTTATATAAATAGTAAAATTAATTTATTACTTTGATAAATCAATACATTTGTGAAGATACTGTTAACAAGATTTATATCGATCCACATTAACAACCTAGCAACAGTTATTATCTGGAAGTAGTTTAGACAAATGGATATTATCAAAGACATTACGCTCACTCTCGCTGATTATTACATAAAATAGCTTTAAAAGAATTAATCAAAATAGATCTTTTTATCATTTATACGTCGTTTATAATTTTATTAATTTATTAGAATATCAGAAAATTTTGAACTGGAAAATAAATATTTTACGATACAAATATTTATAGAATTCTAAAAAAATAAAACAAGTTCTTAAAGCTTACACTTGTCTGTTGCATTTACACATTAGTTAAGGAATTACATCCAGTTAGTTGATGTTAAAAAGTTTAAGTAGATTCTTCATAAACATGCTGTGATAACAATATATGACTCCAACAATGATTATACAAGACATACATTACTGTGGTAAAGGGGCTAAATAAGGTATATTTAGCATTTTACGGAAAAGGTACTTATTCTTAAGTCAACTTCATACTATGTACATTATAATGTGTGGCATTGTATCTCATTTCATTTTAATTCTGGGATATCAAATGTAAAGCAATTATCAATCTATAAATTCTAGTGTACTTTACATCCCACAAAAAATTCATCAATAATTTAGTGTTTAATTAATTACAAGTTATTAAAGAGAAATAATTTTATTATAAAATTTCAAGTTTTTTTTTATATCTCTTTTTAAGAATTAATGTCTACATTACTAAAAGAACACATGAATTTAAAAATATAGTTGTAATAATGTTGAACAGTGATAATAATAAATATAAAATATGTAAGGTAGTTTTTGTAAATTAGTAATAGAATTTATAAAATAGTTTAACTTGTTCATATTTAATATTATTCTGTCAAACAATCACTATTCATGAGATATTATGATATTAGAAATGTGAAGATTGATTCAATCTATAATATTTTAATATATGGATTCTATGATTCGAAATTCAATAAAAATAGTTAAATATAAAAGTTTTTCAAATAAAGAAATATCTATTATAAAATTATTTTGATCAATAAATTGATGCAAGTGATATATTCATTTAATTATTAATACATTTTTGAGATTTTAAGATATTATAATGAATCATCAATTAAACATATTTAAATAAAGTTTAAATAAAACTAGGATTTTGAATCTTTCGGCTTAACTTTTCTTATATCAATTCATCACATTGTAAGTTTTATCACTGACTGTAATTATTCTATTCCTATAAACTTTTGTGAACAAGGAAATCAATTTAAGATCAATTTAATGAAAGACCATAATTTCAATTTAGTCCTCTTTCAAACTATTCCATATACAATTAAATGTATTTACATCAAATTGAACTTTTAGCTTGTACTTTATGCTTGTTGCTTTTAAATACTTATTATTTTCTCCTATCATTTAACAATTTTATATATATATATATATCGCTCATAAAATATGAATAACAAAAATGTTAATATTTTCAATTTAGAAGTTAAAGATAATATTTACTAGATAATAAAATTTATTATGATCTATAAAATTGTGACACCTGTCATGGTACTGATTATGGATACATTACAACTATTTTAAAACTATTTATCTTAAAATGTTTAAATCTTATTTTGTTAAAAAGAAAATATACATTTTTTTAATTTACGAAAATTATAATAATTTACACAACAAATTAAACTACATTCTGGTATTATTATAATCATAAATTTATAATTTTTTATAATACTGTGATTACATTATATGAAACTAAGCGTAAAAGTAGGCTTATAATATAAATTAGTAAAAAATTGTTAAACATATTCTAGAAAAATTAATGAAATAATATTTTTTTACTTGAATTTTAATTTAATTCACGAATAGTATAAGTTAAAAATGATATAAATAAATAAATAGATACTTAATTTATTACGTTCATTAATGTTAGTCAATAAATAAAATTTATTTATCATCGAATAATTTATAGAAGTTTCTCTTCAGTCTCTCTCTGTATCTCTCTCTCTCTCTCTCCCTCATGACTAAAAATATAATTTAATTAAAAATGCTTCTATAATAAATTATGTAACAAAAAATATTTAGATAAAAAATTAAGATATGTAAAAAAAAAGAAAAATAATAAATTTATTTTAATTAATTCTGTAATTTAGGGGAAAAGAATATTAATAAACTTTTTGTAACCAATGAAATTTCTATTTTATTT
The DNA here is from genome assembly GCA_018907185.1 of Platyscapa corneri. Lineage (NCBI taxonomy): Eukaryota > Metazoa > Arthropoda > Insecta > Hymenoptera > Agaonidae > Platyscapa > Platyscapa corneri. The sequence goes on along the minus strand of JACCHW010000108.1, from coordinate 388,858 downwards.
AAATAAAACATAAATCTTATTTTATTTCATTTTTATTTTTATGTTATGATTTTGCACAATGTAATATCCTGAATTTTATTGATGCTTCCATTTCAGTTTTAACCGAAAATATTTTACTTTTATATTTTTTCATATTTCCTTGATATAAATAAATGTAGATTAAAGCCTGAGTATTACAGCTAAGTAAATTATTTAATAAAATACTTAATCATTTTACTAAATCAGTAGTACTTGATTTTATAATAAGAATAAATTGTTAATGACAATACTATATATATTTAGTGTTACTATGAAAATATTTCAATCCGATAATGTTATACAATAAGGTGCTGAAAATAAATTAAGCAGGATGATATTAGAAAATTTTTAATTTTATATAATTAAGTATAAAAAAAGAGAAAATATCATAAACTTTGGAAGATAGCAGATATATCGAAATAAGGATAGAATACACGTTTAATAAAATTTGAAAGGATTTTATAAAGGCTTTTTATAAAGTTTATCTTCAACTGTTTAAGCAAATACAGGCGTATTTAATAATTCATTTTCTAGTATAAAGTTGAACGTGATATTTTTAACTCATAAAAACTCTAATTATATAAAAAAGTAATGAAAAGAAGCATTTAAAAAGTACTGAAAGTTGTATATATAACTAGATTCAACGAAGTAAAATACAAATGCATTCAATATATATAAAAGAAAAACAGTATTCTTAAACTAATAAGGAAATTTTTTTGTATTTATTCATAAAATTAATATTTTTTAAAGTATCTAAAAAATGTTTACCCGGTATATATTTTAATTATATTAAAAATATTCGTATTAAAATAATTGTGTTAATATTAAATTAGTATAATTCGTTAAAAAACATCTTTGTTCATTATATATTTATTTTTTTATTATACACCTTGTATTGTCTCGAACATTAAATGAATCAAGTATCTTGAATTTCCAATTTCTTTGTCACCTTCTGCTCTCACTACCTTTGTTTTTCTTCATAATTCACAGGTACTAGATGTCGAATAGTGGTAAAGTTGAAAACTTTTATTAACTTGATTTACAAGTACAATTTGCACCAAAAGGTGCATTTATTTTAATAAATGAATATTTCGTATTATAACAATATTAGTAATAGTTATAGATGTTAATTCAATTTGAATATGTTTTAATTTTTCGTATGTATAAATAGACATATCATTAAAATTTCATAGATTTTTAGTTTCTTCAAATTTTACTGGTGTACAAATTAATTATATTTTTATTATTACATTTAATTTGAAATTTAATTTCAATTTCACTTGAAAAATATTTTTTATCTAGTTTTTATTTATTTTATTTTATTTTTTATTTTATAAATTATCTAGAAGCAAAAGTGAAAAATTAAACATTCAATCTCATTTATTATCAATGCTATATTTATTTTGAATTATCACACTACTGGGAAATAAAGTTTTCATATATCTTTTTTAATAAATAAGATGTTTTCAACGTCATTTAGTATTATATTCTATAAGAAACAATCACTTATACAAGAAAATACTTGCGGATGTCTGTTTTAGACACTTCTCGCGCAAAGTTCGTTTTCAGTGTCCCAAACCTCCAAAATTAATCCTATTGCGGTGTAAACTCTAAACCAATGTTATTTCCGTACCTTTTAGGCTTATGGACAAGATAATAAGGAAAAGAGAGAAGTCTAGAAGAAGTTAGAATTACTGAGTAAAAGATAAACAAAGAAGGAGAGAATATACGTGATGTGTGAATGCGCGATGGTTACTACTGTAGGCGTTCACATGGCTTAAGGAGTTAACTCTGTTTTACACGCAATAGGATTTAGGATACATAGATGCATAGTTTGTTGAATACCAACATTCGTTCTATCTTTCTATCTCTTTCTCTTGTTCTTTCTTCTTCAATCCTTTCCTTCCTCTTTCGTTATAACGAATATGCATACGCAGCTTACCTACAGTAACTTCATTTGTGAATTTGTATAAAACCTTGTGTAATTCGATGGCAGTATTAATAAACATTGAAATACTCGGAGTTTTTTTCCTTTTTTATCTTTCCTTACCAATTTTAGAGATTAAGAGTTTTAGATTAAAATCAATGTAAGTTTGGAAATTAAGTTATAATATAAATCATACATTCAGCAATATAATTTATACGCAAAACAAAAAATTCTAATTATTATTTTATCAAAGGATTCGGAATCTGATATTTTTTTAAATTGATGCATAAACTAGTGTGTATTCCATTATGTTTTTTTAACTTTAAACGCATTTTCGTATAATGTATACAACACTAAAGTTCAATAACTTATTTAAGTTTATTAGCCAAGTAATAGTATCAATATTTGAAAATTTATTTAAAGTTATCAAAATATTTATTTAAATTTGTAATTAATTATTAAATGTACTTTAGTTTACTTTTAAAATGTAATAAATATAATTATTATGTTTGATAAGTATATTTAAATACTATGATATAAATATCTAAACTAAAATTTCTTAAATTAATAGATATTTTAATAACAAAAACAATTAAAAACAATTAAAAACATTAAATTAATTTGAAAAAATATTTTTTTTGTTAAATTATACGATTATATTATTGAGTTAAATTATTGAATATATAAATTATCTGTCATTCATAAGCTATAGTGATAAGCGTGGATATGAAATATTCATAATTTTGTGGTAGGATTATCTTTTTTATTAGTTTAAAAATAAAAAAACAATATTGCAAATTTTTTTTATAAAAACTTTTTTAATTTTTATTTTCATAAACAAGTAGTAATCATTATATTTGTTGTTCAAGAGTTGTATAACAAATATAATGATTTTCTAATTAGAATATGAATTGGTTTCATAAGTACATTGTACTGAATTTCTTGAAAAAAAAATACTGAAAAATTGATAAGAGGGGGAAGTTGGTGAAAGATTTGAATATAACCTAAAGAAGTGCGTACATTTATTTCTATAACAAAATTTTAGTTTTTGAATGTCCAACGATCCTCAAAATTAAGAAAGTTACGACAGCTCGAACGATTTCCAATTTTCTCCCCATTCTCTCTTACTCTATATTAGTCTCCCTCACCTTTCCCCCTTTCTTTTCTCTCTTTCTCACTATTTCTTTATCTCTTTATCTTTGTCTTTCTTTTGGCGTTGTTGGAAAAGGAAACGTATTTTCCAACCGGTTGCCGCCAGTCTACAACTCGTCGGGCTACGAGAAATTGATTGCGCCTTACATTAGGAAAAGGGAATTTCCATTTACTTCTTCACCCCAGCTTTGCTCATATCCTCGTCAACGTCGCGAAAAGCAAAAAGAGTGTGTGAGAGAGAAAGATAGCAATAATATGTTCATCTCTTACTCCAGTTGGCCAAAATGAGAAATTGAATTGGTTCCATTTATACACATGCAGTTAGGCACTCGCTCACAAGCATCATGTACGAGTGCATTCGTGAGTCGCTGCACACGCAAGCCCTATACTTTAGCGAAGCAATCCATCATTTAGTCGCGTATAATTCGCCTGAACATTCGCACTCAGCATCTACGTAACGTAGCCTTAGCGCAAGACGAAGAGCACCGAAGGCATCGGATAGCTACATCATCGCTATTATAGCATCCATTACTTAAGTTGCCAGAAATTACCATTGCCAAGCGAGTATTCACACGCGCCCATCGATACGCCACTACTGTCGCTCTTATCATGATATCTCCCATCATGATTATCCCTCTCTTTTCTAACTTACAGGCAAAAAAGAGATCAGAAAGGCCACGGAGAAAGACAGACAAAAAGTGGAAAGTGAGAAAACGAGATGAATGCTGAGGTTTGAATTTATAATACTTTTTAAGGGACGTTTGATATTTATACAAGAAAACTTTTAATATAAAATAAATTAGTAAATAAATATAAACCAATTTATTTTATATCTAATTCATTGTCTAATGATAAAATATTTTCAAAATTTGTTTTTTAAATTAAATTAGTTTGTAATCATAAATAAAAGTCTTTAATTTGTGCAAATTTCAATGCGATTAAATAATTATTTAATAATTAATAATTAAATTTAATCAGGAAATAGTTCTAATATTTAATCCTAAAATTAGCTTTCAGATTAATTTTAAATATTTTAAAATTTACTTTCTAGAGAAATAATTTACAGCTTGTTTATACGAATAAGGGATATCAAATTTAAAATTTGATTTGAATATAATTTAAAATATTTTAGGAATATTTAAAATACAGTAATTTAATATTCTGAAGCGCAATTAAAATCATTCGATTTGTTCGAATATGTATATATATTTTGATAAGTTTAAATGATCCAAGTCAAATTGAAAGGACAAAATCTTCTTTGGACCAATTCACAATGATTTTCTTAACTTGAGGTGATCTGGTAATTTGGACAATCGTCGCTAGGCGATTGAAACTTGGGATCGAAGTCTAGTCAAAAGTTGAATATATAGACACTATACTATTTATTTTTAAAGCTATTACATGCTGAGATGCCTTTATTGAACAGACTGCACTTTTATAAACAAATTTATTTGGTAAAAATTATTAAATATATGTGTATTAAAAATATAAGAATGAAAAATATAAAAAAATATAATTTATTAAATCAGCTTGCTAAAAATAATAATACTTCTTTGTGTAAATACTCGTAGATGTAAACCAAATTAAAAAAAAATTAAATGAAATTCAAATTTATTGAACCTGATTGAAATAAGCATCAAGTAAAGAATGTTGTAAAATAATTTTTAAATAAATTTATTTAATCCTTTATGAATAAAATATATTCATAAATATTAATAAAATTAGTATTATTATATAACATTAGTATTGTTAAGAAATAGATTAAAATAATTTAATTGATTCTTAAAAATCAAAGGGTTTCTGGTATCATGGTTAAAATATTTGCTAAATAAGATCGAGAATTAAAATTATTCTTATCTTTGCGTATTAAACAAAAATTAAAGGAAAATTAATAATTATTGTATATACCTAAAACAACAACTTTAATGCTATTTTAAAATACTTATTTACAAGTTATTGACTAATTTATTTTTAATTATATAATTCACTAATTTATAAGAACGTGATCGCTCTAATTTAATGCGAACTTTGTTTTTAGGATTTTAATCAATATTATTCCTATATAAACGTGTATCTACTAACCAAATACTGTATTACTCATAGAAGGTTCTAAAATATATCGTCGAATAGTGATCATCGTGTACTTGATAATATTACTTGTTGTATAAATCTATCTTTTGGTTTATATTTTGTATTCAGATTGTCACTCTCAATCTTATTCATGTTTACGTCTCAAAACTCTAAAGTAGAACAAACTATTCATACTGAAAATGCGTGGAACTCACCCGTTATTGACGTACAACTACTGAATTCCAGTGCCATTCAACGCGATTTTACACGAGGGTGTAAATTGCTACCTTCAATACATCAACCAATTTGATTTTAGTTTCATAAATAAGTGTTTATTAAATTAAGATAGATTATTATATTATGTTGCACAGTCTATTGTTTCATTATTATTTATGGTTTAGATAGATAAAAATTAAAGAATAAAACATAATCCGTTTATTAAAAACAGTACCAATTTAAATATAATACAAAATTATCGTTATATCTAAAATTATCTCTTTATTGAAATAAAACTTTGGGAAATAAAAGTAACAGCTGATTGCTTTTTTATTTAAAATTTTGTTTAAATCTAAATATATTTTTAATATTATCATAAATTTATTATTATAAATTTTTATTATAATTAAACAATTGAATTAAGATATAAACTAAAAATATATCGACATGGCTATATTTTTTATAGATCTAAACTGTTTCTAAAAATAATGGCTTTAAAAACTAAAAATTTTTAAATATTTACATTTCATTTATGAAATTTAGAAAATGTATTAATTTATATATATATATATATATATATTTATAAATTCTAACAATAATATGTTATTTTTATAAGATTCGTAAAAAAATAATTTTATTTTTAAATAGATTAAAATGTAAGATTTTGTAAAAGTTAATTTATTCATTCGAATATATGCTTTCATTTTGATTTCTATGATTGATTTTAAATATATTATTAGAAATACTTTAAATAACAATTTTGAAAATTAATTTTATATTAAAATTGAAATTTTCCATCTGCTTCAGTCTATTATTAATTATCTATTACTAATTACTTTCTAATTATATTTAAAAAAATCTATTCTATTATATTTTAGCGTACATTATAAATATCTGAACATAGAATTATGAATTAGTTCTATATGATTAAAAATAAGAGTATATTTTTAATTATTTAAATTGAAAATTTTTTAATATATTATGAATATTTTAAAAAATTTGGTATTTATATAAAATCTAACCTGATAATGATTTTTTAAATACTATTATTTAATTATATCATAAAACATAATTTATAAATTATTTGACAGAAGCCAATATATTAATAACACTTAAACAGTCAAGCATACATTTCGTACGCGTATATTTTTAATTTCCTCTAACTCTTTGTTATTTTATTGAAATTACATATTTTTACTAAAATCATACTATATTTTGAAAAATCAAAATTATTTATATCTGCTAATATTACATTAATTCTTTATTCAGTCAATCATTATTTTTTATAAATTTAATAATGTAAAAATAAATACATGTTTTGTATATTTCAATCAATTGAATATTTAAAAATTTTATGAATAAATATATGCTGCTTGTAATATATAAATTTTCAATTTATATTATAATATATTTTTTTACTAAATTATTTTTATCTGTGTGATTAACTTATTATATATTTATTCTAAATCTGAATTAGTAAAATATAAATTCTTATGATTTATATCTCTATAAATTTGTTTTTTGATATCTGTAAATAATTATTTATTCTTAAGAAACCTCGTTTTTCTTAATTATGAATTAAAATATGAAAAATATAATTTCATAATCTGTTTTAATTAAAAAAATTTTCTTTACGAGAATCCAAAAATGCAGTAAATTTCGTTTATATTTTCTATGATTTAATAATCTATGTTTAAATATTGAAGTGCTAATCAAATTTTTTTATAATTATTTTTAAACTTACAAATAATTAATACTAATTACACTTGTAACTTTTGAATTTTTTTATATTAATTTTAAACCAAAGTAGTGAAAACGATTATAAAAATTTTTTAAAATCAAAATATTGTATACTGATAATGGTTCGTAAGATAATAATCAAACAAAAACTGTTATTTTATAAATAAACTTTATTTCTTTCATTATTATGGTTAATAAGAAATACTCTGTCAACATTGTCTACATTTATTTTTTTTTGTATTTACTGAAATAATATATTAAATATATTAAATAATACGGTGATGTAATTTTTAAAATTATCATTTTAATGCATAAAATTAATGATACTGGTTCTTATGAAAATGAATTGGAAAAATCCAAATTTTTTAACAAAAATCTAAATATTTTCTAAAAATATTAAATTTAAAAAAAAAAAATTTTTTAATTTGGATAATATGTAATATGATATAACTTGAATTATAATGCTAACATTATCCAATTAATTTATTAATAAATAAACAAATTTATGAAATTTTAAAAGCAGTAGAAATCAAGAATTATCAAATTATCAAATTAATATTAGCCTTAGTAAGATGAAATTTATTTTTCAAATACCTAAGTTTAAGTAAATTCGTATACATACTAATTTATTTTATAAACAGATGATAATATAATATTTATTTGTATTTATATACAATTTATTTATTTTATTTCAACCTTGAAATTGAAAATTAAAGTAAATTCAAAAATAATCCATTATCATCTAATAAAACTTATATATATTCTTTTAAAATAGTTAATTTGAATGAAAAATTGCATCCATGAGTTGGCAAGGTAAGAGATGTGACGGTAAAAGTAATTAAAGGGTTGTTTATGAAATGCATAATAATAAGAATATAATACATTCAGATGAAATTTCAAAAATATTATTTATACATGACAAAAGATATAATAATATAAGTAATACTTTTAAATCTTATAAATTTAATGATTTTACGTGTATATGTATAAATAATTTTAACTTTTAATTGATGTTTCTTTAGAGTAGAATTTCCAATGATCATAATAATATACGTATAAAACTTTGCACATACATTTTTAAAAAATTCTATTTCTTCTTAGTCTGAACTTTTTAAAATTCATATGAATTAACTTTCAAAAAGTTACTTTTTTTTAATTTACAAAATTTCTTAAATGACTTTAAATGTTCATCTTATATGTCTTTTATTCTTTAAATTTTAAAAGAAATTATAAATGATAACTACAAGTTATAAATAAATAATATATATTATTTGAACCTCATGTTAATGTACTAAAAAATTATTTTTTTTTATTATTTGTTAAATATATGCATATTTTCGAATTTGAAAATTATTTTCAATAATTTAAAACTAAGAAAAGCATAAGCACGTAATAAGATGATGCACGTAATCGACATTTATTTTTATGGTGATGTATGCATTTTTTCACCATATGATTGATAATGTATAATTTACACCGATTACTTATAAGTAACAATCTTCTAATTTACAGAAATTCAAATTAACTTTCTGTAACGGAAGTGTTGAATTTGTAATTGTGGCTATCCGTATTTGAGAATTTTTTTAGAATTAAAATTTTATTATAAGAGAGCAAGATTTCCGATATTAAATTATAGGAAAGTTGAAAAATTTAACTTTGAATAGAAATTTTGAACTAATGGATACTACTTTTTTACAAAACAAAACATAATGTCATCCTTATAATGCACATTTTATTTAAAACCTAATTAATTATTTAAAATTGTAAATATAATAATTGATAAAAAAATACTTCAAGATTAACTGAAATTTTATTGATAAAATATAAAGTACTAATTTATCTCACTAATTTGAATTAACTAAATTGCATTCCTAAGCAAAGAAAGTAAGAATAATATTACTATTAAACTTTTTAAAGTATATTTAATAATATAATATCACGTTAATAAAATTTTCTTCTTATAAACTTATTACATATAAGTGTGTATGTTTCTTTAAAAAAAGTATAATTATTTCAATTATTTTTAATTATTTTTTTCTATTTAAAAACAGAATGTAAATTTAAAAAATTAAATTTACAGTAAAATGGATAAATTAAAAAAATAAGCTTTTCTGTTAAGGTTAAATATAAATAATTTCTTTAAAGTTGTTTAAATTTTTTAAAGATTGGAACGATTAAAATACTTAATTTAAATATTTGTTTTGCATTTATTTTTTATAATAATAATTTCAGGTATAATTCATCAACTTAGTATTTACATTAAGAATGCGCCTTAAACTAGTGGTTTCAAAATCATTTATCGACGCAATTATATTACTAAAAAGAAAGAAATTAAGTGGAACTGTTATGCTCGGACACACTTTCATTTGTTAATTCGTTTCATCAAACTACTTTACTGCTTAGTTGTGTGTAAGAACGTGTACGCGTTCTTCGACCCAAGGGATAGCTGCCAACATTCTTTGCTGATACGAAATACAACACTACACTACATCATTTCTATATTCTTGAACTATCAAAATATTTATATATATAAGGATGTATAAATTATATCCCTCCACTTTTACCGTGTATTACTTTCTTTCTCTTTCATACTATTTTTACGTAAGATATTAATTATTACTTTATAAAATTAATTATTAATTTACTCCTTATACTTCATACATATGTCTGATATTATTTTATACTTAGCGTAAAGTAAGGTGTATGTAATTACTTTTTTACTTTTTTATTCTTTGAGTTATATTCGAGAGCACCTTTATTATTAGAAAGAAAAGAAAAATCAAGCAAACACATAAGAAATTAAATATGCATCAATAGCAAGAAGATTCAAAAATAATTGAATTTATCATATAAAATAATTTACTGTTATATTTTTGTTTAATATAACAATAATCTCTGTTCCATTACAGATCATTATATACTTGAACTCTTAATTATGAATAATTAACAGATTATATAAATATTTACTTATTGATTAGAAGAAAAAAATTAGCAATTTACTTATATTAATTATTATTGCATTATTAATTAATAAGTGATAAAAAGTTTCAAATTTATAATTTTTATTTTTTATAAATTATTTATTTAATATATTTATTTTATTATAATAAGAAATAACAAATTTTTTAAATATCTATATTTAATACATTGGTGAACTTTAAAGAATACGACAGTATTCGAAATATTTCTTTTTATGCGGTAAAAATTATTCGAATAAAAAATCAGCGTGTACTTATAATCAAAAGAAAAAATAAAGTAAAATAAAGCTTATAAGATGAAGAAGGTAATACGTAAGGAACATAAAATATAGTTATAAACCTTTCATTACTGTGCGAATCATGGAAAGAACTTACCATATGAGAATGTAAACGACTATCATTACGAATTTCTTTTTCCTCTCGTAATTCTTTTTTCCTGTTATTTTACTCTCTATGTGTACATCAACGCTGGATCATGTATTAGATTTCCACTACAGGGAAAACTTATCAGTGGTGAAATTGTTCTTTTATAGCTGGCTGCGTTATCGTGAAGACTTGCCCTAACAGTAGCGGTTGCACGAACAAGATAGATAGAGAGATAAATACATAGACAGAAAAAGAGAGAAAGAGGCGGATTGAGTCAGATGAAAAAATTCACGCTTTGTATTTTATAAAAGTTCTTATCCATAAAAACATTTAGTCTTCACATTCCAATTTTAGAATAAAATATTTTATTTATTTCGTATTTTTATCAATTTGTTAAAAATAAATATTATATAAAAATGTATATCATAAAAAACAATAAATAATTATTAAAAAATTAATTAAAGAATTTATTTTATATTTAAACGTAAAATATTTATATTCTTGAACAAAAATTATTAGTCGAACTGAAAAATCATTAAAGTTACTTACCCAACCAATGATTAATAACAAAAACTTGATTAATAAAGTCACACAAATAATGAAAAATAAATCCTTTCGAGAATATTCAATCCATATGTAAGTTTTCCTAGAATAATATTAAGTTGGCTAGTGCTTATTGGTACTTTCCTCATTTACATGTTAATTTTTCCGATCATACGCGATGGAACATAATTTTCATTAACAAAACACGTGTCCAGTCAGAGGAAATAACGTTATCTGACTGTCTATTAATGTTAGATTCACCTAACGAAGTATTGTACACGTCGACATTGGTGAGCACAATTATCTAAATGCAAGGCTACCGCTGCCATAACCAGCAATTAGTCAACAGGAATACGTCGAAATGTATACGGAACAAACCTCGTGGGTGAGTTGTGAAGTCCCGTGACGTATTGTCGTCGTAAACGTTTCGGTTAGGTAGTTTATTTGCCGGAAGTTAACTATATTTGAATACACGTTATATCCACAAAACAGCACAAAATAGGTGATTGGTAAATTTTATTTAAAAAATTACTCTGATAATAATCAGTGACCAACAGAAGCGGAGAACTATTTTATCTCTAAAACAACACTCATAATTTTGTCCGCTTTTTATACGAATAAAATAAATAAAGCCGTAATAATTACGTATGAATATCGTACGGTAAAAATACAATACAATATTTAATATTTGTAAAATAATAAAACATACGTGAAACTATTAGTAATTACCAGAAAATGATAAAGATCTATTTTTACAAAGATATAATTGATACATTAAACTGTCTTTCATAATAAGATTTTTTATTATTAATCATCAATATTTTAACGATGCTTATTGCTTGTTGTTAAATAACTGCACTTAAGTAAATTCTGTATATTTACATACATCTATATTTATTTTACTTTTAATGATATAATCGATATTTTGTAAAAGCTTCAACTTTCTTTTTTTTAGGAAATATTCAAAATATCCGTTGATTAGAATTTTTTACAACTATAGTATGCATTATAATAAAAAATAGTAAGAAAACAGTATTTGTGAACTAAACTATTTTTACCATAAACTGTATTACTGCAAATTTTCTTCTCTAGATAGCAAATAATAAAATACAATTTAAAATTTCACGTTGAAACAGATTTATGTATAAAACATTCAAGGTAAACTAACGACAGCCATAAAAATACTCAATTCCATTCGTCATGAAGTAGCGCTTTACGATGGCTGCACTACAGTTCAAAATTAAACCAGTGACCGCATCACTTATTGCTTGTTATTTATTTATAAACGAACGGTTTCTTTGTCAGTTCACTATAATCTGATCTATTCATTTTGTTACATAATTAAACCAGTAATCAATGCTATTTTTCTTAGTTATTTTGATAATAAAATGGCTTTATTATCTATAATTATAATTCAATTCAGTCTTACGAGAAAATTAGTAATGAGAATATCTTGTGTAGATATAAAATTTAAAAAGATGAGAAAAACATCGAGGTTTTCTTATTAGAAAAGGGGAAAGAATAAAATGCTAAATACATTATATGCATAAAAAAAATAATCAATACAATTTTAAGTTATTCAAAATATTTTTTGATTAATTATAACTTTCGTTAAATTTACTAAAATTATAAGTAGTAAAATTGTAGCTTGAATCAAAATATTGCAATAAAAACACTAAGAGTAATCAAGTTCTAAAAATTGTACATAGTAAAAATTTCACATTATCAGAATCGTAAATTAAGTTTATTTCTTTCAATTACATTTAAAAGTTATACTAAAAATTTATGATAATATAACTTATTCAAGATATATCTATTTATTGATACAATTTCAATTACGTATTGTAAGGTGGTAAATAATGAAATACTGTTACAAATTTCGTCTTTGAGTAGTATACACATAAAACATTGAACCCATTCCGTCAATATTAGTTGTGACCATAAAAACACTCGATTTCATTTGTCATGGAGTAACATTTTACGATAATTGCACTATAGTGTAAAATTAAACCATTTACCATAATGTTTATTTCCTTAAATTTATAGCAAATAAATATTAGGTCTAGTAACAAAAAGTTTAGCATCAAAAAATTACAAATAATATATGTGCTATAATCCTAACTATGAGTATTATATAAAAGTTAAAAAAAAGTTCATCTTCTAAGTAGTATTCTGAATATGAATATTTTTCAGTATAAAATTGTATATACTTAAAGCTGTAATCAACATTCTTAGTCATAACGACAAATTATTACGTATTATACTTTCTTGAGAAAAAGTTCACTGCTAGTAAGTAACTTTTCATAAGTTTTTAATACATGAACGTATACATTCGTAAATATGTATATATATATATATATATATATGTATGTATGCATACATACACTGCCTACATGTATGTGCACACACACATACACATATATATATATACCTGCTATTTGTATCTAGCACATCACAGTTCGTAAACTAATTAAGATACTTTAACTAAACTGTGAATAAAAGTTTGGTTTAGTTATCACAACTATGCTCAAGCATTTCTGAAATTTCATTTATACATTTTCATAGTATAAAATTTGTGAAATGGTAAAATAAAATTTTTTCAAATTTTTCATTAAATATAAAAATTAATTTTGTTTAAGAAATTATGTTTTTGAAATAAATCCTTTTACTTTTTATTTCACAGTTTATTTTTAATATATTCGAGAAATATTCTGTTGAAATTTCTCATTTCTTCCATTATTTATATATATTACCTTCCCAAATTTATAAATAAAAAGTAACTTCTTTTAGGCATTTTAGAATATTATGATGTTGAATTTTTTTTATTTTCGTATTAAGATGTGAAAGTAGTAAAATTATTTATATTTACGCTAATGTACTATATACTAGATGAAAAAGAATAATTAAAAAGTACTTCTATGTACAGAACAAGAAAATAATGTAACCAAGACTTTATAATTTTCTAATAAAGAAGTATTCTCATACACTACTCTAATAGCTTTGTAACGTATAAGGTAACAAACGTAGGGTACTATGGTAGGGTATGGTCTCTTTAAATGTGTATATAACATGCCACTCCCATATCTTATAATAACCCTATATAAAAAATAAACTTTTATTTAAAGCACTGCGAACATTAACTTGATATCACAGAAAATTGCACTATTCCCACCAATAATTAAAAAAAAATGGTTATTAAAAATTTTTTTTTCAAACACCAGTGGGTGTGTTTATATATAACTAATTAGGACTTTAAATATAACTGTTATTTTCTAACTTTAAAATTACGTAATAATTATTGAAAAAGTTCTTCATATAATAATAGAGATTTTTAATATTATAATATCATACATATATTTTGAATAAATATTTTACCACACGATTAGATTTATACTATTGCTATTAATGTAAATAAGTAATAATAAACATTTATATAACTATTACAATTATAATGTATGTGTAAGACTTGTTGAAATTCTCAAGTTATTATTTCAAAAGCTGATTTTATTAAAATTATCTTGTATATAATATAATAATTATTTAAATATTTACTTGCAAAAAAAGAATATTTTCATTTATTTAGAAAATATATATTCAATTTCAAAAAATAATCATGAAATAAAAATGTCAGCGCTGATAAATTTTTATCAAGGAATAGTTCGATAATCATCGGATATGCAACATGTCACATAGACTCTTTGTCTCGGTTTTCTGTGGATAAGTGAAAATAGAAGTCCACATCTTGTATCTTGCTCAGCTGGCAATACTTTTCTTCCCTTTACTTCTTATACTCCGATGCACTTGCAGTTAAAATCGACATTTCTCGGAAATTTATGAGAGCGTCTCTTATGCATTGTATACATAAGTGCACAGGTGCGCAGCATTAAGCGCCAACACCACATTCTACACTCTTCGTCTCCCCAGGGCTGTTTGGCGTATGTAATCCGCATTTAAAAAGAAAGATGCAAAGTATGCATAGGCATCCCAGCGAGAAATTGTGCCCTCACGTAACTATAAACGCGTCAGTTATCCGCTTAACCATCCGTACAATCGCGAATTAATGTGACGTAACCACCTTTCGAATAGATCTGCCCTTATCACGCATCGATTCTCTTTTAGACGCGCTTTTGCATCATATTACCCCTTACCATTTTTATCCAATAATGCTGTCAACTAAGAAAGAAGAAACTATTTTAAAAGTGATGCAGTGCAGAGAACAACAGATATTAGAAGTTAAACAATTTTAATAACTTTAAAATAATGTTCTAAAACTAGAGGATTATAAAAATAATCATGATTTATAGTTTTCAATTATTGACGTAATAGCATTTATGAATAAAATAATCTATACTTGTTGAATAAGAATATATTATTAATTTTAGTGATAAATCAAATATATTTGACGATGCTTTTATTTGTGCTGCAAAAATATTGAAATACAACAATATTAATATTGAAATTCTACGAATTCAAGAAAATAAAGTGAATACTTATAGATATGAGTGAAATATGTATATCTTCATGTATGCTATACGTATAAGCAATCAAATATTATTCGATATTATTGAAAAATGAAATATAAGTACTTTGTAGAATTATAGAAAAAAATTATATTCCTCAAATTTATTATTAATTATAGTATTGAAATTTTCAATAAAATTTAATCTACAGATTTCCCAATAAGAATATATTTATATAATAAAAACATGAAATAATTTAAAGTAAAGTCTTATATTTATTGCAGCAATTATATAAATGTATCAAAATATCTTATAATTGCTTCAAATTTAAAATACAGATTCATAAATATATAATACTTGTTTTTTATTACGCATAAATAACATGCGAATAAACTAAATTAGCAATTTATGTACAATGGATAGAGAATTTCAGTACATAAATATGTAAATTCTTTTCTGAATAATCAAGCTTTAAAGTAAAAAAATATATAATTTACCGCCTGAAATAAAATTATGAATGTAATATATTCGAAATTTGAATTTAACTTTATAAATATTGAAGTTTATAACTTTAAAAAAGATAAATGTGATTATTTTTTTCATGCTAATATGAAATCTAATGGAAATATTTGTTATTTTGTCAGTGGGTAGATGAAATAGGAATTTCCGTACAAATTATATAATAAAAATACTCAATTACTATAAAATACAAAGCAGATTTATTTATAAATTAACATAAATTATTAAAACTGATAATAATTAGAATAAATAGTAGAAATTGAAAACTTAAATATTTTAAATTTTACTAATATTAAAATTGAATTACTATTCAAATTAGAAATTAATATTATTCATTAAATTAAAATTATTACAATTACTAATCATGTATACAAAAAAAATATATATGTTTTTTTAATATCACAATGATATTTATTAGCAAAAAAGTTAATATTTATCTGTATCATTATTTACTCTATTAAAACAATATTTCATTATCATCGTTTTAATTTATTACTTCATGATCTAAATAATGTTTTATATTTTACTATATTTTGCTGCATATTTCTTTATAGTTTTATTTGTATTTGAATATATATTTTCAGCTTTTTATATATTTTTATTAAATATAGAATTAGATTTTTATAATAAAATATGTTTTTTTAATTTAATAAAAAAATATAAACATTTAAAAAGTAATTGGTATAATAATTTCTATTATTGTATTAATCAACATATTATAATTGTTAATTAATACATTGTTATTTTATAAAAAACTAACAAATTAAGAGAAAAGCAGCGAATAATCAATATTACTGCTATATAATAAATGTTAGCTGAAGCAACTAATATACCTCCAAACATTGAAAATAATATTTCTTCGAAATTGATCTCAATAATGTCGGTTAAAACTCAGTAATATCATTGTGTACACATTATGACATCAATTATATTGGGAATAATCATAAAATTTTCAAGAATAAATACAAAATTCAAAGAATCCTATTTTATGAGGATAAAATGCTCTGCGGCATTTAATCGTTGCTTCGAATAAAAGCTTTCTTCAGAAATCGTCTAACCCGATGTTATAGGGAGATATCTGTAGTTATATTGATAGAAAAATAAAAAAACAGAAAAAAATTAAATGTTTCATAGATTAATTTTAAATTTTAGAAAAATTAAAAGATTATTAAATTTTAATTAATAAAAATTGAAAATAAAATGTTGATGTCAATTTTATATAAAAAATAATTATGTTTCATTACTAAATTTGGATGATATCAAAATATTTCAAAATACAAAGTTCTAAACTGTATAAGCAAAATCTACTTTTTTAGATACGGTAGTTTTGCGTATATTGATTTATATAAAGAGTTTAAAATCAAAGGATTCTTTATATACAGATTTCAAAATGTTTCAAATTATTGGAAATCTGTTATTCTTTATCTATATTTATTTATTTTACTTGTGAATTTCATATTTTATTTCTATTTAGAAAATAAATACTAAGCAATAAAAATTTGTAAAATACAAGTCCTTTAAAGCCTGAAATAAAATAGAATTAGACGAATAATACAAATGTAAAAGGATAAGATATTAAATAGTAAAATAAATAAAAATTGAAAAAACTTTGTAAGAAATTAAAAATAAAAATATTTATTAATACTTATAAATAAAATTTACTATTGCAACATTTTCAAAACATTATAATTTGGGTTTCTTATATGTAAACTAGGTGATAAACATAACAAAAAATATAAAGTAATTTTTAACGTAATTTTTTAATATAGTAAATATGAGTCGGATAAATAATGAAGCAGAGATTAAAATTTGCAATCCAATACTTATAATATTTATACAACTTTATATAGTATAACATAAAAGACAAGAAATGTGTAATCCTCAAAAATAAATTTTTCTTATTTATACTCATTAAAATTTTAATCATAATTCTTATTCAATATCTTTTAAATAATAATATAGCTTAAATTAATTGGAGTAATTTTTGTTATTAAAGCATGAAGTACTAGATTATTAAAATTGAATCATTTTTACGTTAATATTTTTACATTAACAAGTTGGTCTTAATTAATAATAATAAATCTAAATTACAATTCAACATATTCATTTAGTAATATTGTATATTAAAATAAATATATTATACTATAAAGTTCTTAATAAACTAATAATTTAAATCACCTTTGTTTAAATTATTTAAAATCAAATTAAATTGTATAACTATATAATTTGAACTTATAATTTGAAAAACTTATATTCCAAAATAAAAAAAATTTAATGACAACTAGATAATTTATAGACTAGAAATAAAATGGTTGATTTTTAGTCATTTTCACTACGCATAGACATTATATACATGCTACAATTGTATTTAAGTGTAAGTGCAAACTTTATGATAAATACTACGGGAAAGCCTAAAATTAACTCATATTTGAACTAAGTAGGCTAATGAGTGTAATTATAGAAAACCAATAATTACACAATATTTACATAATTTCTAACTTCATAAAAACCAGTATATTAAAAATGAAGTTTTACTTTCCATTGGAGTGCAGTTCAAGGGAAAATGAAATTTCAGTCTATTAAGAAAATTTTATATAATTATAAATATGCAATAATTCGTTTAGTTTATTATTAAAATTTGTCTTATCGTTATTTAGTTCATTGCAAAACAGTTGAAGTATAATTTTTCAAATATTATACATCTTTAAAATATTATTTATTAACAAATGGTATATAAGTTAAAAAAGCTTTTGAAATATACTTTCTTTAATAAGAAGTTGCACATGGGATAATAAAATAATAATATATTAAATAAAAAAGTTTTCGTCATTTAATATGACAATTACTCTTCTGACTTTTTTAGATTAGCAGATTAATAATCTGGTAATATTGATAACTTTTATTAATTTTTAAAATTTTAAGTAAGTACCATTATCCTATTATCGTAACTTGAATTATTACACCGTTAAAACACTAATAGCATTTTACAACAATAAAAATGATTAAATTTCTAGGACATTATTTCATAAAAAAATCTGAGAGCGAGTAGTATTTTCCTTAGTATATTGTAATAGTGATAATTTTTTATGATTTTCAATAATTTTCTTCTAAATAAAATCTTTTTGTTAAAATAATACTCACCTCTCTACAAAAATTTATCTTTTTCTTTTAGAAATTACAAAAAATATCTATTCTGAAGAACTGCTGTACTAAATTTTCTTCTTTACTAAAATTAGTTCGTAAATCTTTATATAATTTGATTAGTAAATCTTATACTTAGATGTTCAGATTCGATTGTTATACATTGATTTTAATTTACCTATATAATATAAACTATATTACAATTATTCTCTTACAGAAAAAATTTGGAGCGACGTTACAGATTATGTAAACTAGCAAAAAATGTTAAATATCTTCAGAATCTGTGACATTTATATAGAACATTAGATGTCATGATCAAATGTGTTATCTGTTGTTAATACAATTTTTTATGAAAGTACTATAAAATAATTTAACATACATAGAATAATTTCGTTTTTATATTAAAATTCAAGAATTAAATATAAGAATGAATTAAATATATGTGTTACGATGCTAACAAAATAATTTATGCTCATAATCAAACAAAAAGTATGAAAGCTAATGTAACTTAAATTATAACTCTTTTAAATCATAATTTAGTAAGATATGCAAGAAATTAAAATATTAACAATACATTATTAAGCTTACTTTTAAAATTTTTTATATTATTAATATTAAATTAATAATTGAATATCAATGTAATTTAATAAGTTAATTTTAAATATCTGATAAATTTTTTGTTATTTACAAAATTAAATAGACTGTATCTGTCTGTCTATATAATACACAATTTTATAACTTTAAACATTTTTTATTTAAAAATAATATATCCGACCGTTAAAAAACAATGTGTAAATCCGTATTTATAACGTTTTTTTAAATTCTTAATTAATGTGTTCAATTCTATAGAATTTACAACTTATAAATAGTAAGATATACTTACAGAATGTTACTTGTATTATTCACTTTTGTACATTAATATATAATGTTGGTATTTGTTTATTTCTCAATAATTATTCTTAGACAAAATTAATTAAAAAATTTGTAGAAATTATATAAAACGATATCATTTAATATTAGAAACAATTGGATTTATTATTTTTTTTATTAGCATCCAATGAAGATTTTTGTTAAAATAAACTTATACGTATACAATTATTATAAAATTATAATAAACATGATAAATAACATAATAATAATAAATAAATAATGAATCTTGATTAAAGGAAATAAAGGATAACTGTCGATTTACATCATAATTTGCAATAAATTTTCATGATAAATTTAATTTTAAATCTAAAGTAGATATTTTTAAATTTAGTGAATATCTTTATACAAATACAAATTACTAAATTTTAATTACAAAAATTTATGATTCTTTTTTAATTATTTTAACAATTTTAATTTGAAAGACTGTGTTACATTTTTTATATGTATGGAATAACATGAATTAAAGTATTTTGAATGAATGAATATAGTATAGTATAGTTATTATTGAATAATATTACATTGTCATGCTACATTACATTATTTGATAATACATTTGTTTTACGTGAAGGCATTACATATAAACATTACTTATCTATTCACATCTTAATGTATATGTTTTTACACTTTTGTCTCAAATAAATAAATTTACAAAATAAGAATTAAATAATTTAAATGTATAAATATGGGAAATAATAATATCCATAAATAATTAAGTAAATTGCAAAGCGCTAGATGCGTTGATACATAGTATCTGTAAAACTGCACAAGGGGTCACTTCAAGTAAAACTATGTACCATACGTTTATGATGTACTTAATTTCTATTAGATTTATAAATTATTTTTCGACCATATGTGTATATCAGCTAATTAAATCTAAGAAAAAATGTTTTTAAAACTCTTTAGTAATAAAAATTTTACTTTTGTATTTTATTTTAAACAAATTCTAATACATTAATAATATTTTAATTTCTGTATTATAGAATAGAAATAATTGATTGTGAACTAAATTATATAATATGTGCTTTAATTTCTTATAAACCATAAATATTTAAATTTTTTTAATTGATTAGAAAATTAGTAATTGTAAAACTAGTAATCAAAAATCATATAATATTTAAAACAAAGAATAATCCAGTTACTTGTTGTTTATGTTAAATTTATTAAAACATCATTCATTTAAAAAATAATAATATGAATAAGGATTTCACGATTTTTATGTAAAAAATTAGAATGATTAATAATCTTTAATATATTATTAATAATAAATAATTAATTAATCTTTAATATATAATTTGAAAATTTTGTTTTATTTATTTAAAAAATAAACGAAAAAGATATTTTTTGTATTTCTATTGAATAATTGTAATATCTGAGATTAAAAATAATAGTGTATTAAATATTACAATTTTATCTTCTTTTATTTTTCATGTCTTCCGATTTTAATTAATAGATACAAAATTAGGTTTGAAGCAAAATCGATTTATAAATTATTTTATTTTTAAATAAAATTTACACCTTATATAACTATAAATAATAAAATCCGAAAGTATCTATTTTAGATTTTACGATTCGTAAAACAGATTAAATCTTTGTATACATTATATATATATATTAATTATTTTTACTCTTTCATTATATTAGTAATATTAAATTTATATAGATTTCCCTTCGATATGGAATGAAAAATCCTATTTAAGAGTAACATATATTTCTTGCGTTTATTCTAAATAAACATTAGTAAAGCCTAACTTTAACTACTTATATAAAACAATGTAAGATAGATAAATTGATAGAAAAAGAAAGAGAAACAATTAATGATGACGAATACTAATTGTCATTATATCTGGCTCGAAACTTTAATTAGTGATAGTTTTATTTGAAAAAATCTTAATTGATTAAAGAAATAAAAAAGTTATAAAATTAGTAAAAAAAATGAAGAACTCGTTTAAAAATTTGTAATATAATAATTAATACAAGATCATATCTTTATTTTGTGATTTATTATTTCTATATGCGTACATTCAGTACTCAATATTTTTTAGAAAATACTAGATTTTAGAGAAAATATTAAAAAATTAAGTTTTTTTAAATTTTATATGATTTTTTTACATTAAATTTTGTGATTAATACGCTTTTAATTGAAAAGTATATAATTTAAATATAATAACTTTAATTATTTAAAATTTTAACCACTGAAAAAGGCTTTAATTAACGGAGATCAATGCTCCCAGTACTTGGAATTCAAAATAAATATAACGAGTTAGTAAAACAAATAACGAAAAAAATGAAAAAGGATTCACAATTTCTTTAAGAAATTTTGTTTATATACTTATATATTATAGTTAGGAAATTATTATTCAATAATTTTATTGCCGTAAAGATTTAGATCATTAAAAGTTTTCAGAAATATAGTTTTTTAAATATAAAAAAATAAAAATTTTTATTATGAATATTTATATTAATTAAAAAGTAAATATAATATCTGTTCTTAAAAGTGTTAAAGATATTTCAAATTTTAAGATTTTGACGGCACTCCTTTTATTTAGAGAATTTAATACAAGAGTTACTATATTAAATTATATGCATACTCCTACTTTGAACATATTGTATAAAAATATATTTTATAAATTTTTATTAATAATTATTTATATTTTAAATAAAAATATGCTATAATACAAACGTAGTTTATTCCACGTTATGATATAAAAAATTTCAGAACTGTGTAATAATTTGCAGCTTATAAATATATATATATATATATATATATATATATATATATATGCACAATAATTAATATTTATTTAACTTTTCTAAAATATTTTACAAAGTTATTCCTCCTTATAACTAATTTTACAATATATTTGTCATCAATTTTCATTTAATTTTAATAATATGCTTGTAAACATAAAATTGTATTATTTCAAATTCATTTGTATTTGTCTTAATTAACTTCTCGATGTATTAATTTGTATTATATTTTTATGTTTTGAAATATCTAGTACTTTATGAATTATAATATATTTGTGAATACTTTATTAAATATTTTGAGGGCTATATTTTTTTTACTTGATTTACTTTCAAAATATTATATTTTTAAATTAATAATTTTCTTAATGATCTTAATTATATATTTGTCACTAATTATTTGGAAGTTCTTATTTCTTGTTATTAATTTATCTTTTGTATTATCGTATTTCTAAAATTAAAATAGAATATAAATTTGATATTTCTTTAATATGGCGTTTTATTACTTTTCATATAACATGCACTATTATAGATATGTACCGTATACCACATATATCAACATTTACATATTTATTTTATCAATTTTTATTAAATTTCTATTCGTATTTTTCTTGTTTTCTACCTCTCGTTCATTATATGTGAATTATTTTATAGATGTTCAAAAATTATTTGTTAAGTTTGTAGAATATAAGAATCGTCTAAATTAATTGATCATATCTATATATAATATTTTTCTATACTATCAAAGAAAAATTACTAATTAGACTATATTTTTTTATTATAAACTTCTAATAATCAAAAAATTTTATTGTAATTATTATGGATAGCTTGAAATTTTTGTTTATATTTACTAATAAAATCTAGTATTCTAGTGTAAAAATAAAATAATAAAATATAAGCTTATCTAGTAAATAACTTTTTTGACCGAAAATTTATAATTTCAAATGATTAATTTTGAAAGATGTAAAATGTTTCAATTATATAAAATGTTATTTTGTAAAAATTTCAGTACTTTTTCATTATGTTTCGATCGAATTCACATAATTCACTAGCAGATGTATGTGACATATAGTTGAAAAACGAAAGTAGAGAATTCTTGTCTATATTACCAAACTCATTCAAAAGTGTTCATTATTTGACGCTTGCTTCGAGCACAGATATATTTTTCTATTCTCTCCCTTCCTCTCAAACTCCCCTTTTCATAGCTATGTTATAATTGAATTTTTTCTTTCATTTCACTACCGAAGAACATCTTGAAGAAGCCAATGGAAACTCGTTTTCTTTGTTACCATTTGCATTATTGTATTTTTCCCTTTTTTTATTGCTTTCTTTTTTCCATAGAATGTAAAGCGAGTCCCTGAAAAGTATTACGCGGTTATTTCTTTAATTTTTTCTACGTTTTTGTTAAGCTAAATCATAAATTACCCTATACTTTAAAAATATTTCTATTGTATATTTATATATAAATATACTGAAATTTAAACAAAAATATTTTTTTTGAATTCCATAAATGTTCAAAATTAAAAATAAAATTAATACTATTTAATATAACATAATCAATAAAAATATTATAAATAAGAAATTAAATTTTTCTTGGTAAAAAAAATATAAAAATAGATAGTATTTATTGATTATACAAATTTAAACTCGAAGTTTTTGTAACGCAATATAATTTTATTAATTTTGATTCTTTAAAACTTGACAATGGCTAGCTGCTCTTGGTGCCGGTGTCAAGCAGTTGGTGGATAGGCGTGTGGGTCAAATAAAGGTGGACGCTTATTTTGTGCTGCTATTTGGTACTACGATACCGCGGGATGGCTACGCTGAGGGCATACGCCCCCTCGGCGATGCTTCGATGTTTCGACGCTCTGATGTTCTGCTCCGCGCGTGAGCTGATGTTCTGCTGCTGTCGCGTATATTTTCTTTACTTTTATACTTTTATATTATGCTATCGAATGTCCGTAAAATCTCAAAGGCCCTTCGAAAGTTCAAAAGCCTTTAAATGTAATTAAAACTAAAAAACTGCAAATAATTATGTGCGTGCGATGACGTTTTGTTTAACGTGCGCAACGGGCTGGCGCACAACAAACCTTTGATTCATAAATATACGATTATTAATATATTAAAATTTGAACCATTGCAATGAATTATCAAAATAAAAGTTTTAAATATTGTCAAAGATGAATATTTGAAATATCTTTAAAATTTTTAAGAACGTATATTAAATTTACTTTTAAAATAATTTAAATATTGATAAAAGTAATATTTTACAATTTAAAATAACTTTAAATTTGTAGATATAAATTACTGAATTGAATTTTTTAAATAATTTTATTGAGAAGTACGCTAGAATAAAAGCAAAACACACATAAATTAAATTTATAAAACTCATTAAAAATATACTTGATTATTTCTAGTCAATATTTAATGCAATGCACATATATAAATTTATAAAGCAATATATACTTGTACTATAAACTATTCTAGCTCAAGCAATTAATTTAAATAATACTTACTGAAATTCGTCTTCTTTGAATATTCCGAAAACTTGTTACCTAACTGGGTCGACAGATTGTACATCGCTCGGTAGCTTAACACGTATTGAGACTGTTATGTGTGGAAATACATAGCAGGATATTTAAACTCCACCTACTCCTCTTTATTCTAGCTCTTATTCGGTCACTGTAGAGATTTGCTGTACGTTTATATATGGCATGATCTTAAAACTCTCACTACCTTCTCTGCCCAAGCTCTTCTTCTCTCGTTATAGAGATTTGCTGCGTATTATGCGGAATTCTAAGTCTCACAAACCTAGGTACATCAGAATTAAGTAGTTTGACGCGTTATCTCGCAACATACCCAAGTTTCCTCTTGGATGACTAAACTTCGTCCATCATCACGTACCACTGCTCAATACCTATGTGTCTGTATTTGACGCTTATGAAGTATTTATTATTTGACTACACTCTATGATTTTAAGAAATTATTAAATAAGAGGAATTCAAATTTAATTCATAAATACCTGATACAATTTGACTATCGTTAAAATTTAAACTTCGTTTACGATTAAGTTACAAAATTTTAACTTATTACTAACAAATATTATAATTTTTTAGCAAATATGAATTTTTATAAATATTTAAATACATTTTTTTAATTCTGTAAATTATTATTAATTTAAACGGACGATTAACTGTAATTAGTACACCATTATTACAAGATATCACGTTTTTCTATGTTTAAATTAGCTAAAATAGGTAATTACCATTAAAAATTATTTTTTATAAACAGAGATTCTATTAAAAAAATAGTCTATGATACGAATAATATTGTATCTTTTCATATTTAATATATTCTCTTATAATTATTTATGGATCCATTTTAAAACTTAAATATAGTAATAGTAATAATAGTAGTAGTAATAATATAAATTAATCATGAATTACCGTTTTTAACTTAAGTAAATACATTACAAAGGAATGCAGAAGCCTATATTAATTATTTTTATTATTATATTATATTATTTTTATTTCAAAATTAATAAACTTTACCATGTACAGGTTAACCGATAACCATTTTTTGTAAATATATATATATATATTCATCTCATATGATTCTAATTAAAAAATTATTATTTAATTTGTGTATTGTAATAGTGAATTTTTTTTCTTACAATTTATGTCAAACATTTAAGCTGATTAATTTTGTGAAATATTTGAAACTTAAAAATATCCAGAGCTAACTTATTATATAAATCATTTGTACTTAAAGGTAAAGACAATAATCGGTATAATATACAAAAAATTATTTGAAATCTGACGATTCTTAAATCGATTCTTTTTCAAACAGTTTTTTTTTAATAATTTACATTTCATATTTGGAAATATACGCATTTCCAATATACACATCGTAAAAATTTTTTTCTCAATTTGGAATTAGTTTTACGAAAATTAATGAAAATTTACATATTACCTTAAATTTCTAAAATTTAAAATACAAATTCATAAATTTAGCACTAAAAGAATTTTAAAGTCAACTATTTCACGAACTTCTCTTAAGTTAGTAAAAAACGTCTTGATGATTATATTTTATCTCCTAATGTTAGATTAAAATACTTAAGAATAGTTATAATGTTTTTAGAATAAAAACTTCACGTATTTTCATTTTAGTAGAAATATCACTTCCTTGGTTTATATGTTAGTGAACAAAAATATAGTTTTTAAGTTAATTATGATAATGTACTTTAAAAAGAAGGAAAGTTATTTCGCTGTTCGCTACGACTAATATAGACATAATATCACGTTATCAATCTGTCAATCAGAAATATAGTACTTACATTAGCGAGTAACTTTCCTCTGATTCAAAGAAAGGTATATTTCAGAAACTATTGAAATAAACAGCAACGAACTGCGAAAGTTCAATCGATCTGCGTCGCATTGCAAATACAAAGTTTACGTTCGAAGGTTAGAGTCGAGAAAGCCGAGCCCCCAACCATGGTTGAGACCAAAAGTCGCTTCATGGAGAAAAAAAGAAAGTAAGATGTCGTGACATTTCTCCCATCTGTAAATCCGCATCTCAACCTTAATGTTTTTCTTCAAGCTCTCACATTAATTCAATTCGACCCGTTTTTTCGCTGGCTGGTAGAGCAATTGTTTCCTGGCGCGTCTGGTCCAGCCGTTCACCCTTCCTACTTCACCGATGTCTACTCTTTGTTTTTCTTTTATTCTTCACTACAGCTGCAACTTAGGTATATATATACACGTAAGGATAGAAGGTTTTTTCGCTTCACTATATATTTTGCCATTCGTTTTAGCGTTGAATTACTGTCGGGCGCCTGAGACATTTACATTTTTTCATGATTATTTAAATTTAAGAAAATCACCCGCTCGTATACACATAATATCTTTATCTATGTATATAGCTTTGTCATATTCAGTGTTGCTTAGGTTTTAATATTAAATGCGTTGACTAGAATTTTTCTTTTTCTCATTCTTGACTCATCTATATGCGGCTATTTAAATTTTTCCGATGTGCAAAGACAGTAAAAATGTTTTCAAGTCTAAATTATGCGTTGAAAGGATAATTTTTTTTTTCAAGTTGTACCTTTAAGTTATATAATAATATTTGATCTTTCATTCTTCAAGTAAATAAGAAATTAATATTTAAATACAATTTGCAGATCATGGTTTTGAGTTATTTAAAAACATTAAAAGAAAACTTAATTTTGTTAAGTTTTACGCTTATTTTGCTATTTTATTTTTCTTTAATATTTGAAGTTATACTATAAATTAAGTAAAACTTTCTCTCCAATTATGTAATGTGATTTAATTATACTTATATTTGTTTATTTACATATTGCATATTCTTCTATAATAAATAAATACAAAATTCAAAATTTGATACAGTGAAATAAGATTTTTTTAATAAACGAAAATATAAATTAAAAACATAAAATCTAAACTCATGTAATTATATAATTAACTATCTTATATTTTGAGTCAAATAGTATATTTGATCATATCAATATTTTAATATATTATAGTGTACTTAATTTTTAAGTCTTTCTAAATTATTAAAAACATTTATCAAGAAGAATCGATTATAAATTATTTTTAAACATTCTTTTCTTTTTTACATTGAAACATAACTTTCTTTTATAAAATCAACTTTTCTGTTTGAATTTTATTATTTACTAATTCTTCCTTATGTATTAATAAAGATCACATAGCATACAAGAATATGTCACATCAGTAGATAATACGTAGAATAATAACCATAACGATAATTTAATATTTACGATACTGCAATAATTTCAAGATAATATCTATTTACTATTTTTCATAAATATGCAGTAACATTTAGAATTATTAATTATACGTAATTATTATATTAATTTATACAAAAACTAAAAT
Organism: Platyscapa corneri; assembly: GCA_018907185.1. NCBI lineage: Eukaryota > Metazoa > Arthropoda > Insecta > Hymenoptera > Agaonidae > Platyscapa > Platyscapa corneri. Next base: position 360,141 of record JACCHW010000108.1, on the reverse strand, counting down.
GAATAATGAATAAAATATAGCTTTTAATTATTTTCAGCCATAAATTTATATTATATAACAAGAACTAAAATAAATTAATTTTAAATAGAAGATAAACTATTTTAGTTTAAAAAATAAAAGATAAAAATTGAAAAATTTATTTAAAATCTTTTGAAATATGAATAAATGTTAAAATTATACGTGTCCCTGTTTAACTTATGCAATTCATATTAATAGAGTTGAATTTTAATAAAACGCGTTCCAAGTATCTAAACATGTACATAGTATAAAATAACTTTTTAAATTACTATTTACAATACACTAAATTTATGTAAGAACAAATTTAGAAGTACCCGAATGAGCAGAACTATGAAACCGTAGAATTTGTCAGTAACGCCCTTGTACAGCTCTTCGATTAGGAACCACCTCAAAACAGTTCCTTAATTAAAAGGTCCCAGCTGATTTGTGCAACCTTACCAAGATTTCAGATATGTAACAAGTGGAAGATTAAAATTAAACCGAATACTAACAAAACCTTACATAATATGTAACAAATATTAATCTTATATACGTATCTTCGATGAAAATTCATCGACTTATCCGAATTCATACTGTTTAAGAATATTCAAATTGTAATATATCTACTCTTAGATCAAGCTTGTATAAAATATGTTGTTATTTATTTATAACCGAATAAAAAGGTCTTTTTAACTTAATTAATTATCATTTTATTCAGTAATTAAAAGATTTTTTCTTTACTTTCTAAATTCTTATACAATTGATTTAATTAAAAAGTATATTTTTTATTTTGTTAATTTCAAAATTCATGTTTTCATAAATTCAAATATAATTATTTTGATTCAAGGAAATACTATTTCCATTTTCTATGCATTTGATAAATCTTCATTTATATCCTTGGATTGATTCCAGAAAATTTCCTATCGAGCAATGAATAAACCCAGAATTGATGTAAAATACCAGAAAACACAATTTTCTAATCCTTCGAGGCCAACTGTAACGTTTAATATCGAAAAAAAGAATATTTTTTTACGGTAATCTTGTTCTTTAACTTATAACGTTTTTGTTAAAACAATATAAGCCGATAGTAATAAAACCGAATATATATATTGTATAGTATTTTAAAACTCGTATATATCTGTTAACTAACCACACATTTTCAGTACTATAAATCATAATTTAGTAATTTTCTATTAAATAACATCTGATGCTTACTTTAATAACTATTATGATTCATTATATAAAAGATTTAAATAGAAGCTTAAAAGTATATATATTTTTAATTTAAAGCAATGATATTCATCAAATAATTCTATTAAATTATAATTGATTTTTAAAAACTATGATATATAATAAAAAAAGTGTAGTGCAAAACACAAAATATATATTTAACATTCGACGTTATTATTTCACCGGCAAAAACAGCCAAGTTATCATGTTTCAGGACTATACATATATATATAAACAATTTGGTACTTCAACTATAATTACTCAGTACGTTAAAGCCTTTATTAATTTTACTCTAATTACTAAATATATCATTGCCAAAACAGTTGCGTAGATTCGAGCATGTAAAAGCAAATGCACCGCATTAGTTCTTACCGCAGCTTACTTGTAAATATTTGAATGCAATTTTTATTATTAAATGTGTTTGTATCCTTTCGATTACTCTCACTCCCGGTCGTATTATCTATAAGTTCTCCTCTTTTACGAATTCTATATTGCAAAAAAGAGAGATTATTATTATGGTTGGCATAGTGCCGGTCGTGGACACCCCAAGGGTAGTTTTCCATGCGAAAATTCTTCTTTTCCTCTGTCATGCTTGTCGCACTTTCAGCTGCCGATGCCGCCGCCGACGTGGCTTCATCGTGCAGCCGCGCGTTTATTGGCAATAATGCCAATTGTAGCGATTGACGTTGCGCATCGACTCGAATCGGTACATCGCCTCTTCCTATCTTTCCCCCTTCCTCCGTTCGCCTTGTCACCCGGAACTTCAAACAAGCATCCGATAGAGAGCCAATCGCCGTAATTTGCGTAACCCTGACAAATGTGTATGCACACGATTTTGTGGACGTATGTACGTGCATGTTCGTATAAGCCTACATCTGTCCCAGTCGACAGATATTTACGCATCTGTTGTAGAATTGCGAAATTAAAAATGACATAGAAGAAATATATGTAGACTAATATTTCATATAACTTAGTAATATCGATTGTTTTAAACGACAGATTATTTTTTTATTAAAATCATGATCGTTGCCATGCACTATTGAGAACATTGATATTCTTATACTGATACCAACATAAGTATTAATAAATAGAACATATTTATTTAGAATGATTACGGCAACTGCATTATATATATACGAGATTTAGGAATAAATAAACACGACATTAAAGTAAATTGGCTTGAGTTTGATTTCAAAATTTCAGAAAAAGTATATAAAAAAATTATTTAGAATAAAGTAAACTTTAAAATTTTCAACAAAACTTAGTTTGAAATATTAAAAATTTGATAATCTAATTAATAATTATTGTTTATAATATAATATAATAATAAGTAGCAATCTAAATATTTAAATCAACAAATCTATTATTTATGTAACAAGTCATCTTATAATAATTATAGGCTAAGGTAATTAAAAGTTTTAATTTATTTTTATATCTTCGTTTAATCAACCTGCACTAAAAATGCTATGAAATACATTTATAATCGAAGTAATGACAAGAGGCAATTATAAGGTAAAATTAATAAAATTTGATTTATTTTTTTGTTTTTTACGTTAAATGAATTAATCCACAATTGTTAACGCAATAAATTAAAATTGTAAATGTAAAAAAATATCATATGCATTGCGAATTAAAAATATTTTGTGATGTCAGAAAAGCATTTCTATCGTGTTTTTTTAAGGGTCCATTATCAAATATATTTTTTTTTGAGCAGACGGAAGGGCAAACAAGTAATATTTGAATGATAATCCAAATCTTTATAATTAAGTTTACCATGACGTAAAGTTGTTATGATCTGCATCTCAATTTCTAGGCTAGTAGCGGATGACATCTTGTAGAGTTACTTTGTTGGTTACTCTTTTTGCCCCTCCCTTGTCTACCTATCTGCACTTTCATAAATGAATAAATGGAAATGAGAAAGAGGGGGCGGGAGCTCGAAAGACTGCTTTATGATAGTAATTATGCCACGCGGGACGCTACTGAAACTACTTGGGAGAAGTCTGGCTTCGGTCGGTAGCAGTCGGGTAGGTCGCACGTCGTCTCGAACTCGTATTTTCTGGACTGAACAGGCGAGCGCGCGTTGTTCTCCCCTGTAACCTAACCTCATTCCCTTTGCAGCAATAGACCAGTGTATATACTATGTTTCGGATTGCCAATAGAAACTTTGTAATTGTTTCGCGCTCGCGCTCGCACTTAGCTTATACACACTTAGCAAGAGAGTGGAAGGGGCACGGCCTATGTACTATTCCTATGTTATGTGTTAACAAGAAAGACGAAGATATAACGTAACCGTAAGCGTATAAAGTTACGTATTTCGATTAATGTTTTTATTCTAGATTCCAAATTGAATTTTTTATATCTCTGTGTATAAAATATTGTTGAAATCGCTACTTTCAGGTGTTCCTTATTAAACGTGTTAAAAAATAATCATTTTAAAAATTATATATTGAAATTATTGTTATTGAAAATTACGATTAATAAAAAATAATAATAAATAATACTAATGATAACATTATTTGAAAGATAGTGGAAGTTAATAAAAATAATGATGTATTTTTCACACAAAATAATTCATAGCTTATATTATGCAAATTTTTAATGAAATTTATATGTCTTTTAAAAAAATTATAGTAATGAAATATTAAAGAAATGTTACATTTTTAGATTTATTTGCAAAGTAATTATATGAATTAACAACATTTTAAATTATTATTAATAAACAATTTCAAACAATTAAAAACTAATTAACGAATACAGACATCATAGACCACATTCTAATAATATTAAATTTATTAAAAAGAAAAAATATAATCTTGATACACAGTATTTACAAAAATTAATTTTGGACTTTGACAAAGAGCTGAAATACGCATTTGTTATATTTCAATGTAATAATGTACTACAAACATTTAGTTTTATAATAAATTAATTATTATTAGAATCTACAATTAGTATACGGTAAATATTTTTTTAATATAATAAAAAATGCGTTGTTATATTTCAGATATTTATAATGTATATTTTCAACACAAAGTATTATTTATGAAAAAAATATATTAAAAGGAAAGTTATTATAAAGTTATTAATAAATTAAAATTAATTTTACTCGTTTTCAATCAAAGCAATAATTATACTTTTAAGAAATCCTCTTTCAATCATTTATTATTTCCTTTTTATTATTTCCTACGATATTTAAGATGCATAATCGCATGTAAAATTTTTTACATTAAATTTTTAATTTATTAACGTTTTTAAAAATAGGAAATATTTTTATTAATTATTGGTAAGAAAACAATTCATATGTATAATAAATAAATTTAATATATTGTGCATATATAATATAATTGTGCATATATAAATGCACATGTATTGTTTTATATTTTATTCATAAATTACTTTGTAAAATTCTTATTATGTCATTACAAATTGAATAATACTCGAAATTATTTTAAATATGATTTAACACGCAAAATTTAAGAGTAAGGTTTGTTGAATAAACAACACTTTTAGGAAAAGACTTCCCTTTTTAAATTCTTAACAAAAACGTGATGTATATGCTTAAAAATTGTTGCTATGAATCTTTAGTCTTCCGCGAATAAAAGTAAGTACGTATTATAGATGGTGTATATTACTAGTTGCAAATGAGGGAAACAAATGAAGCCGTCTTGCCTGAATAGATACATCCTTGTGTCTGTTATACTTGCAACAGTCTAGGTAATGGCTCATTTTACGACGACAGGGTAATCGACGGCTCAACAATGTGGGCTAGTATTTCCGTCATCGTTTCCTCGATAAATGCTTCCGAGAATACGTGAGAGAACGCTGGCTTCCATTTCCTTAGCCATCGGCAATCCCTGTAATTTGAACCATTTATGGCGAGGACAATAAAATGTTCGTGCACTATGCATCACAATGAGTTGTCTTTTTTCAATCTGAAACAAATATCACCGATAGATATCAAGAGTGGAAATTGATAATTTTTAAATTTAAATACGAAATTTATTTCTTATTCGATCAAATTGATTTTACATCAACTTTTAACTTAAAATTCAATTGTTTTACATGCAATGAATGGAATTCATAATATGGAAATTTATTGATCAAGCTTCGGTAATTTAATAAATACATGTCTAAAGTTAAGTAACGCGAATTTTATAAATTTTCCTAATCTTATTATTAAATTTTACAACCGATATAAATATAAATTATTTACAAGCATATATACATGGTCATCCATCTTACATAACGCGTGTGAAATGGCATGTGCAACTATTATCCTTGGCTCGATAATTAATGGATAGCTACGTTTTTTGAGAAATATAAATGGATTTATTATGATTCAAAATTTTAGAATTTATCCAACATCTTGTAAAATTTTCATGCAGCAGCGTATTTCTTCCGCATTGTAGTATACGCGAGCTCGAGAATCACGCGAATTTCGGATGAAATAAAGGGGTTGCGGAAAAAAGCTGAGGTTATTTTTCAACACGGTCGTGTAAGTTTCAGAATATATTTACGGCGATCGATGCTTCGAAAATGTGAGAATTTACCAGGTCGTGCGATGTACTGCGAAGCAAAAGGTATGTGCGAACGAAAAATAAAAGAAAGAAGCAAAGCGATGTTGGGTACAGATGAGGAGGCGAGTCGCCGCTGGCCTTTTACACGAAACGAGAAAAAAAGTGTGCTGGAGGTATAAGGGTGAGCTAAAAAAGGAAAAAAAATCCGGAGGACACAAATCAAAAGCGGAAGACCGCAATATAGGACAGGGCCGGGCGATAAATTTGACAATTAATACACGGTAAATTTCGCGGGCATCCAGTGAAAGCTGCACGCAGCTCCAGAGACGCGAAGTGTGGCAAGCACATTTGTCAGTCTCTGGAACAGGGGAGAGAAGCTTCAGTCGCTGCCCTGAACTCGAAGATCTTTTTCTCGGTCTCGCGAAGCAATCGATAAATCAATATATTCGATGACGAGTTGCCGTCGTCAATGAGACGACATAGAAGTCGCTAGGGTTAAGTGGATTTCTCGCCTCTTTTCGTAGACTACGAGGTAAATGCGATTGAGCCCAATTCTTTCTCGATTTGTCGGTTAACTTGAAAATTTTTCTCGATAACGGTGTGGTACTACTATACGCTTGCGGGGTACATGCGTTTAAGAAGAAGTATCTAGGGGTACAGGTCCTGGAAGAGATTACATGCTTTTTTCTCAATAAGCTTTACGGCTGCTCGTTTAACCCTTTTCGCGTGCTGTAACCTTACATTTTTTTATCGCAGTTTTTAAAATATATCTTTAACAATAATATTAAATTAAATATTTTATTCTATGCTTTCATTTAAAATACATAAAAAAGTGATTTAAACATATTTCAATCGGTTTATTTGAAATTAAATATTAATAATGCTGGTAATTATAATATGGAATTATTTATTATATTATAGATTATTAATTATTATCATTACTACTATTATACTACAATATATTGCACTATTTTCTTTCAAAATTATAAATTATTGAACTATTGTGGTCTATGTGTTTATTTTATCGATAAATTTGAAGTTTAAACTTTAATAACTACCCGATTATATGATAAAAAAATTGTCATGTATGTCATAGTTAAAATAATTGTATTGTAATGCAGTAATGTAATTATAAACATTAATATATTTCTTTATTTAAAATTTTCAAAAAAGCTATTATAGAAAATATTTCTATTGAATACATTTTTCATTTTCATAAACACAATTTCATACATAATTCAAGCAAATTTATAAAATTATTAACTAAAGTAGAAATATACATTTACGTAACTTTATTTTATAAAAATACTAAATTTATTTTTAAAAATATAATAAATTTAACGTAATTTTTAAACAAGAAATTTTATATTTGTACAGTATTACCTAATACGATTTTTTTCATATAAATATGTTACAAAATGCGAATTTTTATGAAACAATTTCGATATAATATATATATTATCTCAAACATGAATACATATCTGATGAAACTTGAATTAATTTTAGTTCTGAATAATATTATCACATTGATTTGTATATTATTTGTTTGTCAAAATTTAATATCTTTTTAAATTATGTGCTGATAGTTACTGTTTTTAAACATTAATTTATAAAACTGCGGAAAGATTTTCGATTATTAACAATATTAGTTGACTATGATTACTAAAGGTTAATTCGAATATTGCCTGTATTATATAATACTGTATATATATTATATGGTGGAACAAAATTGTTAGAATCAAACTTAAAACTACTAAAATATGCAATATATATTAATATACCAATAATAATATATAAAATCTTGAAGCATTCAAAATGAAATATGAAATATGAATAAAACATCAAGCAATACGTGACTCATATTCCTTGTTAAATTTATTCATGAAAGGATTATAAAGGCTAGCATTACAAAAGGTGCAATAATCTCCAAGAACAGTAATATTAAATCGTTAAAACATATAAAATCTTATTTTCCATTATTGTTATGCTAAATTTTTCTGTCAGTCAGTATATAAGAGTATATTAAACAGTTTGTAAAAAAAGATATTCACAAACTTGTTTGTTTAAATTATTTATAAAATATCAATAAAAATAGAAAAAATTATGTTTCTATTATTTAGATTAGTAAATAATTTTCGAAAATCTTATTAATTGTTATTACCTTTCTAAAAAAAGGAAGAAACATGATTTAAAAATTTTATCATAATTAATTTTTTATATAATATTATTATTTTATTTTATATATTGAATACTAATATATGCATTATTTTCAGAGTATGAGCTGATAATTAGAACATCAACTTCATTAATCTTTAAAAAAGACTTTCCTTAATACTATAGTTCAACACGCGTATAACGCAAGTTGAAACAACAGTTGCGCAGTTGTACACAACTCGATCGATCTTTCGATTAATTACCACAAATAAAAAGGCGTAAAACGAATAGGGCATACTGCCAAAACCTATTACATTCGTCTGCTTCCTACAGAAAGTTAAGAATATTTCACTTTATTAGTCTCATTTGTACGCGGGTACGACCAAAAAGCAGCCAAGAACTAGACTGCCAATTGAAATTCAAGTAGACCAAAATTATATTGTTTTTTATGAATGGAAATTGTAATGTAAGAAAGACATAATGAAAATAAAATAATAAAGGAAGAAACACGAAGAGAATAATAGTAACAGAGAAAGAGATGAATATACTGAAACGAAAGAGGGAAAACATATCGAACAGACAACTAAAGAAATGTCAGGACAAAATATTTCGAAGAGGTACACTAGAGATACTTCCGTATACCCTAATGGAAAGATATTCCTTTAGAATGTTCCCCATTATGTAAATAATATGTGTATTCTATATTGACGACAGCTTGCTGTAACATTTCAAATTCTCAAGAATCAAGTGACAAGTGAAGGGTGGAACACTTATATTGCATCATATAATTTTTGCTCTCATTTTTATTTTCGTAAATTTGACGTAAAAAGATATTTCACTGGTGCATAAATGCGCATAATGCAATTTATTCGACAAAGGCATACAAAGTAACATTTCTATTATAAATAATAGAGTAAAACATGTTTTTATCCATTTAGGTAGATCTACTCATGGGTTTGTTGTGAATGAATTCTTAATAATAAATCCAGTTCCTCCTATGTTGATTAAAACTTAACTCTGACAGTATAATTTTCATAATATTTTTTTATACCCACAGACTAAAAAAAAAACAATATTACCCAGCAAGTATACCGAAACTATTTAAAATTTGAAATGTTTATTCTTAGATTAATTTAGATAGAAACATAGAATTTTTATTAGATTTATTTGTTAACTTATTTTAGCGAATCCATTAAAATAATAATTATTCTCTATTTTTTATAGATTTAAAACCACTGAGTAAATCAAGAATCATAATTAATAATAAAAAAAAAGTTATTATTGCCAGTAACACTATTAAGTTGTAAAATTTAAATATTAAAATTCAAGTTAAGAAGTCAATTATTTTTTAAAATAATTTAAAATAGAATGAATATTTTAAAGTATAAAACTGGCTGAGTTTGTTTAAAAGGTCGAAAATACAATTTGATTTATGAGATATTTCTTTCTTTTAGAAAGAAAAAAAGTGAAGTCAGAATCAGCCTCTATTGAATTTTATGAACGGAACAAGAAAAAAAAGAAAATGAAAACTATATTAAGAATAAATAAATTTTTTTAATTTACTTTTTTAATTAGTTTTGTAATCAATATTTGAAATTTTTTAGAATTATTTAAGTATTTATTCCGTATAAAGTTGTGAGAAAACACTAAAAAGATTTTTATGTCTTACAATTTGAAAATTTATCTGAAACTGTTAAAGGTAAAACTTAAAATATTTATAACGTTGAATTTTATTATTCTTTGGATCACATAAGCCTATTTTTCACTTTATTTAATATGTACATAAATATAATTCAAACAATAATTCAAAAATTTTTAGTTATTGACTTTCCTTCTATAAAATTTTAATATTTCTCTTTTACATAAATTTATATAAAGATCAATTATAAAATAAATATAAACGTTCAACTGTCAACATTTTTTCTCTTTTAGAATATGTGTATATAATTAAGTGTATAGTCCTGTACATTCATTTCTGTAAAAAAATCATTTAATGAAACGATCTAATTTTTTTTTATGAACGGTTATTAATATTATGTAACTATGTTGTTTCATCAGAATTCGAAAATACGAAGAAACGTTCACAATTTTATAAAAAGCAAAATTTTTATTACTTTATATTTTTATAATAAGTATAATTGAGCATTTATTAATCAAAATTATTACTTTTAAATAATTTTAATTTTAGAAATTGTAAATAAATTACTAAACTGTAGATATTACTATTTCATAAAACTTCGTGATATTATGTATTTCTTGATAAATTATTACAGCTTCTGTATTAATTACTTTAATATTAAAATATTATAGTATAATTACAAAAAATAACGTCTTACATACATTATTTACTGATAAATTAGGCAAAATCATCAGATTATAAAAATAATTTCTCTCCTTTAAATTCTTTAAATTAAAAAAAAAGAGTTTATAATTTATTTACTTTTAGATAAAAAATTGCTAATAAAAATTCAAAAAAACATAATAGGTTTTTTAGTTTCCTTGGAAGTTATATCTTGTTATTAATTAAAGCAGGGACATATACTCCTCTACTAAGATAATAGTTTTACCCAGTATAAACAACAAATAATCAATTAAATATATACGATTATTTTTGTAATAATTATTTAGCTTATTTGTAAATTTTGGCTTTATTACGATTATCATGAATAATGAAAGAACTATTACAAAAGCATTAAAAAATTTGCAGGTTAGCATTTTGTAAAAATTACGCGATTACATCCTATATTTTAAGTTTTCAAAACAATTCTTTTATATATAAAAAATACAATTTTTTTTATATGATCTTATAACATTATAGGAGTGGTGTCATAAATTAAAGAGATGTAAGTGTAATTAAGATACAAAACAAAAAACATGTAATTATAAAAGAATGATACTAACTAAGAAAAAGAAAGAAAAGAAAGGAGAAAGAAAGACATTCGAAACCGGCAAAGAAAAAGTCGAGGAGGAATAAAGTAGGCAGCTTTCCGGGGCCGAATATTACCGGCAAGACGAATGCCCGCAATAAAGTAAACTCCACAATAGCGCTGCACCAAGCGTGAGCGTACCTTACCCGCTCTATGGAAACTCGGTAACTTCCGCAAAAAGAGAATAAGAAAGAGAGAGAGAGAGAGAGAGAGAGAGAGAGACAGACAGAAAGGAGCCAAAAGCAAAATAGGAAAAAGGATGAGGAAGAGAGCTTTGAAGGCAATTTGAAAAGCTTTGGGCCCAAAAAAGTATACTTCACTATTCGCGCTTCTACTCTCCTCCTTCATTTTCTCACTGTAATACAACGGTAAGACGGTCATACTGAAACCAAATCTGCCTCCGTAGCCGCTACTCATATTTTCTAAGAAAACCACGAATACCTCTCTTTTTCAAAGGGGCTTCCCACTATTTCGTTATAATCGGCTTTCTCAAATCGCCTTTCTCAAACTCTTTTCTACTTCCTAATTTTCTTAGTTTGTTAATTATTCCTTTACAGATCTTATTATTTCCACTCTAAGAAGGTCCTCTGTAAGAAATTTAATATCACACTTCTTTAGATTTCTTAATTACAGATATACTCGAGTCTAAATAAAAAATATGAACAAATGAATTATGTATACGGAATTTTCCTATACTACATCTAGTTATTACAATTTTAAAAAGTTTTTATCGAAATATATAACTGCTGAGTATCTTTATGAAAAATAGTATTATAAAGATTATATTATATGTTGTGCTTAATCTCGAAAAAATTATTGCAATATAATAGTACTTCTGTATCTCAAATATACGCGTTTTTAAATGACATAAAAAGTGCATTCAATGCGAGTAATTCAAATATTGCTAATGAAATTAAATCTATATTATTTTTCAATATTATAGAAATTGGTAATGTAATTGAGAAAATTACTAAAATCTGATCTATTCAGCCATACTATTGTTACAATTTCTATGCAGATAATAATAATGCTTTGAGTGGAATTAATAAATTTTCAAATAAATAGGGTTGATATTTAATAGAGATTAATTACTTTTTAAATACGTTTTGCAATTTTAGTTTACGTTATTAGTTAGTTATTGCTTATTAGTAAAAATATTCAATACGATATATTATATTATATTATATTAAAATATAATGTATCAATTTTAAATGAATTAAAAAATTCATGTTTAGATAATATATTATAACCGGTAGTATATATCTTTTATAATTTTATTCAAAATAAATACGTTTGGTTGGAGTATAATAAATCTTTGTTTTTTGAATGAACTTTTTCATAAAGCTTCAAAAACAGAAAACCATGCATAATTACGTATTTAAAAGTAAATATTTCTAGGATTATATTATCGATAGACCAGAAAGGCAAATCAAGCTACCACATTTTATAAAAAATTTATATTTAGAGAAAAATCTTGTATTATATATTTATGTTAAAAGAAAAAAAATATAAAACTTTTTTGTACATTATAAAAATATTTTCAAACTTCATTCTTCCATTTACTAATTATATACTAATTAATTATTCTCGTTTCATTCTTTATTTTTTTTTTAAATTTCTGTGAATAAAAATAATAAAATACAATAATTTAGATTTTATTTCCTAAAAGTATCGAGAGAATTCAGTATTACAAGTTTGACTCGTATAATTTTGTTAAAAAAACGAAATAATAATTAAAAAATAAATTAATTAAAAACAGGCAACGAAAGAATTATCAACTATCATATTCAATATTAATTAAATATATTTTTATAACAATAAATCTACTAATACTGAATAGAATTTTATTTTTTGCAGCAGACAATAATATTTATATAACTGCATAATATTTATTAACAATAATATCATTTAGTTAATTACATCTAAAATATTGATGTTTTTTAATTTTTAAAATCATAATAAATAAATTGAATTATTATCAAAAATTTTATTTTCTTTTTTTAAATAATTCTCTAATATGAATTCATAATAAAACCATTTAAAATGAATTTAAAAGCTATGCTCTCAAAATAATGCTTTGATTACGTTCATCCAGTTAAATAGGACTGACTAAGAGAATTATAAACTTTTGTGGATTTTAATTAACTCTATTTTAGTGATTCACGCGTGGCTGCAAACATGCGGGGCTAACGACTCGTAATTTTATTTTTTCCATACATCCAAAAACTTTTGACATTAAAAAATTTATTTTTCTTGAATTCTTGTTAAACTATATTTTGTCAAACGAAGAAAAAACTCATTTATTTCCTCTTTGAATGAAAGTGTAACAGTAAAAAATATCTTACAAGTCTTTAAGATATTAAAATACATATTAAAGACAGTTTTATCATAATTATCGATTATTATAAAATTAGTTACATTTACATTTAAATTTAATATTAAAATAGCGTTACATTTTTTCGATGTACTAAGCAATTATATATTTTATTTATATAATTATCCATTTTGTATAATAGACAAGTATAATATTAGCATTTTGTATTTTTAATTTATTTTTTTAAAATAGTTATATGCTAGTTTTGCTTATAAATAAATAGTAATGCATGTAAAGAATAATAAATAAGATAATTCAATGATATAACGTAAAATAAAAATAAATTGTGCTTTCGATTTCAAAGTTTAATTTATTAATACACTAGATAAAATATGTAAAAGTAATATTTAACATTTACCTAATATTACTATATTTTGTTTATCCATTTATTCTACAACTTCATCTTCAGTAATCGTTAAACTACAAAATTAATAAGCTTATACTATACAATATTAAAATTTTGTAACAAATCAAAAGTTCAAATTTACATTGAAAAAAAATAATTTTTAGTTTCTTAATTAGTTTATTATGTTGAAACTGTTATTATTATAAACATAAATTTTAATTCACATTTATATGATGTTAAATCAGTTTAATTCGGTTAATAAAAGAATATTATAATCTTTTACTCTTTCAATTTTTACTCTTAAATGTTTATTTATAATTATATTAATCAGAGCATAATTCAATCATCTACCATGTATACTCATCACTTTACTTTTAAGAAAATGTACTAAATATTTTTGGGAAGAAATTCAAAATTTTTTTGTCGAGAAACATATATTTAATAAATTTTTAAAATAATTCATTAGGTAATTATTTTTTAAGTTTTTAACAGTAGTATTATGTGAGAGAAGTTTAAGAATGTTCATTGCCTAAAAAATTGGATACTTAATAAAAAATTAAATGTTCTTTATGATGTTATAATTACATGAATATATTTATCACAATACCAACAGAATAAACTCTTTATTTAAATATATTAGTACTAACAGAAATTCTATCGTAAATTCATATTCAGCAGTTATCTATAACGAATAGATAACTAGACGTTTTCGTGAGAGCGAAATCCAAGGTATGCACAAATATATATTTTATCACAAAGAAACATATAAACATGAACCACGTGAATGTAATGTCTCCCCGTTTTTCTATAATAGAATGAAGGACGTGTATACGACCACAAAATTAAGTTTATCGGGGTCAAGGAAAAGAAAAATAAAATAAAAGAAAACTAAAAACATAAAAAATGAGAAAGCGAGATAGAAAATAAGAGAAAATAATGTTAATAACGACTGTCGAAACTTTAAAGCTTTATTATTCTATAAAGCAGTGGTATGTTTTCACAAATACATAATAAAAACATAATTGATTACAACGAGGATTTGTTTAAAAATAATATGTGATATTTTTATATATTAATTATTAGGGATCTAAAAACATTTATGGATATATGTGTGTGTGTGTGTGTGTGTGTGTGTGTGTGTAATTTATAAGAAAAATATGATAGCTTTGTTAAGGTGATAAAATGGCAATAATATTATTATATATTTGAATTGTATTCGTTCTCTAAGAAATTTTCTTTAATGTAAAAAGACTTGAGCCTCAACACTTTAAGCTTTTTAACCTAAAACCAAGTAGGCGTCCCGAATAGAATCGAACATTATGTGAAAATATAAAATACCTACAATAAGTATCAATTCTGAAAATCTTGATTCCCAAGAGAGTGACTGCTAGAGACGCAGATAGTTGAAGCAAAGTGAGAAGCACTAGTGGCGTATCAGAGGAGTCGACCGCGTTACGAGGCTATCAACAATTGCAGTGAGTTATGCAGCTTTAAGAAATAGAC
Organism: Platyscapa corneri; assembly: GCA_018907185.1. Classification (NCBI taxonomy): domain Eukaryota; kingdom Metazoa; phylum Arthropoda; class Insecta; order Hymenoptera; family Agaonidae; genus Platyscapa; species Platyscapa corneri. Next base: position 345,093 of record JACCHW010000108.1, on the reverse strand, counting down.
TTCAAATAAGCAGATTATTTTACGCTAACTATACGATATAGGAATTTTTCATTTTTTACCCAACTCAGCAGGCTTCGTATAAATACTAGAAATAAATTAATAGGATATATTAACGTATTGTATATACTTAATAATAAATTCAATATTGAGTTTTTAATAACATGAATAATTTTTTTATATTTAAATTTTAGATGCAAAACGTTTTTATAATCAACGATCACAAAGTGTTTATTTTAGATTTCATCTTAATTAAAAAAAATTTTTCAGAATTTCAATAGAAAAAAAAGGAAAATCACAAATAATCCTTTTGAACCACCAGATAGCAAATCTTTGAAGAAATATTCCACGCTAAGTACACATAATATGCAACATTTTTCATTACCTCCCTTCTCGTCTGCCTCTACATTCTCTGCTCTCTCTCTCTCTCACTCTCTCTTTCCTTTATACATACATAAAAACATATATAAAAATATAAACTTTCTAATTTTGTTATAAATGTTTCTAATCATTAAAAGTAATTTTCACTTATTAAATGTAGGAATATTTGAACGAGTACAATACAACTCTTCAAAACATATTTTTTTCATTTCATTATTTACATTTAATACAAATATAAAAATTATAAAATACATATTATGTATTTTATAAATAAAACTGGTCGATTGTAACTTAATCTCAATTTCAATATTAATTTAATATTACAATACAAAACATATTTCATGTTCGTTCATTCGCAGATATATAATGTTAGTAACTAATAACATTTATAGCGACTATAATCTTATCATGTTATTTTTAATATTTTAGTAATTTTCAAGAAAATCTGAACTTAATTGTATGATTTATAATTTCGATATAACTCTTGTTTACTTATTTGAGACTCCCGTATTGCATCGAATAGTTTATATCTAGAGTACGTATAAATAATTCATAAATAAATAAGAAAATTAGATGTACGCTAAATGTAACAATAAGATATTAAAAGAAAATTTTGTATATATGTATTATGCAAACAATTTATGATAATATAATAAGGTAATTAAAATTTAATATTTATTAATGATATATAGTAAATTCAAATAATGTTTATGTTAGTTAATTTTCTTCTAAGATAAATAAAACTAATCAATTCTATTTATTCACTTTCAGAATATTTTATGTTTTCTTGTATAATAATGTACTAATGAATAATAGGAGATTTTAATTTATAAAACTTAATTTTATTATTTTATCAAAAATGTTCATTAAGACTAAAATAAAGACATATATTTTGAACAGTATCGAAAGCATTTTGGGTCTTATAATTTACTTTATTAAGTTTTGAAAGAAATATAAATTCAATCTACGAACCATTAAAATGTCGTGTCTAACTTATTGAAAACCCATATGTCTTACTGAAAATAACTTATTGATCGTGTACAAATTTTCTATATATATTGCTGTTAAAATAAAAAGTAGTATCTAGAATTTTTAATGTCCAAAAATTTTTATTTAAAAAGACATCTATATTTTTAAAGAAGTCAGGAACTTCATTGTTTTGCTTAAAATTTTCTTAAATATTTAATATACTTTTTAATATTTTATTCTCTGATGTATTCTACTTATATTTTAAGATATTTTATCAATCTTTTGTTTATTGGATTTATTTTTATTTTACTTACAAATCTAAAAATATTGATAAATAATGCATATATATTAAGATAAATAAATTATTGCAAATGTTTATCCAATTATGATATTCTATTCGTTAATATTTATTATTTTACTATTTTAAATTTGAAATAACATCAGAAGAATTACCGTGATTATTTCTTTTTATTGAAATTTACAGTTATATATATATATTGTAATTCTTTTATTTATATAGTTAATTATATTATTTATTCGGTTATGCAATATATTTTATTGATCACATTATGTGACCGTCTATCTCAAATCACTAACAGTAATGTTCATTAGTTTCTACAATCATTAGACATTCCAATCGAATACGTTCAAAAAACTACTTTAAATTTTTAATATTGTCAATTATAGTAATATTTGACATAGAACTTCGTAATTATAGCATATTTTTATAGTGCATTAGTTTCTTAAATGAATTTCTAATTATGATTTGTTTTAAAACTATAATATATATAAAAGTTATTATGGAAATGTAATTTATTTTATATTAAAAATTATCAATTAAAAACCTTTCTTATTTACATCAGTGTAACCTTAAAGTTATTTAGTTATTAAAAAATTACTTTATACTTGTATTATATTATACAAAAATTAACTTAAAATATATACATATATATAAATTTGTAGTTACTACAAAATAAACAAATATATCTTCGTATTCTTCTTTCCTTTTTTTTCTTACTGTTTAGTGATAAACTCTGCTATATTTTTAAAAATTCTCCTTTTATCAAAAGTTAATTTACATTAAAAAATTTATTTCAATATTAAAGTTAATATTTAAAAACTCACACAATAATGTTTATTATTTTTTAAAATTCAAAAATATATATTACGAAGGCATTAATCATGTTTGCTGTAAATATTGTCACTAATAGATACAAGAAAATAGTACATATACATATAATAAAAAAATAATATTTTAAAAACTCTTCATAGTTATATAATCAAGTTGAATAGAAACTTTGTAACTATGAAAGTTGTTTTATCGTAAATTCTAGAGTTTTTAATACATTAGTTATAAAAATCAAAATCTCTTTGAATTAAATAAACTTGTTTTTACAATTTAAATTATCTATGTATAAAAACAATATATTTTTATTATATAAAATTGAAAAAGCAGGACGAAGATTCTCATAACATTTAAAAAATATATTTGTGTTTGAAACAATCAAGGATCATTATAAAAATATCAGAGCAAATAAAAGCTTCTCAAACAAAATATAAAAATATAAAATAAATTGATGTACTAAGATTTTTTTGAAATATAATTTTAGCATTAATTAGAAGCACACAATCAAAGTTTTATGTAAAAATTGAAAATTAAATACGTGTAATATTTATTTACTTTATTAATTTTTCAAATTCGACTTCATTAATAATATATTTATAAATATAATTTTTTATAATTAATATATAATAAAATTCCATGAGAGTTCTACTTTAAAAAATACTAATAAAAGAATAATAATAACTTTTAATTACAAAATTTATAATCAATTTTTATAAAAGACTTTTAATTTAATAATTTTGAAAAAATGGGGGTTATTATTTTAGAAAATGAGACAAATTATCTTTCAAAATGAAATAAAAATATTATTGACAAATTTGATCGGCGAAGAAACTTTAAACTTGTTAAGACTACCAACTTTATACAATGTATACAGGTCAATCAGCAACTAGAATTTGCGTGTAGATGACTCGCGTGAGAGATATGAAAAAGTATATTGCAACTAACAAATGAGTATGAGTGCACATGTGAATATATGCGTGTGTATGTATTTAACAATATAATTATCGGTATATGTTTTTATCAATGTGATTGTATAAGCACTTTTGAGTACGTTTTTTTCTGTTACTGTGTCTCTTTATCGCCCACTCTCTTTCTCTATCTCTCTCTCTTACTCTCCCGTTCTGTTCAATCTTTTTTTTCTCCTTTTTCCAACGGGCATATATAGAGCATATTGTTCTTATTTAAATTTTTTTCTTTTCATATGTTTTTTGCACTTGAGTATCATTTTGTATAGAAGACCGGGTGTTTGCTTGGCGTCCTGTATGGTAACTGTTGAGGATTAATCGCGGTTAAGCCAAACGACGTTTGGCGTCGGCAACGCCTACACGGGCCGCGATCCGCCCGAAAGATACTGAAACTAGCAATACACCCCCTTCACGTCAGAGAGAAATGTCCACGCAGCAATGGCAACGTTAATGTTTTTTTTGCTTCCTTCTCTAAATCTTTTTTTCGTTCCGTAGTTTGTAGGGTTAGAAGCGGAAAATGCAACGAAAATTCCTCAAGACTCTGGGAGCTAAAATATAGCTATTGACGATGTAAAATTTATTAGAGTTTTCGATTTATACACAGTACTAAATTGCTTTAATGTATTGAAAAGTATTGAACATTAATTTTAAATATGTTCAATATTAAAAATTATGAAATGAAATTTCGTAAATTTACTCGTAAAAATACTGTTTTTCAGGTTTTCAACATATTATAATTTTACTTAACAAAATTAAAACAATAGCATTAATGCTTATTTCGAAAACAAATATTTTTTTTGTAAAAAATTACTAAATCCATAAATATTTCAGTTAAGAATAATATGTTTATGCTATTTGGGTCATAAATATATACTTTATCTCGGAGTTTGTTCACAATGTTTCAATATAATATTTTTAAGCTATAATTTAAAATACTTTAAATTTAAAAAATTTATTATAATTTCTCTTCTAAAAATTAAACTTTTATGCATTGTTTTTATCAAGTACAAATTAAGAAGTTAAATTTAATATGATTTAATCATATAATATAAACTCATTCCAAAACTATTGCAACAGAACTGTTTAAGTCGAATTTTTTCTAGATATAAATACTATTGAGGTGATATAATTAGTACCGCTTAATATTAAGATCTAAAAGTTGTATCTATATAATAAATTGTTATTTTATTTTTGTAATAATTAATATTAAAAATGCTTTTCACATTTTATCTTGTATTATTTTAATAATTTTACGAATATATGAACACGTATGTTTATAAGACTAACATTATATTCATAATGTACACGGAAACATAAATAATATTTAGTTAACAAACTCCAAAGTAATATAATTTAAAGTATCCACTTTAAATATTTGCGTAAAGTAGAATTACCTTGTAAAATATTCGAAATAAATTCCTTAACCTCATAATTTCTAACGATAATTTCTCTCCAAAACATTCACGCATGTAAGTATTGTATAAAACATACTCCAGTGAATGTACGTAATGCATTCATATATAAGCGGAATATAATACGACTGCAGGGGAATACATGTACATGCAGAAGAAAATAAAAGGAAGTAGCGCAGAGAGAAAGAGATAGAGACAAACACGGAAAAGAAGAGAAACAGACAAAGGGAAAGAGCGAGACGGTATGAGAGAGATCTAATTAGTGTTATTATCACTCTGTTGTTTTACCGAATTCCAGCCAACTTAATATTGACCGACAGTAACCATCGCAACTTTTCGTGACTATATGATGCTATACTACTGGACAAGAATATCGAGCCAAAGTTTCCACTTGCTATTGGTGTGCTTTGGTTACTACCCTATACATCATATTCAATTAGTCTTTTACTCAATATGAAGAAGCAAATATGAACAAATCTAGAGACAACTGCATTAATCGTTTCACGTAAAGGCCACGTAAATTTTTATACTTAATCATGTAAAAAGTACATATTACATCGAATAAAAAGTGAAACAAACAAAATACTTCAGAGTATCGATAATTTAAACACTTATTTAAAACTTTATTTGTAAATAAACAGATTTTTAAAAACTAATAAGAATAGACTATTATATATTTTTAGTTTTCTCATTATTATATCGAGATCAGAATAAATCTTTGATTCTCTACTTATATAGAACAAATTAAAATGTTAACATTACAACAAAATAACAACATTACACTGCAAATCTACAAATAAAACCGAAAATTACCCTTTTTAATACTCGTATTTAGTCAATAAAGAATAATGTAGTAGATAAATTAGATCCCATATATTTTATGAAAATTATTATAAGAAAATAAATTTTAGTTAATATAGAATAGCAAACGTGCTTATAATAAATACTAAAACTCCATATGTATTTAAACATAATGAATTCTTTTTAATTTAAACTTTGCTTCGCAATAAAATAAAAACTTTATAAATTTATGTGTACTAAACTAGATAATGAAAAAAGTCATGTAAACAAAACTTAATCGTTTAAACTTTATTTTTTACAAAAATTATAGTAAATATTAATTATTACTGGAAAAAATTTAAGGAAGGCTTAATAGAAAGATTTTTTTCATTTAATTATTTACAATTTCTTTTGTGGCATTAATTTTTAATTCATACATATAAATTTTTTTAAATAAAAAAAAAAGATAAAGTTCATTATAAATATGTTATTCGTGTTCATATATTCTTCTTTTATATAAATCTTCAATAAAATCTGTAGAAATTATCTTAACGAAATAATTATATTAATATAATATAATAAATATTACTAAAAATATTAAATTTTTTTAAATAAATAAAAATAAGACAAATATTGTACATTTTAAACATATTTTGCGGAATCCAACCTTTTACAGAATGCTAAATTAACTTTTGATTTGTAAATTTATATTTTTAACGTCGCTCAATATACAAATGTGTTGATTTAACAATTGTGTACGATAATTAATTATACTCTTCGGATAATGCTTTTTTAGTTTCGTGAACTTTTCGTTATAGTTTCTGTTTCCACTTCCATTCTTCTTCTTTCTCTGTCTACGTTACGTCCTCTCTCACTTTCTCTTTCTGCGTTTCTTTATCTTTCGCAGCGTTAAATGAGAAGCGCTCACGCAGAGATAAGGAACTGTCGAAGATTTTTAAAGTTATTATGCTCTCGGTATAATTCCTGAACCAATTTTATCCTACCATCCTTCTTATAAAACACGTCGGCTAAGTTTCTCATTATTCTTCCGAAACTCCCTTCGTCCTTCATCCAGATTCATACTCACTCTCTCGCTCTTACTTTCGGTCTTTCTTTTTCAACTACTCGCGACTTCGACACTCTTTCATTCGAGCGCATACTAGCAGAGAACGTGGATTTAATAAAATAACTTATACCAAAGTCTGGCACGTTTTCCATGGTCCTTAACCTACACCCACCCGCTCATTCTGATCATCCTTCCTGCTTTGCCAAAGAACTGAGTGTACCTTATTCTCTCGCACGCAGAACCTGATATCAGGACAAACTTTTAGTTTTCTACTTCTTGGTTCTCTCTAGTCCAAAGCACGCTCTTATCTTCTCCGTTCGCATCTCTGAAACCCTTTCTTCTTCTCAGACCGTTACTGGATCGCATAGCGCTGTATCTTTTTCCAGCTCATCTTCTATCTTTTGCTCGAGGCTACCTATCTCTCCATCACGTTATCTCAACTTCGAATTTTATGCTATTTTGTCTCCCTCTCTCCGTCCCTCTCTCTCTTTCTCACTTCTTTGATTGTGTCTCCTTCGCTTTTTTACTCTCCCACTTGCTATATTTGCTTGTCTCTCTCTCTCTCTCTCTCTCTCCCTCACTCTCAGTCTGTATGCTTTTCCCTACATATCTCTTCTACATCATTATATATCAGAAATAAAATAACATTATCATCTTATAATTTTATTCCTGCAACAATAAAGATCGTGTAAATTGAATATTTAGTAATATATTAAAGAGAACCGAAATAATTGTTCACATATGTAAGAACACTTTAAGTTAAATTAAATATTCTTTTTAATTACTCACAAAAATTATAAAAAAAATAATGATTTTCATTTTCGACTACTTTAGTTAAAACTATTTAAATCATTTTTTACTTTTGACAAAGCACGTAACTAGGTCATAATTTTTATAAAACATATGTTCAATTTATAAATGTCATTCTTCTTGAAAAGTACTATATTTTCAAAAAATCTTTTTATTGGTATTCTTTTATCTTATAAAAGTTGAAAGTAAATATTTTTTGTTATTATTTATCAGAAATAAAGCGAATAATGGTATACTACGGATTTATTTGGATTATAGTAATAAAAAAGAATAGTGCATGGAAAGAACTTGTAGCTTATAATTTTAAAGTATGAAAAAAAGTAAGTAAAACAAATTTTTTAATTCAAAAAACTTCCGATAGTTTAATTTTATTATGCAGAATACATAATTTACGGGTAATTTTTTAAATATTAATTCTGTACCGCACTAAATTTCGTGCAATAAAAGTTCAAACTATATGCCTCTTTATACGATCACGATCCGAGAAAAAACTAAATTAAAGTTAAAACTAAAACTAATCTAAAACTAAAACTATCTAAATAAAATTTATGAAATATATATCTAGATTATTATAGTAAGTGATTCAGAACAATTCTTGTATTTGCAAATTCAAAACGACAGTAACATATTTCGATCACGAAATACTTCATTTTTTCAGTTACCGCAATCTTGAAGTTTTGATCTGTTCACTTGACTTGATATAGTCTATACATACACGTAAAATTGATCACGAGTCGGCGTTAATAGATATGAGGGTACGCATGAGTTTGAGATAACCTGAGACTGATAAGACTACTCAGTCGCGCGTACTGTTTCCAAGCTAATGCACTAAAGCGGGAGGGAAATGCGTAAGCTTGTGTATGTGCAAGAACTAAATGCCAAGTATTATCTTATTGCGGATAAACATCTATGGGTTATTCATACACGTATTCATGTATATATATGCTTAATTAAATTCACTCAAGTGTTTCAGCAGTCATTATTTGCTTCATTAAATTCTTATTTTATTCTTAATCTTTATTATATTAAAAGGATATTAATAAGAATAAAGAAACTACTTTATTTTAGGATAAGAAGTTTATGGTTTTTTTATTTTCCCTCTTTTATTATTTAGTATTAGAGAGAAAATATTGAAAAATTTAGTATAAATTTTTATTATCTCTTCTATTTATATAACAGTCAATTTTAAAAAATCAGAAAAGAATATTTTGAACTTATTATACTTATACTTTACAAGAATATAATGAATTTTAAAACTTAATTGATATTTTTACTTTGGCGTTAAATAATTAAAATTTAATCTTATCATAATGAATGATTATTGCAATATTATCGTTTTTATAATACCAGTGCAATGTTTCTAAAATAGCATATTAGCAAAAATTAATTGTAATATATATATTGTCTCCTTAAAAAATATTTGTGCGAAATTATTAATTTATTTATATTTACTTACTATTTATTTTGTAAATTATGACTATAAAATACTGTACTTAAATCTGTTAACTTTTGATATATTATTGAATAAAATTTTTCATTTTTCCAGTTTCTAATAAAATTTTTACACTAACATAATTTTGACAGAGAGTAGAATATGAATATTATTTAAAATAATTAATAAATAAGTCTTTCTTACCTAATTCCCTAATAATTCCAACATTTAATTGGAAGATATTTCCAGCATTAAGTAATTGAAGACGACTAAAATAATAAAATTATATATTCTGCAAAAATGTAATGCTAATTCATTTTATGTAATTTATTCTAACTACATAAGTATGCAAAAATAAAATAAATTCATTAACGACTATAAAATAAATTCTAGTGGGAAAAAACAATAAGTAGAATGTTAACTCTAGGAATACGGATGTGCAAGAGACGACTCTAGAGGCTATTTTCTAGTACCAAGTAATGAATCCCACGGTCCATAACCCATTCTAATAGACTCCAACTTCAAATACGTTCTTTACTAAAATTAAACATTGAGATATCAAATAAAAAAATCGAGATAACAGTTAATAAAAGAGTATGTTGTTCAAAAATAAAAATGTGAAAAAGTTACTCTAAATACTGAAACTTTTTTAAAATTTGCATTCGATGAAAATTATAAGTTAAGATTAAATTTTAAGGATAATAGATTAATTTTAGGATTTTTAATTAAAAAAAGTTGAACAAGTCAAAGCCTTGTGTCTTGTGAAATGATGAAAAAAATATAATTATGTTCTCTACTTTGGCTATATTTTTCAAGCGGTGCTTCGGTGAATATCATCCCTTGCTCAAATATCAATTACCTCGAATACCGAGCCCTATTAGAGCAAATTACAAACCATGAGTACCTCGTAGCTCGTTGCCGGATAAAAATAGCCCTTACAAACTTCCGCTGAAATTAGCATTCCTCGTGATTTACTCAGGCCTCTTATGCCTCACTTTAAACGACACCCGTGCTGATATTTCTCGGCAATTTCCTTTTCCGGGCTGTATGCCACCGACCGGACCCCTAAATCTTCGGAAGGCAATATAAATCTCGCGGTAGCCGGGCCAAACAAGCGCCGACACTGTAGCCAAGTGTCTCTCTTGTGACCTTAAGGAGACAAGCAGCGACCGCGTGCGCGAGCGGATCTTTTACTCGGTAAAGGTGCATCCCATTGTAAAGACTACAAAAGATCCTTTTGCCTGCGCATATAACTCCTCCATAGGATTACGGATCCAACGTGCACTGACTCTTCCTAACTAATACCTAGATATACTCATTTTTGCGTTACTATGGTCATGCCTATCTAGCATTGTGAAGTTTTTCGTATGTCGGAAACGTTCTTGTCGGGATTTCCCATTGAGTGCTTATTATTTATACTGTCTGATGCCTATGATCTGGGTTAAGCCAATGTTTGAACTGTTTTATTCGGAATCTGAATATATATGAAGAAACACGTGTACGTGTAAGAGAAAGTACCTTCATCGTTGTGTATTGTTTTGTCGTATACAATTCGGCACTCACTCACGAACCACCTGTGCATTTATTTGTTTTATTAATGCATTGTTTAATATTAGATTACTCTTACAAACGCTCTGTATGTGTAAACTTACTCTAGTTTTTTTACAGCTTCAGTTTTTCTATGTTCATAATTATATAAATATTATTAAAATATTCAGTTTTGCTAGTATTATATATATAAGTACTTCTTTTCAGCTGAACGAGAATAACAAATCGATTTCAAGTTCTTTAATAATAAAGCTTTCTCATCTGTCTTTGTTTTCTGTTTAAACGTCATGTAAATCTCATAAAAGTCTAATTTTTATCTTGCTTTTTTATAAATAGATTTATTAAATAATACCTTGATTAAAAAGTTACTATTTTTTCTAAACATTATTAATACATTTTTTAATTATATTTTTATATATAAAAACTACTCTGTTTATTTAAGATGTGAAATATGAAAATTTGCTCATAGAGTCATACGACAGCATTAATTTCTTTGAAATTTTAATTTCGATAAAAAAAAGTTAGCTGATATTCATACTAACTGAAGTTCTCTGTTTAAGATAATCCAAGACTATTTTCTTCTTTGAAAGTTTCTTCTTGATTTATTTTAAAAAAAAAGGAACTTCCCATAATTAAAAAAAAATTACCTATCAAATTAAAGATAATTAAATGTAAAAATTAGTTCATTATTAACATTAATAAAGCCAATTTTTAAATCAATCTTCATGAAATGTATATTTTTTATAATTTCAAAATTTAACCTAATATATATATATATATATATATATTATAAGATGTATATAAGTTATATGGATTATAAAACAATTTATATCTTAAAATTTAATGGAAACAATGTTACTTAATGTGAAAGAAAACTACAAGCAAGTTATGTGAATGCAAATATGGTCTTATTGTTGAGTTCGTAAATATTTATATAATTGCAATATCTACTTAATTCATACGAACAGGAGTTTTATTACTAATTTGTGCTTATTTTGTATATAAAAGTAAAAATGACAAAATATTTGGTAATTTATAATAATTTCCTACCGGTTATTTTACATTTAATTAGTACCAATTTCAAAGTATATTCATTATGTTACCGTATGAAAAATATTTATCATAAATGAATTATTAATATGTATACATTAATCATTAAGCGTTATTTTCAATAATTGATATTTTTCATATTTTTATAATTAGTTTGGATATTAAACACACAAGTGTGAGAGTAGTCAGATGTTCATACACGTGTCATAAGAAAAGGTATTTCATATTATTCCTTATTGCTAAAAGATTATAAAATTCTAACATTATTTTAAGCTTCATTTTATATTCTAGTTATTTTCGAATTTTTTTAATAATTTATACTTTGGAGTATGACTTCTAATTTAATATGTAACTTTTCAAAGTACGTTCTATTTATTTATTTGATTTTATTTGCTAATATTTATGCTATTTGTATCGGAAAATTAAAGTTTTTATATAAATTATGCTGTTTATATAAAGAAAAATATTATCGAATGAAGTAAATTTTGTCTTTTATTATTTTATATAATCATAAATTATTCACTATTATTTGTAACATAAGAAATTGGAAATTTTTAGTAATTCATCCGAATCGTAAAATCAGTTTATAAAATTTCGTCAAATCAATAAAGTTTCTTGTGATAATCTCGATCCGATGAAGTATGAAAAAATCCATTATGAGCCAATTCTCAGAAAAACTGATCACATTGTACTATTTTATTTTCACTTTCCTCCTTTTATTTTTCACGAATAATGAAAAAATCAAGCACAAATCCCACGTTATAATTTTGTAAAAATTTTGTCTAAAATTGTGTTAATAAAAAAGAATGCTGTATAGAAATAATCATACAAACTAGCGTGTGTTAGCGATTAGTGACTTCTAAGTGAAAATTATTTATAATTCTGATTTAAAAGCACACATATTAAAAATGGAAATGTTTCAGTATACACTTTAATAATGAATAATTTTAGTCCATTAAATCAGCGAAGTTGAAATAAAATTGCACCATATGCGCGGTTTTTCTGAAAGACAATCCAAAATTGTTATTGTACGACCTCAATTATACTTGAATCGTCTTCGATTATGCGCACTCATTGTGATTACTTGAAATTCGTTTAAGAATAGTAAAATAGTAATTATCGTATACTACTTTGCGCTGCCGCGCGCAATCACCTAATATGAAAATATTGAATGTTAAAAAAGATTTCACTCTCTGACTACGCTAGCATATAAAGAATGCGAAACGGAATTATCGTGACATTTGCAATGTGAAATCAAAATCGAAAAAGTGTCGTTACTAAACAGAGAGGGGGACTGATAGCGAGATAAACTCGCGTTTCGAGAATCGTATTCCCGAGAAGTGCATGGAAGTCCAGCCACTATTAATATCTATACACGCTCGAGCTCACATTCATCGGGCTCGCGCACAGTTGTAGACACGCGTAGACACGAGAAAGCCACACTCGCAGGGTCGTTTTATCACTTGTGCATGTAAGCTGAGCGCGGGTGCACCCATGGGTCAGTCGGCAGCCGCCATCCCGTTCCCTATTTTTGGCAGTGTGCCGTGCGACATTAATCCTTGGGGAGTCGGCATAAAGGCACCGCGATAGCGCATTATACGTACGTACGCGGGTGTAGGTATGCATGTACGAGTGCGTGATGCAGCGAACCGCGAGCAATCCGTAGCCGTGCCTTACGTTTATGAGAAAAGTTAAGAGCAGTGTGTGCAGTCCAAGCCTCAGAGGCCGAACGTTATTCAGTTCATCAGGGAACTGAAAAGAAGCTCTTTGTCTTCCCTTAATACCACGCGATCAAAATTTTCTCTCCTTTATCCCGATGCCTTTCTTCTCTCCTTTTCTACTCTTTCATTTTTCGAATTGTCCTACACTTCTTTCCCTCTTTTCCTTTTTTCAAAATGATAGGAAAGAATTCACGTTGTCTATTTTCGACTTATCTCCTGCGCAACGATAAACCTGGAAAATGCACTTTTGTATTTATTTTAACATTGATACCGAAAAAGTACGATGAATTTTCTTATGTTATGTAAATTTTTTTAATCTCTATCGTAGATTTTACTGTAATGTTAAACTTATAGATATAAAGTGGACTATTTTTACTTATGATAGAGCAAAAGTTCAAGACATTTATAGATTTCAATATTTTATACGTCTAGCAAGTTCATAAGCTTTAATATTTTAAGAAACAGAATATATTCTATAAATCTTAATTTTATCTATACCTTAAGTTTAATAAAAATTATGCTTATCTTTTCTGATTTGTAAATGAAAAGTTTTGAATAATAATATCAGAAAATATTTATTAATTCTTCTACAAAATTTTCTAATTTAAAAAATGCATGAAACGTTCATTTTAATAATAATATTAGTATGTTTTAGTATGTTTTTCCTTTTGAAGCAATATAGAGACAAATTTTATGTTTCAAAATTTTTCAATTACATTTACAAATTGTTTTATTTTTAATTATTATTTATTCTGATATAATTACTTTTTATTTTATATATTATTTAAATAATTCATACAAAAAGAAATTAAATTTTACCTTCATTCTCATAAAATTCCGTACTTAATACAATAAGTCAAAATCCATTTGGTCTACTATGATCCATTATCACTTTTCCTCATTATAGATTATTCGATAAATTATTTATATAAATGAATAATAGATGTAAATATAAATACAATGAGAAAATATAGAAAACAGTAAAAACGCACTTGAATTAAGTAATTAAATGTCGCCTTACGAATATAGATGCCTTCTCTAATTATCTCATACTATATTAGTTAACAGAATGCAATCATTCATATAGTATGAGATGAATAATTAATAAAATTTTTACTTCTTCATTTTTCTCAATTATTGAAGATAGAATGATTATTGTACTTTTTGTGGTATTAAATAATTTTATTTGGTATTATTACAGTTTTCTAAAGCAAAAGATAAAGAATCAAGAAATATTATATAAAATATTTGGTTAAACTTCTCTTCACTTGATACGCTCCGAAAATATAAAGTTGATATTCTATTTTAATAGCTTTTATGCAGGCATTTAATTTTCCATTGTGTAAATGCCCTCAAATATTTCTAAGTGTCTTTTTCTCAAAAGAACGAATGTGCATGTATACATGGACGAGTGTACAGATGTCTATTTGTGAAAGTAAAAAAGAAAAAATAATAGCTGCATGCACTGTCTGGTCAGAGAGAAGAAAGAACAAGACGTGCCAGCAAATATCGCCGTGGGCGCAAGGATTTTGGTGAAAGTGCGAACTTTTCGAAGTCACCCGTGGCAATATCCTGGCGCGAAATCGCAAAATCGCCCGGAATTGAAATTTCCCCATGGGAAAAAATGCTCATACGGGTATTTCGTCTAGCCTTTGTAGAACGGGAAAGTTACTTCGATCCGTGACTTTCGATGCGATATAAACACACAACGTGGACCAACCGACTGTGTGGAAACTGTAAGATGAAGACGTGAGCCATCCAATGATACGTGATCCTTCGCCTCAAACAACAACCCTCCTTTCTCGATTCTGAATTCTCCCTTTATCTCCGCATCTTTCTCTAGCTGCTATTATATATGTATATATGTTTTTGTTGTTAGTACATAAGCGCAATTCTCCTATATAATCATGCTAAATATCGTTTATGCAATAACGAGATACAGGATGCCGTACATTTTGCTTGAACATGCGAGAAGCTGGAGCCAGGAAAATGGAGACTATCTTTGATGAAGTTTGCGAGTGTACCTTGAAGGTACACTGTGATTACTGATAACGCAATGTATCTTTGATGCAGGTACATTTTCCGCGTCCTATAAATATTAAAATAATTCTGTCAATCCTCGCGAGATTTTGATTTTAGGTTTTTAATCTATTTTAATTTTGTAATTGGAAAATTTATTTTAATCATAATTCACTTTATCAATTTTAATCTTTAATACCAAATGCGTAGAATTTCTTATATTTTCATAAAATTAAAAAACAACGTTTAAAAAATAAAATATGATTAATTATTTAAGAATGACGTATATGTTTTTGTATACATTATATTATATTATATTGGATCAATCTTTCCATTTACTTCAGAAACAAAGTTAATATGTGAATTAAGATCATAATTAATAATTCGACATTTATTTAGTAAATTGAATAAATAATCATACATATATACTTGTACACATAAATTGAAAATAATACTTTAAAAGAATATTATTATCAGTGATTGAGTTATTATTGACGTATTGCTATAACTACAAACTTCGTTAATTTTTATAATAGAATTTAGTAATAAATTTATTCAAATAATTAATTTTTTACTTTCTTATAATATAATTTTTATATTATATTTTATCTTATTCTTGTTCTATCTAAAGATCTGTTTACTTTCCAGTTTTCCTTCTGAAACATTATAAACTACTCTTTAATTTCCCATTCCACTTACGTGTCTAACCTATCTTAATCTACATATTTTAGATACTCTAAAAGTATTAGATGACAAAGTTCCTTTATCTTATCATTTTATAAATATATTCTGTGATTATTTAAATTTTTTATCCTAAATATTTTATTTATAATTCGGTAAAAAAAGCTTTAAAACTTATTTATTAAATCATTAAATTAAAAAATAGATGTGTTTTATCTGAATATCATATTAATAATATAATTAATAAATTAAAATTTTAATCGCACTACAAATTGTGAAATTTCAATAGTTATGAGTTTTTCGACAAAACAAAAACCTACCTTTTTCAATGCAAGCTTTTTCTAAAGCTGTATACCATTATTTTATCGGGATATTTTAATTTTTAATTTAAGATTTTAATGAGTTTCATTTGCATGTTTTAAATTAGTATATTTGTGATCGAATTATAATCTCTCGGTTGTTATATAAACCGCTTTCATTTCAGACTATTATAACTTTACTTATTTTCTTCTCTTTATCAAGTTACTAAACTCTTAATCCAAAATTTTGTCCAAATCTAGATTATTTATGTACTATGATATTTAAGTTATATTTGTCACAAATAAATAATTAAAAACAATAAATAGGTGAATCTGATAAATTATTCTAAATAAAATAAAATATATTTATCTGTAATTTAATCACGGATAAGTATTAATTGATACAGATAGAATTTTACGTAAATTCAACATTAATCTTCTTATACATTATTTAGTTTTAAAATTTTAGTAGAAATTCTGTAAAAGCTAATTTTTTTACAAAAATTTTGGAACTATAAAGTAAACTATTACATAAAATTTTAAATTTTTACGCTGAAACATATTTAAGTTTACTTATATGTGAAATTTATATACTATCTCAACGGCTTTTATTTCTTTCTACAAAAGTATATAATTTAATTGAAATTGAATCACTTATTATCTGAATTTGTAGCAGTTAACTTCTGCATATCACGAAATATCTAATAGTCCTTAAATGTAAAAAATGTATAGTTAACACACCTAGTTAATTAATCTTTTGATTTTTCAATATGAGTGCATAATTTCATTTTTGTAATTATCTATGAGTAGTTATTGATAACTATAACTATGTATTAGACGCTAGAATTAAATAATACGAGGTTTACAATATATTATATCAAATTTAAATTGAAAAATGTTTAGTTTATTAAACTAATTTTTAAAAACATGAAAAATATTTAATTATATTTATAATTGTCAGTCACTAGTTTTTTAAGATGTTGAATGAAAATTAAAGCTCGTGACTCGTAATAATATATATCTATTATTTGTATAAACTTTTCAGATATCAATAATCGAATTAATAATTTATTTATGAATCTTATTTATTTTAAATTCATAGATTCATTCAATTTTTAATATCTCTATATATAATGTAAATTTTTTTTATTTTTCGTAATGGAATAAAAAATATGAATTACAACAATATTTTTATATTGAATACGTTATATTAGCATTATGTATTAAGTAATATATCTATGCACACAGATTAATTATATCAATTTATAGAGAAGACAATTTTACATTAATAGTTAGAAAATTAAGAAATTGAAACTAATAATTTAAAAATAAGAAGCCTCATAAATGTTTTTTTAGTAAATGATGCATAATTTTAAGTAATTAAAATTTTATGACTGAAGTTTTATTTTTGTAGTATCAAATATTTTTTACATTCGAGATTTTATGTGATCAAGAATAACTTTTCACAAATTTGTTTAATGTATTTTCTAAGTTTTTAGATGTTTATGAAGATTTATTATTTATAAATTCATAATTGTGAGTAAAAAGTGTGGGGTGATATAAGACTTTGTAAGTACTTTAAAAAATTAATGATACAAACTTTTAAAATTAATTAAATTTAAGATATATAAGTTAATATTAGTTTAACAACGATATTAGTTAAAATGTTTAAAATGGCATAAAATATATAAATTATAATACCTGGACCTATTTTATATTAATAAATACAAATAATCTTTTATTTATAATTCATAAATTCATAGTTTCAGTTAACATAGATTTATATACATATATTGCTAATGTTTGAATTAAATTTACACGAATAATTTTTTTGTATGAAAGTAATAATTGTCAATAAAACCTTAAAAACAAACTTAAGCTCTTTGTAGAACTGTTGAATAAATGCAACTTCGTGTACTCTAATCATATTGACGAATACTCATTTTGATACAAGTGGTTTTTTGATTGTGAAACGAATACAATCCACGGAATAGTTTGTATAAATAAATAATGTGTAAATATAGGAGAAGTTGTCATGATTTATGTATTGTCGTAAAAATAATGATGCCATAAACGTAGGACCATCAATTATGATAATCATACTGTTGTATTATGGATATACTTAGATAAAAAAATGGTGATAGTGAATTTAAATATATTTATTGCAAATATTGACCAATATTTTATTTTGAACACTCTGTATATTTGTGTGAATTTAATTTTTAATGGTTTACTGTTAGTAAATTACCGAAACTTTATTATATTATACCTAATAACAGGTACTCAGATGAATATTTACATAAAAAGCATCTTTATTTATATAAATATATTTAATTTTAATTTTTAGTGTATAAAATTTTTTAATGATAATTTATAATAATCATCAATTTCTAATTTATTATTATTCATTATTGGTAAAAATCTTTCCAACTATTTTTGTTCGTTACAATTTTTTTGCTTTCGTTTATCATCCTTTTATTCAGTTAGTATGAAAAAATATAAACATATTTTGAAAATTAGAAAGTATAAATTTCCGAAATTCTGAATGGATTATACTACCAATTAAAATTAGTCTACTTGATTCATGTGTTATCTCTAATTAAGTTTTTGTTATTAATCGTACATTTGACAAATTAGATCGACTTATGCAATTTCCGTTATCACGAATGGAAAATCGATAAACAGAATAATATAGACTAATTTAAACATATTTTTTATTAAACGAATTTATTGCAATTTAATTCGTTGTAAAATAGTATTAATAATTTTCGAAAGTATTTAATTTTAGCTTAAAACATTTAATAAATTTAAATTTTAACAATTTATTATTTTAATATAAATAAAATATTGAGATTTTAAAAGATTTAATAAAGTTTGAAATAATATTTAAACATACAGAATTAATAGTCACTTACGTGTTAAAATTTAGACATATCTTTAATTACATATTTCTTTGTAAACACACACATATGTATATACTTGAATTTAATATGCAATAGTCAATGAGGTACTTCAATTTATTACTTTTCATTTTATGATTTATAGTTAAATAAAATATATATAAGAATAAAGTAATATATTGTATAATGTACATTATATAAACTAATTTTTATATATCAACGCTAAAAAGTTAAAAAAATTATAACTGCAGATAAACAATAAAAATTAAAATTGATCGATTTATTATATAATATACAGTTAAAATAAGATTAAAGACTGATACGTTTATAGAAAAACACGGAATTTACAGATTTAATAATTCACTTTACTAATTACGTCTATCATGAATAAATATTAGAATTAATAATATTTATGTAAAATAATTTCAGCGAAATATGTAAATTAAGAGTTTAGAAATATTTTATATAGTGATAAAAAAATTAAAAAAGTGATATAAAATGTGTTAATAATTTTTAATTATCGTAAATTTTTTCTCTTAATTTATTTGATAATTAAATTAAATAAATTTAACATTTTTCTGATAAATATAATATATAAATACATTTTTTTACTAATAATTTTTTCCATATATTAGTTTTTACTTAAATATATTTATTAATGAATTAGTTTTCAATTTGAATATGAACAAATTTGCACAGCAGAGTTCCCTGTATAGGCCAAATGTGTAAATACGATAATCTACGTGCACATCTTATGAATGTATAAATATGTTATTTTAGCCTTTGTACGCGTGTGTATGTAAAGAGCGAAGTGTATACATATAGATACATATTTTAAGTCATAAATATATATATTTGTATATATGTATATTAGTTTGAATCTTTATTTGAATTTAAAATGAAACCAGTTCGTTATATTTTGGAATGTATAACAAAATAGTTTCTTCAGATTGATTTGTCTTTTAAGACCATTATTTGAAAATGTAAATTTTTCTACAATTAACTTCAGTCAATAAAAATTCTAGTTATTTATTACACGTAGGATAATACATTATCTAGAATAGTAGATGATGAATATATTACTTTTTTGATATAATTTAGTACTAAATTATGAAGACCTTTTAAAATTCATTAAACGGTATCATATATTTATGCTAACATTGTTTTTCACTAATAATATTTTTAAGTTTAAGAGAAGCATATAGCTAATACTGTTTCGCATATCGAAAGTAAAAGCTTTTCACGAGTTTCCATACAAACTGTTGACAGATTACCTAAGTAAAGTAACAAGTGCATTGTACGTACACAGAATAAAACTATTTTTCTTCATCTTTTTAACATTTTTCTTTTTATATTTCAGAGTAGTTCAAAATATATGCATATTTAAATAAAGAAATTCATAATGTCAATTGAAATACATTCTAATGAATATCAAAATATGATTACTGATATTGCTCATTGCTATTATAACTACTCTTGTGTTAAGTTTTGTCATAGTTTAATTAACGTATAATTAAGTTTTTTTATTACTTTATACACATAAAATACATTTTCAAATAATAATTTTCAAGAATTATTATTGGAAAAAAATTTAAATTTAATTTTAAAGTAGTACGTATCTTAAAAAAATTATATGCCTAAATATAAGACTAATATAATTTATACATCCATTTAATATTAGGTGAGAAAAAAAATTAGTTTGTTACTTACTTCAATACTAATATTAATATTAATAAATTTGAATGATGTATACATGTATAAAAATAATAAACACATAAATAAATAAAAATCTGTCAATGTGTTAAGCGTTAATCAATAAAAACATTCAAGCGTTTTATTGATAATTATCAATTCTAATTGATCGTTCAAAGTCAACGTAACCTTCGTATCAATCTATATCGACCGATTTAAAATGAACAGTCGCTTATTACATGACAATACATGCCAATAATTTTAATCTACAATTCATCAGTCTATTAAAATGAAAAGTTCCTTTGAATATTTTTAAAGTATAAGAGAAAATAATACAAATAATTAGGAACGAAAAATTTAAAATTTTTATTTTTTTATCTTTAAATTTTGTGAAAAAAAACTGTTAACTATTGTTGTAAATCATGATTTTTAATATTGAAAAGAGATTCATATTTTATGAAAAAATTTTTATTATTATATTTGGTGTATCCTATGTATAAAGTTTATAATTTAACTATGTACACCTACTTTATTTTATATTAACAACTATTTTTTATTCGTAAAATTGTAAGGTTATTAAAATAGAAAGTATTAAAAATTAGTGAACTAAAAATATTTTTTAATTAAAACTAAGTAAAGAATAAAGAAAAGATATAAAGAACGATACTTGAAATATAAATATAAAATAATTTATCAAGTAAAAAATTTAAAAATTTTTGGGTTTATTGCTAATTTAATACGACAAATAAATTATTTAATAAGTTCAGGTTAAGAAAGAAACTGTTTCTTTATATACGTATATTTGTACAAAAACACTATAGCAATTTTGTAACTGATATCTAAATAGATTAAATGAAAAGAGAATGAACCAAAATAACAGAAATTTGTTACGCTAAACATGGAAACTTACTAATTGAAGCTTGTGTAAGGGAAATTGAAGCTGGACAGCTTAAAGCTACTAGAAACAGATCTGAAACGAAATTGTGACCAAGTATTTGTTCCAATTCAATATTATAAATGTCAAAAAGTAAATAGAGTAAATAATATAATATAATAAAATTAGCAGTTATGTATTATTGAAATATTGTAAAATTAAATACGATTTTCAATTAGTAATAATGACATAATGTACAATTAAAATTATATAATATTAAATTACGTCCGTTAGAAATTTAGCGCCTAAAATTTAGTAATTATATTTAGTTTACTCTAAAAATACATTAAAGTATATCGCAAGCGTAAAGACTACGTTACAAGAACCTACTATATTATGGACATTATTTTATCAATTTACATTAGTAATAGTAGTCAGAAAGTTCCATCTGTCTCTTGACACACTTCTATATAATATTGTTTCCGGTTGACAATTGCATTATTGGAAAGTCTCTCGAGAAAGTTTATATATCTTAGATACCTTATCAGATTATAATAGAACGGATAATTTATAACAACGTGTAGATCTCATTTAAGCTATTTAAATTGTACAAGGGTATTTTTATTTAAAATAATAGATGATGCAGTTACTGAAATTTCATTTATATATAAATTTATTTTTATTTCTCAAAACAAGACGAATCAATCACTGTAACGCTGTTGATTAAATTTTCTAAGAAAATTGTCAAATGACTATTTCCAACAAATGAAATACAGGCTTGATATTTCATTAGGTAAATATCAAATAAATGTTCAAAGAAAAGCGCATTCCTATATTGTTATACGTCATTAAGGAAAAAAATAAGATGAAGTATAAAATATTTTCAAAACATGTTGCACTTTGAAGGTGTGGAAAAATTTAAAGAATTTAACTCTCAAATTGCGTTGCATGCACAACAAGTGAACATCCATCTTATATGATCATATAAGATGAGATAAAGATATGTAATGCGCAATGAGTTAAACAGAGTAGGGTGTCGGACAGAAATCATGAAAGCCATGCACACACGCACGCACACACACACACACACGACTGTAAAGGCGCGTGTTAATGTCGTGTCTCGTATTTCATGAAGGCACAACGTCTCAGGTTGACGGATACGATGAAAGAAGCTAACTTTGCGTGCCACAGTTCCAAAAGCTGAGAAATGAGCTTGCACTTTCTCGTGGCGCGCAGCAATAGCCTTGCGGCTGTATACAGGCACGAGACGACGAAGAGGTAAGCCGCTGAGAATCTCCAGTAAGAATGAAAAAAAACAGGCGTCAGCAAAAGAAGCATAGGTTTGAGCTGTGCTGCATGGTTTCATCTAGAATTATACAATAGTTGCATGTAGCACAATAACGACTACGTTCCCGCAACGACCGCAGCCGAGTAAACGGAATGAGACTTTCCTTCGTTTAGAGTCGTCCTCAGTACCATTTTACTTTTTTCATTTTCCCCGCTCGCTCCCTGTCGCTTCCTCTCACTCTTTCTCGTTATTTTCTCGTCTTACCTTTATACTATTTCCATTTTTCCATCTTTGTCTCCCTTCTTTGTAGCTTCTTTAGCTCCAAGTTTTTTTTTCACTGAATTTCTCACTCCGGCATTTCTTCATTACTCATAAAATTATTATTTTGAAGACAAAAGACAAAGGCAGAGACAGACTGAAAAAGAGTAAATGAACTGAAATTGGTTTTAATTACGAATATGGCGCTAGATCGTTCACTTTTAAATCGCAGTAATAACCGAATAAACATTGTTATAAAATATAGCGCTGGATTTTTAAATCCAAATGCTCTAGATTATATAATTTGATCGTATAATATTTCATTATTAATTTTAATTAATGTTTAAAAACATTTTATTGATAATATCATTTCAAAAGTTTGTGTAATTATAGCCGGATTTAATGCTATGGTAAATATTAAAATTAACAAATATGTGAAATAAAAAAAGGTTTTTAAAGTATCTGCATATTTCGCCATTTGATTTAAAGCTATTGTAAATGCAACTCAACACGAAATATTAATAATGTTTTTATTTCATAAATAATATTTTAATTTTAGTACTCGTATATTCATATCTCCGTTTATAGTGCAAATATGAAGTAATTCACATCATTTTTGTAAAATCTTTTATACATTTCTGCAAAAAAATTTTGAAATGTATTTCAAAGCATTAAAACTGTCAAAGAATTGTCTTTTATTCAAATAAATTATGAATAAAATAAAATAATTACACGTGTTATAATTTATTATTATGTTAGTTATTTTTATTAATTAATAAAAATACACTTAAAATTTTATTGAATAGATTTTTATTTGCGAGTTATGCTTTTAAGGACAAAATATGCTTTTAAAGATATAATTTACTGTTTTAATTTAGTGTTTCATCTAGCATTTTCTATTTGAACAAAAAAGTAAGTTACGCGTTATTCTAAAGCTTTTAAAATGTTCGTAGAACATTGCTTCTGCAAAATTAAAACGTTTAGAAAACATAAAATGAAAAGTTTCAGGCAAACTAGACAAACATTATGTACATTAATTTTATTTTTAAGATAGCCTTTTGTTCTGAAACAAAGTTTTGAATGTAACGAGTGATATTTCTCTTTAAACGTAATTGATTAATCAGAAGTTTTTAATTTTTTAATGAATCTTTCACAAACGTTCCTAAAATACACTTGAAACGCATCCCAATTATCCGGTTGATAACAAAATTTGAGTTTCACATTGTATTTTTGTGAAACACCTACAAGAATATGAACACTAATGTTTTAATCTTAGAAAAGGAAATAATTTAAAAGCACTGCTACAGCTTTCAATGGCGAAAGAAAACGAAAAATTTACACAGTCTACATAATTTCGTATCAAAATGAAATTTCCAGTAAAATGTAATTAATGTAAAATAATATTCCATTGAATTTGATAAGCAAGTAATTAAAACTCATACTTCCAAAGTTACAGAAACATGTTGGTAACAGTAAAATTGCTCGCTCTCTATTTATACAATATATTCTTTTGAAATTTTGGCAATGTAGTTCAACAAATAAGATCGACTTAAAACGAAACGATCATAGACTGCTAAGTACGAATTTCTTTAATTAGTATGTTTTACACGTGCTTAGCCCACTTTTGTATATAGCGACCATAAAAGAAATAAGCTGTGAGCGCCAGCTGGTATTTTTTCAAATTTGTCAGTGAGAGCCGCGAACGTACGCCGCCAAGGCTACACAAAGGTCACGAGAATCGCTCCACGCGCGCTTCGTTTAATTGAAAAGCCGCCTTCGCGTCTGGTTAACTTTCTGCTATTCAATCTGTAATTCACGCACCGTTCAAAGACAAATAAGCCGTCATGCTCGATTTCTCGCGTGTCAAATTTCTTCTCGTTCTTTCTCCCTTTATCCACCTCTTCTTTTTTGCCTTTATGTTTCTATCTATCGTTCTTTACCAACAAAATAACTGTTTAATGAAAAAAGTGGACCATTGTAACGACCCGGAGAACTATAATCTCAAAGCGTTATTAATACCAATGTTTTCTTTATCCTTTACTAAGAAATCCAAACTATTCTTCAACAACTTATACAATATTAACGTTTAACTTAAAATCATTTCTATTTATTCTATTTCGATTGTCCTTAAAAAAAAACTATTTAGAGAATGCTTACGTGCATTTCGTAAACATAATATTGGTTTCAGGCATACTTGATTTAGTAATTAGATGTCTTCCATCTGTTTTTACTATTTAATACTACGATTATAATAATAATAAATAATAATAAATGTATTGTGAAAGGACAACAGAAATTTAAACTTAATAATAAATCAACTCATGCGCTAATGTCTGTTCAAGATTTGCTTACAAAAAATATCACTTTAATTAATGAAATCGTAACTACTGCATTCAACAAATACGTTCCTACGTGGCTTTTACACTTTCAATAAATCAAAAAAGCTCAAAAGAACAGCATTAATGATCATTGAAGAGATCAAAAGAAAAATTGCCGAATGAATAAAAACTTATATGAAAAAGAGTATTTAAAACATGATTAAAAGATTATAAAGCATTTATATAAATTTATTTATTTAAATGTATTTAAAGCGTAATGTGAATAATGTATAAATATAAATAATGTAATAACGTAAAAGTTTTTGTTAAATTTTGGAATAAATTTTTTATTACATATTTGTTTAAAATTTAACGTGCAATAAATTCAGATTATACACAAGTAATAGAAATTTTTTTAAAGATGATATTAGCCAAGTTTATAAGAGAAATTTAATTGAAGAATATTTTAAATATTAAAATAAAACTATTAGAGCAAAAATTTGGACTGTTATATAATCTTTTACAAAATAATTTTAAAACTCATTTTTATAGATTCTTTACTGCTGAAGATTAAAAGTGTTTAATCAAAATAGTTTATTTAAAATTTTAATAAGATTTTTATGATATAGAGTATAAAATAGTATTTGTTTAAAATTAAAACTTAGAGTTCAAATTCTTATTTTACATTTTTCGCAACCCATTACACTATCAACTTACATTATCTAGTAACTTACATTATCAAGTGCACATTAATCTTACACTGAACCTATAAAGTTTAAAACAACATAAAGTTAAATTTATCAATTAAAATTTATTTTGTCCACATACTTTTTCAATATATGCTAGTAAAACAATAATAAGATTTTGTGTTACATGAATATGTGATCAAATATTAATACATTTTCTATAATTTACTTTATAATTACATTACTAGGCAATATCTTATAATAATAATTTATAGATATAGTGGTCCTTAAATTATGTAATGTCAAATTATATGTTTAAATTAAGTTCATGAGATGCACATAAGAAAATTGAAACAAACCCTTCTTGAAATGTTT
This sequence comes from Platyscapa corneri, assembly GCA_018907185.1. Taxonomy (NCBI): domain Eukaryota; kingdom Metazoa; phylum Arthropoda; class Insecta; order Hymenoptera; family Agaonidae; genus Platyscapa; species Platyscapa corneri. The sequence goes on along the minus strand of JACCHW010000108.1, from coordinate 318,446 downwards.
ATTTTTTTCATAATTTGATTTCAAATATTTATTTTATTTTATTTTATTAATATATAATAGAAATCTGTAATTTGAAATTTTCTTCTTCTTTTCATCTTAATTAGAGGTTTTTAAAACTACAAAAGAATAGTGAATATCTCGTTCACTTAATATCAGCTAATTTTGTTACGGTGTACCAATTAAGAAACGCTTAAATAACTTCAAAAGTAATTAAGGCTATCAATGCACTTTTAGTGAATAAATTGCAATCTAATTTAATTAAAAATTAATAAAATAATACGTACAATAACAAATATTTTAAGTATTTTATAATATTTAAAACAATGCTTTGAAAGAAGCTAATGTATTTTCAATTTAAACACAGTAGTTTATGTTTAACCATAGAAATTTATTTTTTAATTTAAAAAATATATATATAAAATAGTGCTTGTTATATAACAGAGAGTCTTAGAGTTCAAAGAGTTTATTATTTTCATAATATTATTTTATAAGTCACTATACTGATTGACAATGAATATAATATTTGTATTGATTTAACTTTCTATAAACTTCTAATAGAATAATGTACGTAAAATAACGCTAAGCTATGTTCAAATAAAAATTTGTTAATAAAATTAAAATGTTCAAGAATATTCTAAATGTTTCAAAGGTGATTTGAAGCTGTAAAATTGTATTAGTATGTAACCTTAAAAGTGCTGTCTACATATTAATAATATTAAAGTTTTAAATAAGGCACACTATGTGGAATATAAATTCAGGAATATTCATTTAATTTTAAGCAATTTGTGTGAATATCTGCAAAAATAATTGAAATGAATTATTTATATTTTTTTAATTATAAAGTAATATTTTTGTTTAAAATATGTTTTCAGTATATAATCGTAAAAATTTTTTTAAACATTTAAAAAAATACATAATTAAGTTATTTTCTATTTTTTTTAATATAAATAAAATTGTGTTGGTAATGACGAAATATTTTTATAACAAAATATTGTAAGACTTTTATCAGATAATTTAAAGGTAAATAAAATACCTGTGAGAATTATACTATCAATATTAAAGTAAAATCCATTAAATTGTAAATGTTTTTCAATATTTGTAAAATTATTTACACATATTTCAAAAAAGTAAATACATATTGATAAATGTTAAAATTATTTTTTTAGTTTAGTACGTATGAATGTTATAACGAAGATAAATAGATTTTTTATTGATTTTCAAATAAATTATAAGGAAAGTGCGTTAAATGATCTATTTTCTTTATTCCATTGTTATTTATCAATTAAAATATTTTCGAAATATTGCTCTATATTTTAAGGAATTTTCTCAAAAACGATTATAAGCGATAGATAATAGTTTTAAAGATAATAAATATAAATTCAAGATTTGATATGAAAAATGATTATTATTTACTATTTGCTTTTAAGTATTTTAAAAAAGTAAGAAATTTTGTTTTTAATTCATAAAGGCAATTAATAGACTTTTCTTTACCTAATCATTTAAGAAAATTTATAATCTTTTAATTTTAATTTACAGCATGCTATCCTTCAAATCTATGCATTAAAATATAATACTAATATAGAGACAATAAAAATATTCCTACACACTAGAAGAATAATAAACCCTAACAGTGGAATGAAGGACAGTGTGTGAGTGTGTGTGCGTGTGTGAGAGAGAGAGAGTGAGGCATATAAAGATTTAACGCATATTAGACATTCTACGGTTCTTTCTTCTCGACGACATCGAAGTTTTAACCTAAGCATTTCTCGTCATCATCGTAGGTAACTCTAAAGGAAGCGCCGCTTCGAAAACTCGAAAATGTAGACCGACAGCGATGGTTGGTACGAAGCAGTGACAGACAGACGTCCATTACTCCCGACGCGAGACGAATCGCCGGCCTTATAGGAGCCGCACACGGGGCCGCCCATGAACGCGCGAAAGATCGGCTCTTCAATCTCACTGACACACGCTTTCTTCCTTTCCGCACTCGCGCAACGAAATTTATACGCGCGCCGCTGGACCTTTCCGTTCTCACGCGCCGCACCGACCAATCCTTAAAGTCTACTCGCGCTTATTTTATTGTCGTATTTTTTAAGGTTTTTCGGAGAAAGTAACCTTCGGAATAGTTGTACTGTGCAGGTAGTGTGCCAGACGATAAAATGCGATGTTTAACGTATAGACTTTGCAAATAGTTAATTGAATTTCGACGCTTTTTTAATCTTATAGCAAAAGTAAAAAAGTTATGCGCTTTTTATGGGCTATTCAAATAGTTATGAAAACGTAAGTTTGAGGTTCTTTATTTCAATTGTTGAAATTATTCATAAAAAAGCTGATTCCAGAAATATCAGGTAATCTGGAATAATGGTTATTCTTTAAAATTAAGAAATTTTATTCTAAACTATTAACCAAATTATTACTATCTTTTTATGTCAGGCATAAAGTGATTACTATTTTTATTTTGCTCATGGTAAATACACATATGTATGCACATTCAAACTTGCATTTGTATTAAACTTAAATTTGTACAATATTAAAAACAGGTTATGTCAAATTTTTAATAATATACATATTTATACGTAGACGATCATACTTAATACGATACGCTTAATTTGTAATTTTTGTAAAACTCTAAGGATTCAATATTTGATACATAACGAAATAAAAAATATTTCAAATATTGATTTTATAGCATATTGTAGTGAAAAAATTACTGATAAATTTTGAAAAAATTGAAAAATCAGTCAGCTTGAAATTTTTATGATCTATTTTACTACTACTTTAATATATAAATATATTATCAAATATTTTAATATTTTAAGAAATATTTTTTCTAGTATTCCTATAAAAATAGTATAATTTACCGACCAATGTTAAATTATGAACACATAAATTTCTTGGTTAAATTATAAAAATTAAAATAGTAAAAGTTGAAAGTTGATTTATTCGATATTGAAAATTGTTTTCAATACTTATAAACCGAAAAGCTTTATGGCACTCTAAATCTGATCAGAATATGTTATAAATATAATGCAGTTGTATAAAAATATAAATTTCACGTGAATAAATTATAAATTGCACATCTAATTTTTAATCGTGAGACCCGACATTCAATTACAATACTACTGATTTATCCTAACCGTTCTACGCTAAAAATCAACGCTCTAATTAAGAGGATAGGATAATTAAAAGGAAGTTCAATTTCAGAAGAGCAATATCAATTTTACCAAAAAGCACCTCTTTTTAGAGCTGTTGTACCAGAAATTCATGGGAGTTTACTTCATAGATTCGAAATCACGCGGCAATAAACAAATTTCACTTTTGCCTCTCTATCTCATTCCAAGTCGGCCCCAGCGGTGGCCCAGTAGCAAGAGGGAGAATGACCAGCTATCAATTATAAGCCGGCCGCTTGCTTCTCCCGCTGTCGAAATTGTTTTGCACTTCGTACTCTCGTGCTCCCTCACTTTCTATCACACTAATTCTTTCATTTACCTGCCCTCCCTTCAATTCGCTCACTCCCGTTACGTTTTTGCAGCATTACTAGCGCGGAAAAATCATATCCATTTCGGCGTTTAAAGTATCCGAATGCGCACCCATTCATCGACAATGCACGGAGAAAATTATTTTCAGTGTTCTGTCTAGCTAAATGAATTTTGGCAAGCCCACGTGCCACCAATGGCCATTTGAGTATAAAATTTTACTATGAATGAAATGAAAACTATCAATTAGAATTCAAACACATTCTTTTTTGCTCGTCCAAAAAAATCACTTTATTGAAATTACAAAACTTAAAAAGCTTAAAATTTATTTTATTATTTTTATGATATATATAAGAAATATTAAGGATAGCTATTAAAAATGTTTTTATAGTTAAGAAAACTATTGATATTTGATATCCATTTCAACTTTTAATGATCGTAATCTGACGCATACTGTTATCTATATATAAAAATGAATGCACTTTTGATTTAATTATTATCAAAATTAATGTATAAAATATTTTTCTCGTTTTAATGATATTACCACAAAACTTTTTATACATTTCAATTGAAACTGCCAAAAATTATTTCATGAATATTAGGAAAATAAAAAAGAAATAATAAAAATAAAAGGAAGCAATTATAACTAAGAATATAAAAATGTTAATTATAACTGCTATTGTAAAAATATAACCGCGGGAATAAAGTAGTTAATACAAAGTACTTCGATTTTTTGTTGTTAGAGGACGACTACTAAGTTGAAATAGGATTGAACTAAATTGGAGTTTAAATTAGGTACTTGTAAACATAGTATTATTATAAGCATAATTAACTTTTTTTTTATTACAAAGGTGATAAAAATATTGATACGATTACTGAAACTTTTTAATATTAATATTTGAGTTATTTTTACACGATATAAGCGTTGTATGATCTCAATAAATGTATATACATTTAACTAAGCATGTATAAATATGTATATATATCGTGTATTACCTTTGGGTCAGCTCTATTAATTGACCATCAATTTACATGCCAATGCATAATAATTACTGAGGAAAGCGTTTCATCTATACGTGAAAGTTAGATCGTGCACAAGTTAAATATTTTAAATTGATACATTATTATTATATATATTATATAAATTATGAGTAAATATTATTTATAAAAAAATGAACATTAATTCAAAAGATTATAATGTAGAAAATTTTTAAAGGAACTTAAATGTAATGTAACCTTAACCTTCATATAGGAGACTTTTTATTATAAATAATAAGCAAATAATATAACTATTAAATCAATTAAAATCTGTATAAAATTATAAAATCGTAAAGTAATTGATTTTTAAATTAATTTAATTATTAAAATAAAAAATGGTATCAATTTTTTAAATCAAGAAACATTTTTGAGTCTACATTTAACGCACATTAATATAATCTTATTTAATATTATTGATCGTGTCGAATAAAACACTCAAACTAAAATTAATTAAGTTGTAGAATTCAGATTCAATATTTTACTATCGATTACCTTATAGATAACATTTATTATGAAAAATATTTACTATTTTTTAGTTACATATTCTAGAAAACATACATAAATAATAAAATTATTTATTTTGTAGATATAAATTTAAATTTTCTATGTGTTATACTAATTATAGTAAATAAGATATTGTTTTTAAACAATTCTAATTTTTTACTTAACAATTACTTATTAAAAAGTACCATCAAAATATATTATAAAGTACTCTAATGATTAAATAATATTGTAAGAATATCATTTTACACTTAATATCTTTAGTATCATTTTATTATTATTATATTTATAATTTTATAAAGATAATTCTATAGATTATATTCGACTATCTTCAACTTATCTATTAAATCATAATATGTTAACTTAAACATTCGGTAATTTTTTTAACTAATGTAAAACACATTCTGTATATGGAGAGCTATCGATTGAATTTATTATATTTTTATAAATAAACTTAATTTCTTTAGTTGATATTATATTTTATATAAAATTTGCAACTTTAAGTTTAGATTATCATAGTATAATTTAATATAATTATTATTATTTAAAATTTCAACGCTTAAAATATTTTGTAGACTCGCTTCATAATTAAATCTTCCCGAGTAAGCATCGATGGAACCATCAACTGAAAGGAAAGATACCACCGATGGCGAAAACGAAAATCAATTTTATTCATTGCAGTGATGAAGATGTTAATACTGACAATCAATTTTAATCTATTTCATTCTTTTTTGCACTACTTGTAATATAGTATATGGTACATGTGCATACTAGGTTCATTAGTCTATGCAACATGACTAAATTTCGAGTATCACAAGAAAAAGAATTATTACTCCCGAATATAATATTAGACAGGCTATTCTCCAGCTTCTTCTTGAGAAAAGTTAGAAAAGGCTTAACATAATGAATATATTACTTACAAATAATAATTATCATAATCTAAAACAGGTTATCTCAATAATTGATTTTGCAATTAAAAATTTGAAAAAAGATATTTTTAACAATTTTCTGATTAGGATGCTTAGTCGATTCAATTTTCTTATGCAGATGTCTAAATATTTAAGATTAAATAGATTGATGAAAGGTAAGCAACACTTTCTCTTTTTTTGACAACCTTAAAAACAAAAGATATAGACCAGAGGCTTATCTGTAAAATGCAATAAATCTATACTCTGAATATAAATTTAAGTCACGGATACGCCACTACTGCCAACACTAACCTGGGATCTGATAATACAGAATCACTTACTGATAGATAGGAAAGGGATCAAAACCCAAATTAATTATCATTGCAAAATCAGCATTTACGGTTCAAGTAAGTAAAAAAAAGAACTAGTTGAATCAGGAAGGATCAACCATAAAATTCAAACTTTTAAGATAATCAAAGAAATTTGAACTTACAAAAGTTAGCTACTATCTTAAATGTTTGAAATAATCTAGTCTTGTTAAGAGGTGTAATAGATCTGATTCATTCTCGTCGTTTAAGAGGTAACGAGAAAGCCGTTGTTTTAAGTACAAATATTACATACATGTTCTAATATTTTTTTAGAGTACAAGTAAAATTTTATTAATTGCCAACTACATTAGGATATAAAGAACTTTAATAATTTTATGTAAAAAATAATGCTGGAACTTCATTTGTTAAATACAACGAAAACTCATATTATAAAATGAAGAATATTTATCACTAAATTTTCAAATTTTCTCTTCTTTAAATTTGAAATGCTTATTGTGATAATTTTATGATACTCGTTAATTTTAAATTTTGTATTTGTATGGAAAATACAAAAATTTATAATACTTGCAAAAAAACTTGTAAAAAAAACTAGTGATAGTTATTATGAGAAAATAAGATACCTGAAAAATCGTAAAAATTGTAGGAGGCAAGAAACAAGTAATAATGCAAAGGACAACGTCATTTTAACGTTTAAAAAAAAGATTAAGAATATAGAAAGAGAATTCTCATAGCAACGAAAATTAATAGAAAGTCTAATATGAAAAAAATAATAAATTTGCGGGAAGCAGTATTAGAGAAAGAGTTAAAAAATATAAGAAAAGAAAAGAAAATCTAAAAAGTAAAATAGAAAAGAATAAAATTAAATCAATAGAAATAAAAGAATAAACATAAGTTGATTTAAAGAAAGAGCAAATAGATTGAATAGGACAAAAAAAGAGAAGTAAAAGAAAAGGAAATAAAGAAGTAAGCATGGGAATGTGAAAATGTACAGCAAGGTCCAGATAAGGAGAACATGAGATCGATGTTGATAGTGGGTGACCTGTGAAAATGAGGAAGAGAATGATTATGATAATAAAAAAGGCAGCTGAAGGGTACGGGTATACAGAAGCAACGACATAATATGTTGAATGTTGGCGTGTCCTGGCCGTCGGCTCGATACGATTTTTGTAAATATTGGCCATATTGAAAAGTTTATATAAAAACAATATAAACAATCGTTGCGTTTGACGTCAAATGCTGCTAAAGGTTTTCCGAGCTAGTAACAAAGACAAATAACCGTGGCTGCATTTGGCGACATATATTATTAACCCTCTTCCCCGAATGAACAACGAAAATTTCATGCGCTTCTCAGCTGTATGAACTATTGGCGATGAGCTGACTTTGATAATCATTAATGCATCCAAAGCATCTTTGTTTTTCACCTTGATTCGTTCTCTAGCATCCTTGCTCATTGGTCACTTTGTAAATTCTTAATCTTTTTACTTCTGTGTTAGAAATTTGTAGTGATTTTGTTCAGAATTCGATGAACTAACAAGACTCATATCATGGAAACCGCATCGCGCCTGTGTAATTTTCAATTTTCTCTGTTCTTATGATAAAAAATAATTAATATTTATGATTATTATCTTTTTACATATATGCTTTAATACAAAACTGCGCTCATAGTTTCCCTAAATCTCCGACACCAAGGAATGTCATGTACGACCTTTTTTCTTTTATCGCCCGCGACAGTCTCTAATGGATAATGGTTTTTTCGACAGCGATCTGACAAAAATCTCCTGTTTACTAAGCGTCGGAGAACGTCTAAGTGACTTTACCGGCTACCGCAAATCTCTTTTTCTGGGGAAAATATTTACGCAACCCTAAACTAAATGGTCATCCACCCCTTTTACCGACCGCCAGATCCGTGAGTTTCAACGGGACTCCGGGTTTCTGGCATCTCTCTGCACTCGGACCTTGGACCATAGCGTCAAGCTCTATTCTTCGCAGGCTCTGAATTCACATGGCAACGGTGTCGAGCTCAGAAGTTCTAGGGATGACCAACCTTTCGTTTTTAGGTGCAACGGTGTACTTTGAGATTTCGAGTAGCATCCAGGTCCCTGCGGAATCTCCCGAGACCTAGGTTTTCACGACTACATTCGCCAGGACCTATTCCCCGATCAGTTTTCTTGGTGGTTGATATACGTAGACTACCGACCCATAAAATAGAGAGAGAGAAAACTGTTACAGGCCCCATTATGCTTAGTTTTTGCTTTTGCAGATACTTTCCTATATTCAGTATATATTTTCAGTATAGCTATATTTTAGCCTGAAATTTTTCATTAAATTCTATAATTTTTTGTTACTTTCTATCAAATTCTTTTTCACTAAGTTAATTTTTAAAGCTAAATTTTCCAAAGAACTATAATCGTCTTTTTTGAGAGCTTGTTGCTTTTGTAGATATTCCGCTGCTCATGCTTGCTGTTTATACCTCTCTTTAAACACTATTTACACCTATCACCTTGTTTTCGGTTTGCTCGTTCTAATCCAGACGAGCTCTCTATCTTAGATAGTGCCTTGTTTATGTTTAGTTCTCACTGTCCGATTTTGAATTCTTTCCTTGTTTAGACGGCACCACCTGTCTTACTGAGAGGTATACACCCACACACACACTTTCCTTACAAGCACATAACCTATTAGAACTACTTTATTTTTATTTTACTTTATTTTTATTTGCTCTTGATTTTTTCACTATTTTTCTTCTTGCTTTTAGAATGTCACTTTCACTATTATATTATTGCAGCTTTTTATACTTTTCTTTTCTTCTAAATGTGAATAATTTGATGGTTCAATCTGCTTAATATTTCTTGTTGTAATACTTAAGGTCTAAGACTGGACTCCCAGTATAACTATATATTTTAAAATTATTTTAATTCAAATATTTTATATTTCAATACATTCTGAATACTGAAGTAGTGTAAGTACTGAATACTCCTTCCTTGTAGTTAATTGCTATTCCAGATTATCTCTTTTTTGACACTTGGTTCGGGTCACTTACCGTGACCCTTTCTCAAATTCGATAATACAGTCAGATTTCGCTGATTTTACACGTACGATTTTACAAGTAACGAGCTATCATGAAATAGGAACAGACTGGGACGTGTCAAAGCATTCAGGTATAATTAGAAAAAAAAATAATTTTATAACAATTTCCATATTTTTTATAGAATTGAAAAATAGTTCACTGATGTAATAATAACAATGGTTGTCTAAAATTTAATTATATATTATACTGAATATACCAAAGATTATACAAAAAGAAAATATATCTATAGAGAAATGAATTAAAATTCACCGATAATTTTAATTATTTAATTTATTATTAAATAAAGGAATTAACACTAATTTAAGAACTAGAGGATAAAAAATATGTGATTAAATATGTCGGATATATTGCAAACTTAAAATGCAACACAAAGAATTTAAATTTTTATGTAGCAGAATCTCGAGTTGGCAACAGCTGTTTCAGTGATCAACTGGTCAACGCGTGCCTCTACAATTTGGCTATTTCATGTACGCCTGCAAGAAGATTAAACTTTATTCAACCTTTTAAATTTTTTTAATAAAAAATAATAAAATAATGCAATTAACTGCAATAAAATTTTAATATTATATATATATATATATATATATATATAAATTACTATCTATTAACATAAAGTTAAAAAATATATTATATTTATAAGTCATTTACTATTCAGTTAATTTATAAAAAAGGGGGGAAAAGTAATATGTACTATGTATTTTTATATAGTATATTGATTGAAGTTGTATACAAAATATTTTAAATATGTAAACTTTCCCACAATATAATTTGACATAATTAAATATATTTTTATTAAAATATTCAATGATACATATATAAAAAATTTATTTTATATTTTTAAACATATATTATTTTACATGTAAACTGAATTGTTGGTAAACATTTTGTTCACTCAGTGGGATAGAGAAATCATTTAAAATAGTTAGAAATAATTTTCTTTCATTTCCATCCATTTTTTGGAAACATTTATAATTTTTTTAAATATTTCTGATCTTATTTTTCATATTAAAACTTTTCAAAACTAAAAAATTCCATAGATAATGCTACACAAGTTTTCTTTCCTTAAAATTTATATTCTTACTCTTCTTATTTATGAAGAAAAATGAAATTACTATATTTCACTTCTGTTCCATCGAAGAAGGTATAAGAATAATAGTCATGTAGAATGAAAATTATATCTATAGTTAAAAAGATATATTTGAAGATGGTGTTCTAACATAATACTTGGTGAAATTGTGAATCTTAAATATATAAGAAATTAATTATTGTGACATTTTGAATAAAAAAAACAATTTATTATATGTTTAATAATGTATTATATAAATTAATATTTCTTTTTTTCCATCAATATTGATTGTGATTTAATAGCTGTTTTTAATTTATTAATTATAAATTTTCTTTAATCCCAAGTGATTAATAAATATTATTAACATTAATTTGTATAATATATTATTAAATCTAAATAAAAGAAAATTATGTATTCACATTATAATTAAACATGAAAAAACTTGCTTTCATCTGCAATTAAGCGATTGTCTGATAGAAAATAGATCAATAGACTTACATCACGCTTTACACTATTAGTGTTTGAAATACGATGCAAGCTACTGTAAACATGTCGGTGTATAAGGCCCAATGTAACTATCACAGGACAGGAGCGTCATGTACATATGGATCAGATATGTAGGGGAGGGTCCATTGTAAGCCAGTATTTGCAGAATAGACGTACATGTAGATGTAGGACATGTTCTATTGAGAAAATTCATAGATTTTCCATCCTTGACTGCACTGAGCCGGGAATCGAACGACTAATACCAATTACGTATCAAGGGAAACATCCCCATTCTAAAATTATTTTTTGTAAAAATACGTTTATTTTAACATTTAAAGTTATTTCTATATCTTACTATTTTATTTGATAATAAATTAATACATAATTTATTAATTCATGTAATAGTACACTTTAAAAATGATTGATATACAAGCGGAGCAGAAATGACAAACCATTCTATAGAGAAATTTTCTAAAATTATTGAAACTGATTTGATTAATGAAATAAGTACTAATGAAATAATATATCATACGTTAATACGAAAAATATTTGAATATAATTAGTTAGATATTAATAAAAAATATTCAAATAAAAAAGCAAAATATTATATAAACTGGTTCAATATAAATAGAAAATATATTTTATCACTTTGATTTAAGTAAATTAATATCTATTATTATTTATAACAATTTTCCTATCTAAAACTTATCCAATTCTTATTCGACTATACTTAAAAATTTATAATTTAAGCATTGAAAATTAAAAACAGTCAAAAGTACGATGAGTCTGTTCAATTCAATTCAGTTGAACTTTTCAAATTTAATAATTGATTCTCTTGAAATGAAACAGATTATAATTCACAACAATGGATGTTTTTTAAAGAATCAAAAATACATATAAACATAGAGTTCAACCACATTTATAATAAAAGTTTTGTTTAATGTATTATTCTTGATGCAAGTAGTGAATGATCCTATAGGAAACCCAACTCTTCCAGAGTACAAGCACCAGTAAAATCGATGCGAAAGACAAAGAACAGCAAATAATGGATTGCAGCATTCAAGAATAGTGCACGGTATTTTCACTGTTCTGAACAACGAAAGTTTTAATGTCCGTTTTTACAGTGTACAAATTCTATTCTTTCTTTGTCACTTATATAATTAAAAAATTAACGACCTATGTTTTGTAGTCTTTTAAATATTTTAAGTATAAGAAAATTTTCGTCCAAAAAAGTTCCTTTAATTTTTTTCTATTATAGAATTAAAACTATAAAAGATACTAAACTTATGATAATTACTTTTGTAACTTTTTATGCAATTTTTACATTTATAATAATGAAATTACTAAAATAATATGAATAAGATTCCGAAATAAGTTAACTATTATCGTTGTGAATACACTATCAAAAGATTTGTTTTATTATACAATAACTGAATCTTCTTTGAGTAAGCGATTAAATTTATTCCAACAGTTATTAATGCATATACTTGTAGGAGTATAAGTTTTATACAGTAGTAAATCATTATATGTAATCAAATTTTAACAGACATTTTCATAGTAATCATGCTTCGTATTGATACATAATGCCAAAGTTAAAAGCTATGATAAATTTACATATGAATATTTTATTTAACAAAATTTCATTTGAATATACTAAAGATAAAAGAAAAATTTTATATAAAAAAATATGCGAAACATTTAGAACTTTAGTACAGTACAAATTAAAATATTCATTTAATCAACGATTTCTAAATAAATAGTTATAAATAGTGAATTTTTTAATTCAAACGTTAAAATTTTTGAGAAAAAAATAATTAGTTATAATACTTATGATTTTTGAATATTATACTGTCAATCGTTAGATATTCATTACAAAATTTTAATTTCAGTATGAATTCAAATAAGTAATTGTACCGAAATTAAATCTAAATATCAACTAAGTTTCACATCTATTAAAGCAAATATAATTAGTGCTTTTATTATCTCAATGGCTTTATGTTAGAGTATAATTCAGAAAAGATTATAGTTCTTAAGAAATAAAACTTCGTTGCATAAGAATTTTCAGTTTTTATAAATCAGCATTCGAACTCAGAACTCAAACTTACCTTTCAAATACTAAAACAGCTACTGCTGCCGATAAATTGAATTCTAATACACTCGTGACGATTGTTTCCGCTAAGATATTCGAGCGCGGAAAATCACGAAGCAATGAAATTGCCGTAGAGTAGGCGCAAACTCTCAAGTACGCGCACTCGGAATACACATAAATTGAAATGAGAAGGAAAAAAAGCTTGCGACACATCGAATCAGTCGGGTCGAAGAAGCGAAGAGTGCACTCGGTCGCAGCTCCGCTCGTCCGACTTTACGAGGCTTGAACTCCTTAACCTGAGCCTCATAAATCGCGGAAAAGGAGAAGAGCCGAAAAAACATGAGAGCCGTTCGGTAGCTCGAGAGTCCACGTCTCCTGGAACCACGAAAAGAGAAAACCGGAAGGAGATGGGAGTGAGTGAGAGTCTTGGGCTCGTCGATAAAATGAACCGGATAGGAAGCAGTTTGATCGCTCCTCGTAAAACGCGAAATATTTTTCTCGCGAAAAAGCATCCCAAAGAATCAACCGGTTGCAACTTTGTTGCGATAAAACCCTCTATGCTATACCTTCTGACACTTACGAAAAATCTTCTTTTGCACTCCTTTCTCTGATTGTCTTCTCCACTTCCGATCTCTATTCTCTATACACGTAAATTTCGAAAAAGTCCGCCAATAAAAAAGCAAACGTTTTCACTAATTCCAATATTTAACATTATAATTTAATTTATTTGACGTAATTTAAATATAACTTATCCAAAATAATTTTCTATGGTATGATCAAGATAATCCTGAACGTCGAATGGAAACAATTATTAACAGCATATACTTTACAAGTTATCATTTTTTAGCTAGAAAGACAAAACAAACCAAGTACGAAAAAATATACACTATAAATGCACAATCATGAATTAGTGCTTAGAAAGAATACGAATGAACTCCAAGATGGTAAAATATTTGGATTAAAGATGTGAAGAGCTTAAAAAGATTGTAAAAAGTAAACTTCATTCGATACAAAATATTTTTTATAAAATATTTAGGTATATTATAACTATAAAGGAATTAATCAATATATATTAAGCTAATATTTCGTATTTATGTTGATTAAATCTTTATTTTTTCTCATAAAAAATAATCTTTGCTTATTTCATGTTAAAATATCATATGAATTCGTGCAAAACATCGTTACACAATTACCGCCTAGTTTTTTTCTTCAGTTTATATCAAATTTAATTTTCAAATGATTAAAAATAAAATAAAATTATTCTTATTTTTATTAAAAGAAAACAATAAATTTCAATTAATTATTCAGTATTATCAAATAATACTGAAAATATAATGATTATAAATTTCTTTATTTCGTCTCTTTATGTCTTGGTTATAATGCTGGATAGATCAAAGAATTGAGATCAAAGCAGGAGGTATACATCAATCTTTGCCGTATGCTCTTCTCGTAGAAGTAACGAGAAAACTTACAAATCGAGTTTTCTAGAATTTGTGTTTTGTATTTTTCTTTTTTCTCGTGTTAACTTGAGAAATAAATTTTCTTGAGAATATGCAAAGAATTCTACGTCACTATCATCTCGTATAAAATTGTTCCACTGTATGAGAATCAGTGTTCCAAGTTAAAATAGAGAAGCGTATAAAATAATTTCGAATTTCATGTTTTATAGAACGCGGACTAAATAATAAAAATATTAATTATTATCCTTAACAAATTTTTTCTACTTATTAATAATAAAAAAGATTGGCTATATTTTTATTTTTACAAATATTAGAGAAATACAAAAAATGTTTCAATTTCTTAGATAACATTAAATATAAACTTATATGAAATTTTTTGAACGATATAAATAATTTTTCCAAATTAGCAATGATTGAATCAGATGATTTTTCTGTCTTTACCGATTAGAATCCTCTAACAGAGCATAATTATTACAATTATGCTCTTTCCTTATTTTATATACTTATTTTGAAATTTTAATAAGGGCGTCAAAAAAAATAATTAATGCTAGTTGTAAACATAGTATTTAATTAAAAAATAAAAATTATATAAGATCAACATTTTTCATCTTAATATACGAAAAATAAATCTGAATGTCGAAATATAGAAAATATTTTTTTGATCGATTAATATTATTTCTAATTTAAGAAATAATTTTAGTAGAAGTTCTTTAATTAAAAAAATTAATTAATTCTATATGAGAAGGTATAACGAATCATAATTTCATTATCTAAAAAATATTGTTAATTTAAAACTAAATTATACTTATTATTTAATAAAAAATAATGATATAAATTCATAATATATCCTTACTTATAGAGTTAATATTTTTAATTATTGATTTCATTTTTTACTTAAATTTTATACTTAAAACATTTTACTTAAGTCATTCCTTTAAAAACGGCACTCACACTATTAATAGCCAAACTCTTCTAATTTATTAAAATTAATATTTTCAAAGAAAATACGTTTCCTGATATAAAAATGCTTAAAAACACTTGATTGTCAAAGCACAGTAGAACAACTTTGAAAATAAATATCATTTTTATTATTATTACATTTTTTTTATAATAATCAATTTCATTTTTAATTCAGTTTAAGTTTATATTTATTTCTAAATATATTTTCAAATCAATTATATATAAATTTATAATCTTTATTTTACGATATTAAATACAGCGACTTTAAACATTCAAGTTCAAAATTTTGTCTAATGAGTAAAACTCAAAATTCATACGAAGTATTCAAATATGTTAAAAATATGAGCAGAGCCGGTGACTTCATAAAAAAGTTTTTTATGTAGGAAATTATGAAGTTCAGAATTTATATTTTGATCAGATTATCGTATCTACATATCGATACAGTAAACGCCATGTATCAACGACTTTTATAATACTGGATTGTTTAATAATCTTTCTGATTATTTTTTGTTCTTCTATTGTACTCTTATTAATATCTTAACATTTTTAAATACAATTTTTCATCATTACAATAGAGGCGTATAGATAATTATGATAAAATAAAAAAATTTAATAAAGATAACGGATGCCAAGTTTGGTAATTCAATAGTATCACAATCTGATTTATAACTCTTAAATACAAAGAATCCTATTAACCTACGAAAATGCATTAATTCTGAAATTAACCCAAATTAAATCTTAAAATTCACTAAGAGTGGTAGATTTTTCTTTTTAAAATAAATAAAATATATTAAATAGTAATAAGTACCTTTTAAATTTTCTAAAACATTCGTACAAATTCTATTTTCGTAAACATAAAAATAATCGTGTTCGACTAATTTTGTTAGCAAAAATGTTATAAATATTTTTTTCTTAAGGTATGAATATAAATTTATTGGGGAACTGGAAAGTTGATAAATTCATCGTAAGACTTGAATGTATCTCCTTTCCGTTTGAATTGATATGGATGTAAACCCACCATCCACTAAAATATATCAAGGAAGCTGTATAAAATTAATAATTGTATTAATTGATAAATGCCTAGTTTGAAAAATAAACTACTGCTATTTCCAAAGAAATCTTGAAAGTTTTCTCAATTGCGACAAGTTGAATCAAAGTAATTCGATTGCATCCGACACTTTGGTGAATTGTACGCACGTAAGTCTGATTTAAGACAGTCCAAAGTAACGACTTATTTTTAAGGGAATACTTTGAAGTACAATGGAGCGCGATATATTTGTAGACAAACAATACAAGATGGAGCAAAGTGTAAAAGAGAGAGCGCAAGAAAGACTTCCTTGGAGAGATCAGTCTTCCGCTTGGAGCGACGCGCGATCGCCGGTAGTTTATTTCCGCAGGCCGTCCAGAGCCGTCAGTGCAATTCCAAAAATCGATGGCAAGCATGCATCGCCCTAACCGTGTGATTTATCGTTATTGTCAAGTCGTTATTGCACGGCCATTTCATACTTCGGTACAGAATCACATAACGACGGTACGTAGCTACGGGTTCGTACAGTTTCTCGCGATGCGCGCCGTTTATCTCACGTAAAATCGAATTCCCTTGCGCTCCTCGATATTCCAGAAGCTATCCCATGTAAGTGCAGCTCGTTAGCTTCAACTGATCAATCTTTAAGGTGGCTTTGTAGTGATTTCTTATATATCTTCAATGTATGGCGTAGTTCTTATTTGAGATGAAAGTCTTCGATCTCTTGCAAAACTTCCATGCATTTAAGCGCCTTTTGTTCCTTTCCGCATCGGAACTTTTAATTGTATTAAAATCTTTTGTTAGAATAGAAGTCTTTAATTGTTTTAAAAATTATTTGATTATTTTTTAATAATTTTTATCATTTCATTATTAACCTTCTAATTATTGATAAGCATTTTCGTATGCAGTTTCAATTTATCAAAATGTTAAAATTAGCTTCAAGCATAAGCATAAGTCTTAACGAAAAAATGAAAGAAAATTTTTTAATCTATTTTTTAGTATGCAAAGGAATTTTTATATCAATTTCTAATAATTAGAAAAGCATTGAAGCTTATTAAAATTAATTAAAAAGTCACCTATTTCAGGCTAAAATATTTCTGCTTCAATTTTCAATAATAATTAAAAAGTATCAATAATTTTAATTGTATTGTCATTTAATGAGAAGTGAAGAAAGATTAAGGAGAATCTTAAAATATTGATTTTTAAAGATATGATACGCATTTTGAAATTCTAGCTAAGCTATGGTTGATAAGAAGTATTCATAAGTTCTTTTACACACAGTGTAATTTTAAACTTGCACGATTTGTTAGGATTTTGTTTTATACCGGTTAAAGTGTAATTTTCAGAAAAATTTTATGTAAAGGTTTAAGTTGCTACAATTTGCATAGCAATATGCTTATATCTAATTTAAAACATGAGTTTACAAAATTCTTGATTAATATTCTAAATTATTACATATATTATTAGATAACTTTTGTACTAAAAGACAAATACTCTTTAATTCCATAAGATTTTTAATGGAGATAATAATGATACGTTTTGTTTTGTGTATGATATTTTCTAAAAATTACATCAAGAAATTTCAAAATATTTAATTTGATAATTAAAATAAAAGCTATGTTTTAAATAATGATAATTTAACTAGTAGTATTTTAAAATTAAAAGTAGAACTTTTCATTCCACAATTTGCAATGACGTTACTTTCAATTTTATTTTTTATAATGTATTATTTGAAAACTAATAATTTTTTTATTTTATTGAATGACAAGTATCGTATGTAACTATTAAAAAACAATGAATCTCTGCAGTTAAACAATCTTTATCTGGAAGAAAATCCCTATTTGATATAATGTATATTTATATATCTGTAAAAAGTTTCAATATTTAGGAAAATTAATTTTTATGTTAATGTACTATTAATGATTATCAATTCTAATTTCTCTATCGCACTTTACTAATGAAGAAAAATAATTAATATTTCATTTATAAATCAGAATTCTTAAATATAATTTAAGTGCTGTTCATATAATAATTTAAAATATTTAATTAAAAATTAGAGTTAGTGTATCTTCCGTATTAGAATTGGTATTCAAAATTTCCAACTTTCGTGTTTTTTTAATTGTCGTGTTTTTAGTTAGAGACAAAAACAACATCATTTGCCTTTTCGTTGCTATTTTGCATATTAACGTATCACCAAGCGTTATGTAAATGTTGATGTATTAATAATAAATGACTGTAGAAAATCTTTGAAGGCTACTTAGTTCTATATATATATATATTAGTTCGACGGGTTTTGTTCGTGAAAATTAGTGTGAGTACATTTTCTCACGTGGGAGGGGGATAAGTTTACTCACTGCAATACCTAGCATACAATATGTCTCCGGACCATTATTTGGTGACTATTTTCAATTCATCCTCGCAGGCAATATCACGTTTCTTTTTGTAAACTGGTACACCGTAGATTATGTCAAACATCGTTTTCGCCGGCAAAAGGCTTGAGGCTTATGTCGATTTCTTGACGTTATGTATATGTATAAAAATATACATGTTCTTATGTTTGTTAAGTTGTAAGTTTAAATTTTATCTTTACAAACAGATAACTAAAATTTTTGTACAAATTTTTTGAAAATATTCATGAAAATTTCATTATATTATTAGAAACTAATTACCTCATTAGTAATTATATTATATATGTATATACATATAAAATCTTCGTATAATATAAATGAAGTACATATAATTAGGTTTCATTATAATTTTTATAGAAGAAAAATTTTTTAAATTCTAATTTTTATTTTAAAATGTTTTGTCAAAATGTTTTAAAATTATTTAGGCATTTATATTAAGAAACTTTTCAATTTTCAGGAAAATAAAGTCAAATTATACAACATTTTAATTTTATTTTATTCATATCTGATTCAATTCTGCTACATACAGATATAGATTGATGTTTTAACGAGTATTTATCATCGTATCATTTTCCCTTGGTATTGCCTAATCTGTAATTTTCGTCACCTATTAGTTAATTAATTTGTTCATGTATTGCATATCAAATTGTAATTATCGGATAAGCTAGTGAGGCGTTGAAGAGTAGACCGAAAGAGAGATAAAAAGAAAATAAAATCACACCGAGAGAGAAAGAGAGAGAGAGATTGGTGAAAATAGTTCATGATACTAGAAGGTCTGTACAACAGGTCTGAACAGTTTTGAGTTTCAGAAGAAGATTGTAACAGAAAGTTGAAAAGCTAGAAACAAACACACCAGAACAAAATTTTTTCGGTTTTTGCAATTACACAATGCCCATAAAATCAATAGGCAATAGTGAATTGAGTATCGGATAAACCTTTTTGGATGAAAAATCTATGATTTGTAAAAAGCCTAGAACTCTTAGAGTTTTCTCAAGTGTAATGATAAAATTGAAAGTAATAAACACTGATCACAAGATTCAAAAAGTTATTATAAGTGATGCTTTTAAAATATCTGATAATGTTTTCTTTCTTCTTCTTAACCCCGAATAGATTTGTTACTTAACAACTCTGTGGTTAAATGTACATCTATAAGCTTTCCTCATTTTGCAAAAACATAATGAATAAATAAACTTTTACATTTATTTTTTACAATTTTTTTCTACTGGTTTAGATTCTTTCTGACGAGAACGACGCATTAGAAATTACGAATAAATTAGATCAGTTTGGACTTAGATTTTAACCGAAGGTAAAAACAATAATTTGATAAGTTTACAAATGATTTGACAATCAATTCGTTATAAAAATGCAAATAAATTGTAAGAATGTAACTACCTTTATACACTCAAAGGTATTCAATTTAAAATTTTTTTCATCTCCAGACAAATTTAACTTCATAAAAAATCATTAATTCATCAAAATTTTTTATTGAAGACATGCATAAAATCATTGTTTTTTTGTTAATTTTACCATTATTTTTTATTCCTGGAATATTAAAAAAATCTATGTAAACTACTTATTAAAAATATTCCTTCTCGTCTACTCAATTATTTAACTCTCTGCGTCAACGAATATAAAACGATTTATCATGTCCAGCATCGTAATCTTCTTGCCCGTTTCAAACGAGGCGAACCGCAGAAAATGAACGCGTCACTAACTCTAAATCTAACTGTCATGGAAGATTTAAGGTAGTGAGCAAGAAATTTTAGAAATAAGTAATATTTTAAAAATGCTAGAACTATTAGTGATTGAATATAATTTCAAACGCTTATCTGTCCTTGGATGACAAGGAGTGGTTTTTTACACTCTATTTCACGTTTAATAAATGCTTTTACATATTCAAACTCTATTTTACGTTTAATAAATATTTTTACATGATATTTTTAAATAATTGAATATTAAAAAAATTTTTATTATTCAACTCAAATATATTTTATTTTATTTAATTCATTCACTTTTTATAACATTATATGTTCTACAAGAATGTAAGGATATATAATTAAATCTAATTTTATTTTATTTAATAACAACTTATATAATAATTGTTAAAGGAAAAAATGTTTTTATTAAATACATACTACTGGAATAAAATAAATTATGAACTATATTAATAGTTTATCAATATGTATGACTTTTATTTAGACTGATATCAGTTTTTTTACTTTATTTTTTATAAGTAAATTTGATGATATACGAGAAATGTATTTTCATATCTCATCAATCTTAATTTCTGTAATTTGATTATTTTTACAATGATATAAGAAGTAACTTTTTATAAGCTAAATTTTTTAATTCTTTGATCAACTTTTCAATATGTCCTTGGCTTTGTGTAAATTGTTAATTTGAGGTATATTAAATACATCAAATAGTTTTCTGATAAAACAAAAATTTATTTTATGAACGTAATATTTGCATATTATCTATTTTCAAAACACTATTAAGTATACATTTAAATCCATTATTGTACCAAAGGTTTTATTAAAAATTTCTATATTAATCATATATATTATATATTAATCATATTTTTTCTACTTATTTTATCTTAATATAGATTTTTCCAATATTTTCATTGTTATTAATCTGTAGTATATATTTGAGTTATACAATTTAAAAAGAAATTTGTTTTAAAATTTTGTATTATTTATTTTACCGGTATATATAAATAAAATAATAAATTTTGAATTTAACTTAAGCCCTGTAAGTGATAAAGAATTATTTTTTAATTTCGACAGATTTTCAATATGTTTGATAAATTATTTCTCCTATTTATAATTTTCTATTAAAAAATCTATGCGATCATTCATTAATTCTTCAGTGATTTTATTTCAACTAGAAGCATATATTTTATTATATCAAATGCATTAAATATTATTAAAGTGCTATATTTTTATATATATACATATTATGTAATAAATTGATAATTAATTATTTCTATTACTTTTCAATATATATCTAATTATAAACATATTATTGATTATTAATAAGTCTACAAAATAATAGTCATTAATATTGTGCACTAAGTGTTTGATTAAAATTTTTTTTATATAAGTTATGACTTAAATTTAAAATCTTAACTTAATATTATTATTCTAATCTGTTTATAACTTTCTTTATAATTTAAAACGACAATTTGGAAACTAAGTATAATTATAGCTTTTTATTAATTTATTATATTTAATATCTATAAATTTTATTTAAATTTTATATATAAAATCAATTAATTTTTAGTAAGCTAATTTCAGTTTTAAATTACTAATTTTTATATATTATTTTTAATATATATTGAGATAAAATATTGATTCTGGTGCTATTTCAGTTCAGTAGTCATAAAATATTAATGGTATATGTTTTTAAATTTTAGAATTTGAAAAAAGCTATTTCTATAATAAGATATAATTATTATTATCCATTTGAATTGATTTAGATCAGAATATTTAAACAATATATTTGAATTGAATTTATATCGTATAACTCAAATTTTTTTTTATCTTGTTGCTATAAATACTTAATTTTAATCTATTTTAAACTACACACTTTTTTTAATGATTTTATTTTTTATTTTTACGTTATTAACATAATTAAAAATTAAATTCAACATTCTTATATAATCTTCTATCATTTTTTTTAGTTTATAGTTATTACATAAGGATGTTTTAAATGGTTTCTAAAAATCATTTGAAGATTTAATTTTGTAGGTAACTCTTTTTGACAGCATATAAAGGCGCCTATATTTATATACTATTTATTAGTATTCCTGCTATGTAGCTCTTAAAGTTTTAATATTCAAAATATTTATGTGACATATTTTATCCTGTAAGAAATTTATTTATTTTGTAATTATATTGTATTTACGTACATAGTTATGATTTTAAAGTTGATTTTAATGATAAATTTTTTAATAATTCAATTATCTATATAGTATTATGAACCTTATGAATCATGTAATAGTTTTAGTATAAATATTTTCTCATTTTTTTAAATAATTATTTATATAAAAAATAAGTCATAATAATTTCAATAGTACTAGTAAATATGAATAAAAAAGGATAAAAATATAACTAAAAACAATTGAATAAATAATAGTCAACTCAGTCCTGTTTGTGCAAATAAATTAATTAAAACCTTAAAGTATTTCCATTAAAAAAATTTTGTTTATTAAAAAATTTTTGTAACAAATAAAATATACAAAACTATATAAAAAACAAATAAATTCGAATAAATTTAATATGCTTCTTATTAATTTATTATATGAACGATGTATAATGGAAATTTTTATTTATAAACTTATTTATATATTTGTAATTACTTTAAATATAATTAGTAAAAAATTACGTATTTTGAATTTATTTAATAAAAGTTTTGTATAAACTACAATCGCCTTACCTGAACACTCAATCTCGTAGTTTATGCAGCAAGTCCATTACAGATAAAATATAGTCCTGGTAATATTGATCGAATTATTAGTATAATTATACAAATAATAATATAATTTAATATAATTAGTATAATAAAAAATAATAGATAAAAAATAGTATTTTTAGTCCTAACACAAAAAATTCTGTAAATTATTATTAAATAATATTAATTTTACAAATAAATAATATAGAAATAAAAAACTAAAAATTTAGAAACATAATTATTGTTTTTTGCAATATTAATGCATAACTAAATCAAAAATAAATTTTTCTTATTGTTATCTTAAAAATCAGATCTATTTAACAATAAAATAACTTATTTGCAACTTTCAAGGTAAGGTTTGGTCATTGAATAAATGTAGAAGAGCTAAATAAGCTCCAACACCTTAACAATGAGATTTCCTTTTATTTGTACAAACACCGATAATAATCGTCTCTCACGTACATCTTCATCTGAATAAAAGAACTGGTAAGAGTCAAAATCGCCTTAATGTCTAAATCTGCGAATCATCTCAGTTTATTTCTCACCACACTCCCTTCATTATTTTCCCTCGTCCCCTATTATATACAACTCTCCTGCACTCTGAGGCTTCTTGTATAGATGTCATGAGTCCGGTGGACTGGTAAAGTGTTGGGCCTTGTTGGACTACTGGCCTGTATTCTACTTTCCAGCAGATGATTGTTCTCAACAAGTTGGTAGCCACCATTTTGATGAAGCCAACTATCCTTTTCCAGCGGTTGCAGTTGTTGTTGATGCTGCGATGATGTAATAACCGACTGATAATTCAAGTCCTCGTCTTGGAGATGACGCCGGAAGTCTTTGATTCGTTCGGGCTTCGGCACGTAGTTTGGCTCAAAAATATCTGGTCGCCTTTCAGATTTATTAGGTGGTATAACGTCTGGATCTTCTTCGTTTTGCTCTGTAGATCCGCACGGATTCACTGACATCGTCGACGCTATTACAGTTCCTACGTGAGAATTCTTTGATGTATCGATTCGTCGGTGCTGAAGATCGCACTCTTGGCGTGTCTGCTGTGGAGTGAATAATATACAAAATTTCTCTTTTTGCTCGTTCAGTAGAAATGCTTGCAGAAAAATTGTTTTTAACTTTAATATATCACGAAGTAATTGTAAAGTCTTTATCATAGTTTCATTTTTCAAAAATATTTTGACGTTTCAACAACTTGTAATTGTTTTAAATTTGAAAAACAATGAGAATTAGTTATTGATTATTATTTATTATATTTATTTCAAATAAATTATATTATAAAATTTATTATTGTTATGCTAAGTATTAAATAATTTAAGTACTAAATCTTGAATATTGTCCAACGGTAACAGAAAAAATGTTTTTATTTACACGATTTTAAATACCAAAGACAACCATGGAACTGTACGTTACTGTTTGGAGGTTATATATTATGTAACCTCTTTTCCTCTTAAAAAAAATTTTCTTTATTAAAAAAATAAATAATTATAATTTATCATTAATTTCTTCAATTTATAAACTTAGATAATTATTTATAATAAAAGGCGTATTAAATTGAAAAAGATAGTTTTATACATATTATCAATTTTATTCGTGAATTTTTTAAAAACTTAATTCGTTATTAACTTAAAAAAGTGGTTACGGCACACTTACGAAAAGTATTATCTATAAATATATATTAATGTATACTAAATGTAGTATTTAATGTTTTTAAGCTCATAAGCAGTGGATAACTAATATTTCAGAAGAATTATTGGAAATAATTAGGCATATGGCTTACCAGATGTTGATTCAATTGTATTTGTAACTGATGATGCTGTTGCATTCGCTGTCGATTCTCTTGCGTGTCTGGGTTAGAGGGTCCGTGATCATCGACACCCGTACTGGCGTAATGCACGACGTGCGTTTGCGTCTTGCTTGACTGAAGTGGATGATTACGTCGGTACAAGGTCAGCGTCACGCCCACAACGAGGATGCAAATGGCTGTTATACCACCAGCGAAACAGGCCACCAAAAGACTATAGTCAGTTGCATCATCATTTGAATCACGACCTGCAAAGTAACGATAAATTGTGCGTGCAAATTGATTTATTTATACAGGTGCAACAGAAGTGTGATTATTTTCCTTAGATATATTAAACAATATTGATTCATTTGTAATTTTAAACAGCTGCTTAATTTATAAAGATTATAAAATACAGAATTCATTTAAATATTTACTCGTCTCTTGAATTACTCATATAAACTGTACTACTGCTAGTTTGTCTTTTGAACAAAATTTAACTGCATAAATTATAACGCGAATATATACATATTAAACCTTAATTTCTAGCTATAATAAGAACAAATTATCAAAGCTCATTAGAAAAAGGTATTCTGTAGTATCAAGTATTAATTAACTCAATATTTATTTTATATTTGATAGTGAACACTTTCCAAAAAAAATTTATGGCTTGTACAGATTCTACGAAGAATCCAAATATTACAAATAATAAAGCAAGTGTTTGTTACGAATAAATCATATATATCTAATCAGAAAATTTTAGAAAAAAGAGATGAATTTACATGCTTGCATAAATTTTATCATTCCTGGCAGACTTATATGAAGATTCAACAATGATTTATATATATATATGAATATGATACTAATATAAAAAAGGTAATATTAAGGTCATTATAAAAAGTTGATCACTTTTTTTCAAAGAATATTTTATATATCTTCGTATTTGTACGAACACACGTGGACATTATTGATATTATTTTATATATGTAATGTCAAAAAATTATTTTTTTCTAATCATTAGTTTCAAATTATAATAATGGATAACATAAGTCATCATTTCATTTTTTTGAAGAACAACGTATTTTTGTTAAAACCGAACAATACCATTTTATAATAAATGAATTGTACATAAAGTAAAATATATGGAAAAGTGCTATAAATCTGTTAATTATGAGTATGTTATATAAAAAAAATCTATTTGCCTATAAATAATAGAGATTAGAAATGTGTTTTTATATAAATTTACACTATCCTCGTCGGTACAATTTACTATTTTAGCTGTATTGCGCATAAAATAAACGAGAACTAAACAAAGAAATAAAAACTTGGTTTCCCATCAAATGATATATAATTTCTTATTTCTTTCTTAAAAAATAATTCCATACTATATTAATCTCAATTTTGGCCAATTAATGGCAATAATATATAAGCAATTATTAATTTATATTATTTTCAAGAAGATGTTAAAAGTAATTAATAGTGAAAACATTTATTAGCTATATGTTACATTTTCTCGAATAATTTATATGTGCGTAAGTAATTGGAAAAAATCAGCAAAGAACCAAACCAACAGAGAAGGAGCGAGAAAGAGAGAGAGAGAGAGAGAGAGAGAGAGAAATACAGAGAAAAAGAGTGCGTGCAGCAGCAATCGAACAGTGTACCACGTTTGGGACGTGTACAGTAAACGGAATTCGAGTTTTCTGTTTATCTCGTTCTATATACAGGATACTGTCTAGGTCCGGAAGGCAAAGATTAGCAAGAAATATTTTTCTGTCTTTTACTTTTCTTTATTCTTTTCTCTCTTTCTCTCCTTCTATCCTTTCATACTTTCTCGTGACAACTCCGTGCGACCGCGTCGGAAATTCAAGAGGATGAGGAAAAAAGTCACGCACGTCCGCTTGTACGCGGAGAGAGGGACTTCATGGGGATAGTGCACCGTCGGCGCAGCATCAATGGTCACTTTGGAATTCAGGAAACGCGCTAGTTCGTTAGCTAAGTAGCTATGTTTAATATATACCTGAGAGCAGAGGAAGAGAAGTGTGGAAGCGGCTTGTCTCGAGAAACTGTCACTCTGAAAAACTCTGAAAAAGCGTTCATTTACCGCTCGACCACTTCATCTTATTCTTTTCTACTCGCCACAGATCACCTTAAGCTGCTTTTATTCGACAGCTTTTCAGTTTAAATTATCTTCATTTCTTTATCTCCCTTTCTTTCATTCTTTCTTTTATTATCTTATTCTTTTCTTTCTTCCATAAATAACACTCGCATCAGACTTCTTCATTTTTCTCTAAAATTTTATATTTTATCTCACGTGCATTTTTAAAAAATTTGCCCTTTTTTAATCCTATCTGTTACTAAGAAATGTCAATTTTGATTTATCTGTCGATAATTTAAATTCTAAGCAGATTCAAATAGTTTTAACCTATGATAAAGACATGTATGTTATCATTACTATCGTCAGACCACGAAGAGTGAACCTTCCTCCTCTGCCATCATTTTCCCCTCCGCTCTACAATCCAATTACAGTAACACAATTACAGGCTCCTGTTCCAATTACAGTGTCCCAATTACAGACTCATGTCTCAATTACGATGCCTCAATTACTAAGCTATGTCCGACTTATGATGTCCCAGTTACAAATAATATTCTAAATATGCAAACTTTATATGTCTTGTCTATTTCAGATGTGAGTGTGTACACTTTCGTGCGTGTACACATAATAGGATAGTCTAACTTGAATTTTGTAATTGGTTACTTTAGAAGGTGTGGAATGGATTCTCTGATTTCAGAAATCTTATGAACATTGAATGGCTACTAAATTTCTTACGATATTTATAAAATCTTTATAAATATGTTGGAACAAATTTGTCGACATAAAAATTGTTAAAAATTGTGATGTTTAGGTATCATTTTATATTTAGACATTAATTAATAAAATTTATCTATTTAAAATTATTAAATAAAATATATGTCTAATTGAATAATTTCGAAAGTAAAAATGAATATTTCTTTTAAAAACGGTTTTTTGAAATATTTTATTAAAAACTCTTTGTATCTGATAAAAAAAACTTCATTTATTTTGTATTTGCTATTGTAAAATTGTCAGTGTAACTGATGAAAGTAAACCTGATATTGGAGAAGTTCATGTAATGCTTGATCTAGTAATTGAAAACAAGCAATGTAACAAAAAAGCTAATTCCTTTTCTTGATTTATAAATTTTTTTAAAAAAGACATTCGATTTTATCCAATCTGAAATGAATTATCTACGAATAGCAGAAAATTTTAATCAAAGATTTATATGACGTATCAGAATTTTTGTATTTCTATTATTAACGATATCTGATATAATATGATATATATATATATATATATATTATAATTTATATCATATAAAATTTAACTATTTTGATTAACTTTAAAATGCACACACCTTGTTTTATAAGTAATTAAAAAATAGTACGTATGAAAAAATAATAATTTTAAGAATTTGACATTTCCATAAAACCTTATGCTGATAATAAATACTGTTGGATAATTATTGAATATTTCATATTTGAATAAAAAGAATAATTATTTTAAAAAGACAAATTTCGAAAGAATATTCTAATAAATGAAATGATAAACAATAAGGTAAAGCTCATTGTGAAAGATTCATAACGCAAACGATAAAAGCGCTCGGCTACAGACTCTTGTGACGTGAGTTCTAACTCGACTAATTCATTTTTTTTATAGTAAAATTGTAAGAAATACGAGCAGTTGGACGATGAAAATTTCCATGTCGAAAATAGGATTTTACGTAAGTTTAAGTAGCAAGTTACACTATTTACATCACGTTTTAACTTTGCCAGTAAAAGCACGAGCAACTTTACCAATGTATCTCTCCCAATGTATGTGTATACAAATATTTTATACTAAAAATCATTAAGTATTTTATAAAGTTTTATGCAAATTATAATTTAGAGCTACGTTTCTTCCTATAAGTATAATAATTAAAACCTCGTAAAATATCATTGAAATCACGCTCATAATCCGTATTCAACTTCATACATAGTATCATCTAAGTGTATACAGAAAATGAAATTTATATGATATAATATATACAGACTCTAAAAGCTTATTGTCTTTTAGTAGCTTTTAATTCACTTAATTAACTAATGCAATTATCCACAGTCGTGTTGAGCATGTTACAGTTAAGTAAACGAGAGAGCTTTTTATACAAATCCCCCTTTCGTTCGTATCTCTTGCCATTCCTGTCTGTCATTCTGTCCATTACTTCGACTCCCACTGTACAAAGTTCAGTCGCGCTGCGGCGATGCCACTCCGTCTCTCATTCCTTTACTCTCTTTCTATGTCCTATTTTCTCTGAGTTCAACTGCTCGCACTCCACAGATATAATGGTTTGCAAGTTTCAAGTGAAGCAGAGAAAAAATATCATTGTAAATACAAGTTAAATGTATGAATTATAAATGAATACACAAATAAGTATACCTCCTTATATTTTTGCGGTATGAATATGTATCTTTGTACTTTTTTAAATAGTACTTTACAGTTTGCGTTTATTTTTTGTACAAGAAATAATAGATATTCACGATATATATAATATGTGCATTCATATGTACACACACACACACACACACACACACACACACACACACACACATTATATATATATATATATTATATATATACACATGTGTATTTATGAAGTGAAATAGATTAAAGACTAGGGAAGAATGACAGTTGGTTGCACATGCATACGCTCGTGCGAGCATACGGATGAACAAACACATTCAAATGTTAGCATACGCATACCAACTCCTCAGTACGGGGTAGTGAAAGAAAAACAAAAAGATGCGAAAAGCAAGAAAGAGAAGAAGAGGGAGAGGAGAGAAAGAGCAATAGAGCATTGGCCAGGTCTGCATGAATAACCCATGAGAATGGAAATTAAAGACGATAAATGTGCTCCGAATGAGACAGCCACGTGGAAAGGGACTCTGTTTTATGGGATTTTAATTCAAGGCTCGCGAAAACGGAGAATGCGCGTGCAAGTCTTTTTACAAAGCTTGAAAATACTCTATGAAAAGAATAAAGAAGAGAAGAAATGAAGAAGAATGGAAGAAGAGAGATTAGCGGACAGAGAAAAGATAGAGACGACAGGCGTAATTGGCTGCAAAAATTTTTATAACATCAATCCTTATCTCTTCTATGTAAAATTAATTAAATTTCAGTTTATCACGATACATATTTATAAAAACCACTCAAGTATTAATTATTAATTTGAAATCCCAAAAATTTTTGAAAATAGTTTCAGAATTGAACATGACTGTTATTTTTCATAAACGGCATCTATTGTTAATTAAAAAAATAGTATATATTTTAGTTTTTTCAATTAAACTTCTGATCATACTACTATAAAGAAAATTAATTAATTCGATTTAATTAATGAATTCAGAAGAGTTATTATGAAGAATTTGTAAGGCATATATATAATACCTTTAGAACTACGCAAAAAAATTAGTAAATACAATTCTTTCAAGTGCAAAGAAATTTGAGAAAAATAATGAATATTTTATTCGAAAAATGTTGAAGCATATATAGAAGAACTTTAGTAAGAAACTTAGGTTTTCTGAATATATATTTTTTATAAAAAGGTTTTAATTATTAAGGAATATTTTATGCAGATTTTCTCGAAGACAAATATAACGTGTATTATAAGCAACTACAATTTTAGAATGTATTGATTATTTTAGTATGCTAAAATAATTTAATTTTATAAAGTTTAATTATATGCATATTTTTTATTATACAACTAAATAAAAAGTATTTATAAATCCATAAATATTTTTTCCAAGTAAAAATAAATTTCAATTACCGTCTTAAAAATATATATTTTATTTTTTCCATGGTCTAACATCTTTAAATTAGAAACGATTAATTTATGTAAGTTTCGATACTTTTGTTTTTCAATAAGTTTGCAACTACTTATAAACATTTACCAAAATAAAAGGTTATACTTAATCTTATTTTATGCTAAATTTTCCTTTGTTAAATTTATTTACCTTTATATTTTTAAAATCAATTAACGAAACATTTAAGAACAGAAGCTCTTTTGGACACTTAAGAAGTTAGAATACAAAGTATTTTGAAAAAGTTATATTCAATAATTAAATACAAACAATTTTAAATTAATAACATTGATGAATAAAGCACGAATGAGAGAAACATGAAAAAAAAATTTGTAAAATGTAACGAATTAATAAGTTCCATGACCAAATATTTTATATGATTAATTTAATACAGAATTAACGGAATTATATTTAGAAAAAATTTATTATTATTATTATTATTATTATTATTATTATTATTATACAAAAGTTTTTTCATTTTATTTAAAATTATTATTCAAGATAATAAACAATTCTACAAGAAGAACATTTCTTGTTTGAACGTGTTTATTAATTAATTTTTTTATTAAAGGTAATTAATGAATAATTGAATTACGTACGATGTAAATCGTTTTATAAATAAAATCTCATCTGATATCTTACGAAATAAAGTAAAATAAATACCATAAATACATACTAATATCAGATATTTTATAAAAAAATTTTCGATCTACAGGAGAAAATTTACATAAACTTTTGCAAAAGAGAGTTAGTTATACAATATGAAATTTTTTCGAAAAATGTGCTTTAAAATTTTTTGAAATTTAGAAAGCATTTAATATCAAAGAAAAGGATTTAAAATTTTCGTCACGTGCTTCGTTTATAAAATAGTTCATTTTCAGGAAGCTTCGACATCTCTAAATTTTTTATCTACACTTTCGAGTAAAAATTTGCCAAGTACATATGTATATCCGCAAAAATTTGTTATTCCGTTTAGGAATCTACCGCCTTAAGCGATGATCATCTGGAAACCGAGGTGCTGCGTTATTATTCAGGGACGGGTAATCATGTGATAGTAGAGCAAGAGAGAAAGAGGGACGATGGCGAAGCCCAAGGAAAAGCTGATATCCACGTGGTACAAATTGTGCGCAAGCCCTCAGATCATCGTGCATACATTATGTGCTTTTACAGTCATGAGACGAGCGCGTTACGGTATTTTCGTAAAGTTTCGCACGTGTATATAAAATTCTGATCTCGTTAAGAATTCAGGCTGGACTAAGGTGTAAACGATGAAGCGAGGGATGCTTTATTGATACTGTTTTTCTGATAATGATCTCTGGACGCATACACCAAATAATCTGCAAGTTAGCAAACTTTTTAATTAAGGTCAAACTCGACAATTTCATGCAGATTTATCCACAAGTTATACTTGCCGTAGCACACATGAAGTAAGTTTTGGTAAATGTAAATATGCAATTTACTTTTTTATGTTTCTTTATATAACAATCCAAACAGAAATGCAAAGAAATTGTTTTTTAGCTATTAACTTTCCAAGCTTAAGCGAAGCATTTGATCTTTAAATACTTGATATAATTCATTCTCATCGGTTTTATAAAATTAGTCTTTTCACAATCATAGAAATTAAAATTTAATTAATCTATATAAAAACTTTTGTTTTGTATAATTACAAACACTTTTTATATTTTGCATGGGTATTATTTTTTATATTGTGAAGAATTAATTATTAGTTCCTCAATTAAATATATCTTTTATTCGTTTTATTGCATCAACATAATAAAATTAACCGTTTTTTAATTATTTAAAATGTCATAGTAAATACTAACTAATAAAATTTTTTAAGTATTTATTTTTTATTTTTTATATATTATTTGTTTTATGTATTGAAAAATTCAACATTTTCTTAAATAAAATAAAATATTAAAAATTATTGTTCTAAATATTATTCGCATTCAGTGATTATAAAACTATTATATATATACATCGTAATGTATATGTATACATAATATGGACTATTATATTGTTGTATTGAGATAATTAGATAAAAAAAAGTTTAAGTATAATTCGAGTTATTTAGTTACAGAATTAACGTTAATAGATAACTATTTTTACGTATATCGTAGGATAATAAATAAAAATTTGACGTCTAGAAACAGGTGGGGTAGAGAAAGAGAAAGATCTATTAAAACATATAAGACTCACCTGTAGTATACATTGCCACACCCTTCAGCGTCACAGGCTCGAGCACGACGGGATCGCTGCGACCCTTAGCATTAACAGCGTATAGAAGAAGCCGGTAATTCCTTCCGGGTTCTAAGCCTGGCACCTCAAAGATCGGCCCGAAAGCGCCAGCCTTATCTGTGTGATTTATGTAAATTGTGTTGACGTGATAAACGCTCTCATCGCTGTAGACCTCGAGCTCAAAGCTTGTGAGAGGCAGGCCGCCGTCAAAGCCCTCGTTACAGCGTACTATCAACCAATCGGCGTCTCTAGCATCCGTTGCTTTAAAATCTTCATGACCTGTGAAACATGAAAGTACAGCGTTGCTCGCTTTTTTCACCATTGTTTGCGAGTTTTTTTCAACTTTAGATTCTTAACACCAGCTTTAACGTTCCTTTGTTCTTTTTTAAAAATATATTTATCTTTTTTGCTAAAAACGTATCTACGCTGAACGCATAGATAGGCCATCATTTTTATCTAAAGTAGAAAACAAAACTTTAATTTTTTAAATAATTTTTTTTACTTCATCTTCAATTATGTGTACAGTTTAAAAATCTATTTTACTTCAGAAGTCACACACAACTGCTTTTAATAATGTTCCTTACAAAACAGTTGTCGTTTTTAGTTAGTTTAAATAAGCTGACGTAATAGAGTTTATTTTATGGTCGACCGAAATTAAAACTTGAAAAATAAATTTTACCCTATTATTTAATGAATCAAAATTGTCAAAGAAATGAGAATGTAATAGAAATTCTTGATTCTGACGTTTAAATTTAATACCTAGTAAGTTATTTTATTAAGATCTAAACGTTTGTAAGAAATCAAAAGATTTCCAAGCTTTATGTGGTAATATTGTAAGTAACAAGGGTAATTAATTATTCAGGAAGTTTATATCGCGCGTGTACTAAAATTGCAAAAAATTATACACGCTCATACTGCATATTATTCCTAGTTGATTTATTCTATATGAATAGCTAAATCATTTATATTTTTAATGATTTTGAAATTTAATAAACAACATATATCAATAATTATGTCAACTTTAAATATAATAAGTAATGAGCTTTACAAACAGATATGAGTCTTTTTTAAATTAAGTAGATTTATTAATTTATAATAATTTTTATATACATATTTTACATTTAAGAAATTGATAGAATATTTCAAAATTAATAATTTTTATAAGTTACAAAAATTTAATTTTTTAAGTTGAATAATTTATGCAAAAATATTCCAAAAATAATATTGCAATATGTTCTTAAAATTATAAATTTTAATAAAATTTACTAGAATTTTTCAACAATATAAATTCATTTAAATAGATCAATTTGATTAATTATTATTATATGCGTAATTTGTAATAATGATATTCTTCTACAAATACTCTTAGTCAATTTGTTTTAATTAATTTTATTAAACAGTTAATTACAAACAAGTCACTAACACACGAATGTGAAAAATTAATTTTAAGGCGGATTGATTTTTTTATATTTGTAACTAATAAATTGAACCTGAAACAGTAGACATGAAATATAACACACACACGGTGTCTGGAGACCTCAAAAAAGTAAATTAACTACTCTTCAACATAACGTATAAAGAAGGAGTAAATTTTATCTGTTTTACTGAGGGATAGACCGGGATAAATTAAGCTCTAGAGTAACAAATTTAGCGTCTTTTCTTCGCAAGTAGAGATAAATTTCTACGAATATATTTTAACGGTATATAAAATCTTTTTTCAACATCCATAATTTAGTAGTCTTATGCAATAATTGTATAAATTTAATTTAAATAATTAAAAAATAGCTCATTTTCTATTAATTAATTTTATTTCTACAGCAAAGGCAAAATTAACAGTTTCAACTCTAAAAAGTGTAGCGACGAAAAACTCTTTAATTTACCCCTGATGGAAAAACTATTGTAATCGAAATATAATTTTCAACTTACCCATGCGATAGGCATAGGGCCCAGTAGACTGTAAGGCCGAGCAGTTCTGCAAAGGATAGGGTTTTCCCGCGACAATAATTTGAAAGAGGCATGGCACCTTTTGCGTGCCGATCGGATTCGTCGCTAGACAAGCCATTGTGCCGTAGTCCATGTCGTCATTGAGCGTGTAATTTAACCTGGACCCATGCCAATGTTGCTTAATGAGATGCTGCGGCTTCACCTGGACGTATCTGTTTGCCGGCATGTTCTTTAATTCGCTGGAATTATTGAAGATCCACTGGAATTTAGTGGGTGGTGGCTTCGATTGTACCCCGCACACCAACAAGATCGTCTCTTTCTTGAGGGCTCCGACTACTTGCGTCATTGTGCCGTCCTTGCAAACGGGAGCATCTGAAGCGAAATCCAGTCCACAGGGACGGAGCTGTTAACCCTCTTTTTTCATTTTCTCCTATGCTTAAGTAGTATCCCCCAGCTCGGAAATGAAGTCGAGCTCTTGCTTTTTTGCCGATTTCTTTCATCTGTTTTCCGCGAATTCAGCAAAATACAAAACAATCTCTCAACTTATACGCGATCTCAAATTTTCTTTTTCGTTTAGAGTATGCAATTGAGACGAAA
This sequence comes from Platyscapa corneri, assembly GCA_018907185.1. Lineage (NCBI taxonomy): Eukaryota > Metazoa > Arthropoda > Insecta > Hymenoptera > Agaonidae > Platyscapa > Platyscapa corneri. The sequence goes on along the minus strand of JACCHW010000108.1, from coordinate 282,686 downwards.
CATAAATCGACGTATTTTCTTCGGAAACAAAAATAAAATATCCAACAATAGTCTGCTGACAGTTGCTGCACATCTTTACGTTATTGGTCGCAAGATTCTAATGATATACTAACATAGAAGGAAAGTTATATAAATCAAATGGTACAAAGTTGTTTTAGAAAGCTTTCTTTCAACAAAAATTTAAGTAATATGAGGAAAAAGTTTAAAAGAACTAGTTTCATGTTAATCGAATAAGATAACATGTGGTTGTGAATATTAAGTAGTACAATCTCGATCTTGTCAGCCTCACACACTAAAGTACGATACATCGTAGAAATATTGTAAAACTAATTTTACATACACTTTTATATATCTTGAATTCAAACTATTTTAACTTTTTATTTTTAAAAATCCTATCTGTTCTCTAAAAACTGCTATAAAAAACAGAAAAAATTAACTTTTTTAAAGAATCGAAATACGTTCTATTTAAGAGAACGTAATCTTGTAATAAATATTTTTATTTATATATTTTTTATTATATATTATTGAATACTTGTAGGTACTTATTTATAATTCAAGTTTTATATATTCGTCGCAAGAGAATATTTATTATTTAAAAAAATAACAATTTATTTTATATAAAACTAAATTTCAAGAATTGTATAAAATAATATTGTGCTAATATTGATTTTTCCCTGTTAAGTATATAAACATTTCTGGAGCTTAAAGATTTCACAATTTGAATAATATTTAAAAATAAGATATATGAAAATTATAAATGAAGCTGATAAAATATAGTAATCTAACAGCGAAATCATAAGAAAATTTAATTTATTTATATATTTTATGTGACATGAAAAAAATGTTTATTGATCTTCTTTTCTCTAAATCAACTTAACGAAAAAGTAAACAAATACTTATGATATTGAAAAACAAATATATGCACAATAAATAAATATTAAAAGCCAAAAATAATACATTTGTATTCAATTTGAAAAATAATGAAAAATTTTACGTATTCTGCACAAATCAATATAAAAGTATCAATCATCAAGGCGACTCATGAACATGTACATGCACCATAAATGAAAGAGTTTAGAACACGTAGAGAAGGTCTTAATTGGATAGAACGTAATTTGGAACTCTTAATTGCTATAGAACATTACTCACACATTATATCGAGTGTGACCGGTCGGCTGGTCGTTTTGCCTTCGTAGTTAGCTGCCATGCAGGAATATTCGCCGGCTGAACTTCGAGTTACGCTCTGGAGAACGAGGGAATGACCGCCTGGTAGAATGACGTTCGCCGAAGCATTGTGATGGAGCTCTTTACCGTCCTTAAACCAAGCAAGTTTGTAAGCCTTGGGATTGGCTTTGACCTCGCACTCGAAGTAGACATCGTCGCCTTCGTTGATGTCGGTTGCACGCAAACTGGAACCTAGTTTGATTGTCACTACCGGAACGTCTGAAAATGTGCAAACACCAGCCCAATAATCATTAGCTTTATATAGCTTCGATTTTATCATTATCTTGATAAAGACATTAACTTATGTCTCTTGTTCCATACTATATTTTGCAATTTTGCGAGAAAAGATCTTCAGTATTTCTTATTTTTGCTTTCGTTATATATCTACCAATTTGAATAATAATAATATAAATTTTCTTAACTATTAATTAACTGAAAATATTATTTTGGATGATGAGATGAAATTCTAATAATGCAAATTTAATCTCAAATATAAACTTTTCTTGTAAAATTAATATGCACATCGTAAGTAGTAAAATATACGTTTTTATTCCCGAAATAAGGATAACATAATTATTTAATTCAATTAAAAATTGTTTACAGATATATAGATTTTTTCCTCACCTTATAATTAATGTATATGTTAAATTTGTTCTGTATTTATGATTACACCTAATAATTATAATTGAGTACTTTCGCAAACTATGTTACACTTCTTATAACGTTTAAAAACGGTGTTTATATTCAAGATTATTATTCTTTTCAAGAGATTACTTGTAAAATAAATTTTGAATCGTTAATAAATAAATAATTATAAAACTAATTTAGTGAAAATAAGTTCAACTTTAATTTAACATTTACTTTCATGCTATACAGTTATTTATACAATATTCGTGCATTTCTCTTAATAGTACTTCAAAGGGTAATTAAAACATTTTGTTTTATTTCTTTAGTTGTATTTTCATTCGATATAAATATTTATTGTATTTTAATTTAATTACTAATTTAATCTTTTTCAAATATTTTATTATAATATCTTATTGCCGAATATAAATAAATATTATATTATGAGTTGATATTATAAAAAAAAAAAATAATCCTTTGAAGGCTTGCTATTATTCTATACTTTTCCAATAAATTTTACTCTATTTCCAACAAATGTCTTAGAATTTATATGATCTTTCGATGCACGTATGATAATTATCACTCCTTTCCATAATAAATTAGACATACTATCTCATAACCCTTCACATACTTTTCGCTGATCGTAAAAAAGTTTCGTTCCTACTAAACTAAGTCACTCTAGCAACTAAACATATTTTATGTTTTAAAAGATAGCACCAATTTTCTGACGCTATAAAGAAGATAATATTATGTTCAACCTTTTTAAATTTTACTGTATATATTTTTGTAAAATTAACCTTAAACATAATTGGAATATAATTTATATTACTAATTAAACAACTAATCTATATTTAGTTTAAATTGTAAGGACATTATAATCTTAAATTTTTATATTTTAAATCAGTGCCCCATTAGTATATATACAACATTAATGTAATATTCTTCAATTAAATAATATAAAAAAGGTATTTTATATTTCTTTAGTTATTTAAATTTTATAAATTTTTATAAATAATGTTTGTAATATAAAAATTTTACAATTTAATGTTTGTATCGACTTAAAGGATATACGTTACAAATCGTCTAAAGATTAATCATTATATTCTTTTAAAACTTTGTTATATATGTTTATCTTAACCTATAATAAATATTATTATACATTAGATTCTACTACTGAGATTCTACTAACTAATAAATTATAAAAAAACGGAAAATACATTATACAGCCGTTTCTAAATTTAATTACTCAATGAGCGTTTTAATAATTCCGTAAATAAAATGTTCTTAATACAATCATAATCACGTAAATCTAAAATAACTAAGCTGAAACGTTGTATAATATAAAAATAAATTTATATTTTATTTTATTTTTTTAATCAAAATACAATTATTGCATTATTCTACATTATAATAATACACACATTTACAATACTTAATGATAAGAAATGATAAATGATAGACTCATTTCGATTCTAAATAAAAGCGACGCTCTTTTTTAATTTATGCATTAAAAATCTAAATAAAATGCATTTGATTATACATAAAAATAATAATAGATTTTAATGAAACCTAAATATTATTTAAAATTAAATATTAAAGTAAACACTAAAATTTCATACTGTGTACATCGTATATATAAATAATTATATAGTAACACGTTATTCTAATGGAGTAAATTCAAAACATAAAATAATAGTTCAGATTACGATAAAATTTACATAACTTTTGAAGCATATTTAAAGGTTTATTTGAATTTTAAATATTCGCAACAAGAACTTCTGCTGCATACAACTATTTTTATTTAAAAAATATTTTTTTAGTAAAATATAAGTCCTTTTCCACAGCTTTATAATTTAAATATAACCCAACAATGTTATCACATTACCACTCACAATGTATAATTAGATGCCACCTATCCTCGAGAGCGCTATCGGAAACTACAGGATTTTCTGCCCTGCAGGTTAGAAATTTACCATCGTCCTCAATCGTTGGCACGTAGCTCATTACACTCCTCGTCATGTTTTGACCTTCTGCAAACTACGAAAATCTCAGTATATCAACCAAAACTTTCCACTTAAATTAAAGGCTACGTACACACTAAAATCTTTAATCTTATTTCAATGCTTTAATAGTATATACATGTCATAGATCTTCTTGATTAGAAAAAGTTTACATTTAAAATAGTTTTAGAACCAATTTGGATAATCTACATCTTTAATTCACGACAATTTCTTCTATGAAAATGTAATTTTATATTACTATATTATACGTACATTAGATATTTTATGTAAACGTTATCATATTTATTAAACTAAGAACATGAATTAATTTATAAATTGTATAGAACTAATTATTTTACAATTGTTAATAAGTAAGTATTTATAAATAATATAAGGATTAACTAATTATAAAAATAGCCATTAACAAATTTTAATATACGAAATTAATAGATTTGATAAAACTTTGAATAAAAAAATTATCACAAATTGTCAAATTTACTTGAAGAAAATTTTTAAATTAAAGAATTTATAAAATGTTCTGTTAATTGCATAAGAATTTAATAATATAAAATATTTACAAAAATAAATTGATTTTATTAATTTTTACGTAAGTATTATATAGAAATTGTTTATTTGAAAAATTATAATAAATATTATAATAGTGTAATATACACTTTTTAATTAAAAATAAAAAATCTCAACAAGCGATAATATAATAAAATACATTTTACACGAGATTTAAATGTATAGGTAGCCTGGTTCATAAATTTCACATTAAAAGCAATGTATTCACATTTCTCGCCATGTGTTTTATCTGGTGTGTACCCTTCCACCAAGTTATCACAACCTCCGGTCTCGAACCCAAACTTATGCATTCGATCTCGTAAGTCCTCAAAGCGGATAGATGAAAAGCTTTGTTTGTAATGTTCACCACTAACGGCTTCACTAATTTACAAAGAAATTTTCATATTTATATGTATATTGATAATAATTGTTAAATAAAATTTCTTACAGTAATAAAATTTGTATTAGAAGTTATATTTTTTATCATAACGTATAAAAGCAGTTTCCAATCAGAATAATCGACGAAATCAACAGTTTACTTTTTTACATATAAGATTTATTGGCATCTCTAACAAAAAGTAAATGTACATAATATTTGAATAGATTTTAAAAAAATGAACCTTTTCAATGTAACTGTAAAATGTATGTGATTACCAAAAATATTAAAAAAATTATACTGCTTGTTTTATTTGGAAAATTTGTATAGATTGGTAAATAAAATTTACTTTGTGATGAATAGATATTTTAATATTTCAAAATTAATCTACAGATATCGTAAAATTAATCATTACAGTAATTTTTTTGGTTTTACTGAAAATTTATTATAAAATACGGCTCCATATATATAATAACTTAAATGAAAATTTAATTTTTATATGATATAAAAATTATGATCTAATATAAGTCTTATTTGATTTACAGAAAACACAATTTTTCTAATTTACTTGAATGAAGAAATTAATAATAAATAAGATTTTTAATTCATATTTAAATTGAATTATTCCGAATAATTCCAATCTAATATTACAGTGTTTAACGAAATTAACTGCTGCATGAAATTTGATAGATTGATCAAATTGGCTTCGATCATGAAGCTCAAAATTTACTTTCGTACAGTTGAATGCATTTTAAAATTAATACTCATTTCGTTACGAGCCTGAAAATATCATTATATTTAAAATTGTGAAAAAATTAACATTGAGCTGCAAAAAATATGTGCTGTAATAAATAATAAAATTCTGTGATAAAAAATAATTCTTTTAAATTATCACAACTTTATTTTTATTTTTATTCTTATTATGTATAAAGATCCTAAACAAAGAGCTAAGTTTGCATTCTTTAGTCCATCTAAATTATTTTATAAATTAATAATAACAATGTTATTTAAAATAAAATAAAAGGCGAAATATGAAAATAAACTTGGCTCCGATCCAACGAGACCGATTCTAACATTCAGTGGTTTTTACTTACAATTCACGTCGATAATGATCTCGGCGGTGGTCGGTTCGATCAAATGAGTGTTACTCGCCATACACACGAGCTGGGCGCTTAGTAAATCCCTCGTGACACAGTTCATATCAAGATGATTCACAGTTAGCTCCTCGTATTCACGAACGAATGTCTCGTCGACAAGCTTGCCATTCCAGTGCCAGGTGACGCGTGGCGGAGGTGAACCACCTGTCACCTCGCACACCAGCACCAGAGTGCTGTCTTCGTTTAAGGGCTGCAGATTTTTCGCTAGTGTGTGGTCGTTAGTATAGATCTCTGGCGATTGAGGCGGCACTATGTCCAATAACACAAATTTGATATATTGCAGTTTTCTTATATATAAATTTTTATTTTTACTTAATCTACTATATATAGCCTCCGACAGTCGCGCTATGATTTAGCTTCTTATGTAAGCTCGTTCGATTCAAACTCTTGACTAATTGTTAATAAAAATAGAAAATAATACATACATCAATAACTTGACTTTAATATAATAACTTGAAATGAAATGGATTAATTATTCCTTAACACAATTCTTTGTTAAAAAATAGAGCAAAGTTGTTAATTTAGTGTCGCCCAGATAAGTTTCACATTTAAAATAAGCTACCTAAAAATATGTCTGCAAATAATTAATTTATCGCTCGTATTTGGTTTATGTACATAATTAAATTTTAATTTTTAATTTTTGAGAAATATATAATATTAATTTTTATAAAATAATTGCATATTTATATTACGTTATTTTGAAAGTAAATTGTTATAACAAATTTTTAATAATTCCATGAAAATTGAATTACCTCAGAAAAGTATGTGATGGCGAATTAGATAATAATTTGTAAAATATTACTTTTATAATATTTGAAGCTAGATAAAATAAATTAATTATGATAATCATTTTTAGTCTTTCTTGCGCAGTATTAACACGAATGTTACAATGGATTTCTCTTAACCTCGTAATTTTTACTAGGTGTACATAAGAAACATTTTTTTCATTATTTTTTATTAAAACAATAAATCACAAAAACATACTATAAGGTTTTTTACCGAATTATTAAAACTTATATTTATTGAATTTAATGCACTATATAATTTTTAAGTACTATTGTGAAATGAATTTTAATTTTGACTCACAATTAATTACTTACTTAAAGTTTCTAAGATAAAATCTTTTTTTTAATTTTTCATAATCGTCACAAAAATAATAATTGAAATTTTTTAATTTCAATTTTCTGTAATGTAAGTAAAATATTTTGACAGAAATAAATAGCGCTAGACATAAATTGAATTCAAATTAATCGCACAAAATTGCTTTTAAAATTACTACACCGTAAAGGAAACTGAAAATTCAATATACTTATAATCTTTTATTTAAATGTGAATGTATTAAAAAGTTTTAATTAAATCCTTTCATAAATTTTTTGGAAATTAAATTTAAGAAATGAATTCAAAATATACGTTTTTTTTATATAAATATATATTTTTATATACATTCTAATAGTTTATATGTACTTAATTTAAAAATTTACAGAATTTGATTTTTTAACCCTTTTAGCATTTTAAAATCTATTCTGAAGATTTTTAATTATTATATTAAGTATATTTCCTTAAATCATATAAGTAATGACTATTGTGTGCGTCTATATATATATATATTTGTGTGTGTATGTTTGTGTGCTTGTGTGTGCGCATTATACTTCAATATTTCAAGAAAATTTTCAATATTTGAAACCATAATTATATTGTTAATTATTGCTACTCAAATTCATTTTTCTCATTTAATTAATCTATTAAGTACAGACTAAATTAACTAGTTTATTTCTAATTGAACTTTTTTAACAGAAATAACAAATTTTTTAAAATAATGTATAACGAGAATAAAATACAAACTTTATACTAACAATTGAAAAGTAAATTATTTAACTTTCATTTCATTAAAGTAAAAGCTGTTTAGGCTTATTAATGTTTTCATTAATTCAAATTCTCATTAATTTAATGTGTTAAAATAACGAGCTTAATCATATCGAAGGTCTTTCGCACCTGTTGAGCAAGAATTGAAAGCTATTAATTAACATGAATTCCCGTACAAACTGAATGTAGGTTTTAGTTAAGAAATTTTTATTTCATTTATTAAATAAATATAAACCTGTTTTAAATTGAAAATATAATGTTATATAATGTTATATAATATTTTAACATAAATAATATAAGCATTGAGCAAGATCTAATAAGTAAATAATCAAAACTGTTAATTAAATAAATTAGCATTAAATTATAATTTTGAATTTAATATAATCCTAATTAATTTAGAAAAAATATCAAAATTTCGTTTTTTTATTTCATGAAAAAAGTATTAAGATCTTAAGTTGGAAAACTTAAAAATTTTATTATTTTCAATTTTCACTATAGCCAAAAGAATTTAAAAAAATTAAAAGTAAAAAAATTCTTTCAAATGCATTAGTAAAAAAGCTCTTTAGTGAAAAAAGTTTGTACATTAATTTTTAAAATATAATTTCTGTTCAAGGAAGATGTTAGTACAAAATAATATGTAATTAATGATATTATTTGCAGTAATTGAAAATAGCACTATTAATATTTCAAATTTTTAAGTAATCATTTTTTGTCAATTTTAAGTTTGAACATTGTCTGCATATTTTAAAAAGTCATATTTTTCCGGAGGAACATAATTCATAGAGGAAGAGCAGAGAATATGCTTATAAATCATACTTTAATACTACAGAATATATATGTACATATTTTTAAATTTTGTAATAAATTCTTAATTCTTTAAAAAAATTTATTATATAAATAAGTTTTATTTTTAGAAACCTTGCACATTTAAAAACGTCAGTCTTATAAAAAAGTGACTTTTTACAATAGAAGATTGTAAATAAAAATGATATCTTTATCAATGTTATCTTGATTAGGTAAATTAGTAAGTTAACTTGGTCAATTTGCACGTGATAAGTAAATAAAAATGTGTTAAATGTGAGGGAAAGAGCATAAAATATGATCCGATCGTTATATGAACTTTACCGATGACGGTGAGATTAATCTTTTGATTTTTCGTTGGATTATTGGGAAAGTCGATCCTGCAATGATAGAGACCCGCGTCCTCAGGCGTCAGGCCATCGATCTCAAGCTCCGCTCGCAATGGCGTCAGTTTCATCTTCGCCCTGTTGGCCAAGACGTTCGGGTCTGACCACTGTCGGCCTTGCCCGAGAGGCTTACTACGTCCATCTACACTGTAGATCGGCGATCCTTCCGTCTCTGATTTATACCAAAGCAGCATAATGGCCTCCTCATTCTTCGCGGTAGGTGTCAGATCGCAGGGAAGCTTCGCTTGATAGCCGGCGACGTATGACACCTCTAGAGGTCGTACTGTTGGCATTAAAGGATAATTTTTCAATGATTTTTTTTAGTATTCCTTGAGCAGTTGATTAATAATGTAGGTATAAGTTATACGAATAGTTTTAACGATACATGACTTCATTAAAAACTGTCACATTAGTAATATAAAATAATTTATTGTCACAATTATTTTAATATACATAGAAAACATTTATTTTATCCAAATAATTTATTCTTGACACAATTTAAGCATTTAAAAAACAATTTTGATTTATGCACTGTTAAATTAAAGATGGTCATATGTTTTTTTACTAAATTTTAAAATTCATTTTAAAATTTTTAATTATCGGTATTTATAATCAGCTATTAGATTCATTTTCATTCTTTTTAATTCATTTATTATTTTTCTCTTCTCATTTTAGTTTTCTTATCTTAAATATAAATTTTAATTACGTTTGAATAAAATCCATTCAACTAACGGAAATTATAAAGTAATAAATCATTTTAATAAAATATAAAAATGATGAAAAAATACAAAATTAAAATTTTTATGGATCTATAAATTTGTTGTTGTTATATTAAATAAAAAAATTGATATTATTCATTGATAAAGAAGTAAACAAATTTTTATTTAAATTATTATGGTAATATAATACACAAATGTAATTAATTATTTATTAAGTAATATTAAGATCAATTTTTCTTTAAAAATATAAATAAAATAGATTTTATTATTTTTATATATAAATCATACCATTCATAAGTAAATCATTATTTTATCTTAAATATCAAATCGAGACAATAGACGAATTGACGAGTGGAAATGCACATCATTTTCTTTGGAATAATTAAGTTATATTAATAATTATTTAAAGTTCTTTAATGTGAAATATATATATATATCATAGTTTAAAAAATATAAAATGTTAATGTAAATAAAAAAATTAAATAATAGCAGCAGAATACTATAAAATATACTTGTTATAGAAGTTTGTTAGAAATGCAAATATTATAAAAAAATTTTTTATATTATACATATTTTCCCATAAAATAATAATTATAATCTTCAGAGAGAATAAAACTATAAGGAACTATATTTATAATATTTGATAATATTATTGAAAAGACGGAAAATACCAATTTTTAAAAAGCATAAATGTAAGAGTATAAACAAAAATTTTTAAAAAGAATTTATGTGAATTGTAACAAGATTTTGAAATAAAATGTCAGTCTGCAAGAGGCTTATAACTATTTTATCTGAATAATATAAATACAAATATCCGCTTACATTTCCTTTCTAAATTTAAGATGTTCTGTATTAAAAAAATAAATATAAATTTAAGAGAACAATATAAGAACAAATATACATATTGACTATTTTAACGCTAAATGTATGCGTTAAACACGTACTTCTATAAATGAAAATTGTCAATAGATAACGCAAATATAAGCAATTGAAATATATATTTTTCTTCCATTATATCATTAAATAAATATGTATTTTTAAGAAGATGATCTTCTTAAATTTATAAATAAAGTATAAGCAAATCTTTATATTTACATAAGTTAGAAAAAAAATGATAAACCTTTTCAAGACCAAAATTTTATTTTAAAATCTTGTTAGAACTCACATAAACATTACTTTGAAGTTTATATTTCTTTTATTTTAAATATGTACTTTTCCAAGATATTTTTTTGTTAGAAATTGCATACTTTAGATTTTATACAAATTTTACTAAATATAATAAATATAATCCATTTATATTTTATATTATCATATTATTTTTAATAGCAAATATGAAAACAAATTTTAAGATTAGTTAATATTTTATAAAAATAATATTAAAGAAGTTATAAAAAATACAAAAATCTTGATATTATAAACAAATACCTGTTATGTTGGAGTAAATTTGCATTTTTTGTTTTATTTACATAAATTAGAATGATTTACTTAAATGATTTTAATTGACCATACGACACAGTTTTATCAACATATTTAATATTTACTTTCTGTAATAGTTAGTTCTCATCTACACTCGTTTGCTATTTAGAAATAATATTTTATTTTATCATTTTAGTTAAACATAAATTTCAAATAAAATTAATCGAATATACCATGCCAAACATAGTTTATAAATAATGTTTTTCTTTTGAAAGAAATAAAATAAAAATACTGAAAAAAGTTATGTCGGTATAAATAGTTTTTTAACATATAGTTATCATTAAACATAGATAATATACTTTATCGAATTATTTTATTAACATTTGCAATAATTTTGTTTTTTATATAATAAGAAATTTAAATCTTTTGTATAAAATTATATATTATTAAATATTTTGGTAATAACTTTTAATAAAAATGCTACTTAATAAAAACGAAGTTGTATTTAAAAAATATGAAACATAATACAATATAAATAAATATATAAAAAAAATATATATACACTTTGAATATAAATGTTTTATAAAGTAATTAAAACTTATTATAAAATATATATATATATATATATATTATATATCTATATATAGTATACAAACATAATTTCACTAGTTTAAGGTATATATTTTATCTTTTAATTATTTAGAAATTTAAAAGTTTAAAGAAAATAAAATTGTATGATTTAATATTCATATTTACAACAAAATAAAACATATTTATTTTCCAACTTTGATATATTATATTTGGTATACAGAATTCTACATATTCAATTATAAGTATTAATTCTTATAGATATGCTTTTTTACATTTATCAAAAACCTTTTACTTTCTTTTTTTTAAATCCATTATTTAAATTTTAATTACATTCAAATTGAATATATATATATATATATATATCTATTGCTAGACTTTTTAAGCTTTCCAATCAGTAAAAGAAATATTTTATATTTTATTATTTTTTTTTTTTAATTTTCTTTTATCCAGAATGATTGCAGTAAAACTCTTAAATATTGAAAATACAAAGAAAAGTTTCAAAAATTCAGTTCTACTTTCAATACTCACATTATATATATATATTTATTCAATAAAAAAATATAGTTAAATTGATCAATACAGATATGAGTCTGTATAAGTAAGATGTAAAACAGTAAGCTTTTTCTATATTTTTTTAAGCAGAAGAATTGAAAATACACAATTTTATTTAATTTTCATTCAATAAAATTTAATGCAATAAATTAATCAATAAAATTTAATGCAATAAATTAATCAATAAAATTTACTTCATAACATCTGCTTTAGAAATACAAGATAATAATTTCTTACATTATATTGCTTAATACTTAATCAATATGAAGATAAAACTTAGTGCTAATAATTATAATAATAAGAATAGTTTGTTGTATTCGTTGCTATAATATTTATCTATTAAACTAAAAGCAATAAACAAAGTTAATTGTTGAAAACAACAATAATAAATTACACTAAACTAATGGAATAAATTATAATGAAAAATCAAAATGTTTAAAATTTTTTATTGAGCTCTTAAATAAACTAATCAAAGATATATACTTTATGATTCTTATGATTGTCATACTGATAGTCATATACAATTATTCAATTATTTATATATTCTAAATTCTAAATATATATCTTTTCGTATGCCCATACTAAAACATTAAATAATTACCTCTCAGTATTTTACTTTAATAATATTATAAAAACAATTTAGATTTTTATATAATTTATATTAAATATTTTATTCTTTATCGTAGAATATGAAATAATAATTAATTCTAAAAGTTTTAAGATAATTTTACCAACACAATATTAAAAATAACCTAACATAGAAAATCTTTTATACAATTAATAATTAAGTATTCTATTATGAGGAACTGATTTACTAAGTTTTTAAAGAGTTAAAAATATAAACTTTTATAGAGTTAACTCACACAGGTATTTTTTTATTCAATATATAGATTAAATGTAATATTATAAATACGTCATTTAATTTTAAAATATTAAAATGATTCTAGCTTACAATGATCTCATAAGTTCTTTGCACGCTAAAATTTTTTATTTCAATTTTCTACCAAAACTTAATATAAAATATTGTATTTACAAATATTACCAATAATTTTTTAGCTATTTTTCAAAATATTAAATAGAAATTGGGATTGTAAGATAATGTATTTTAAATGTCGGAATTTACTTTCAATAAAAAAGAACGAAGTAATTTAAATATTCTATTATAAATATATATAATATATAATTATTGCTTGAAAAATCATATACATTATTTAGATGATTAATATTTGGTTGTTGAAAACATGTTCATAGAAAAAGTTTTTAATTGAAAACAAAAAAGATTCCTATTGAAAATATAGAAAGAAAAAATATGTATTTTTTTAAACTCAAATATTATTAAAACTTTACTGTATTATAATATAAAAATGTATGAATAGTTATGTATAAAGAAATTCTAAGAATAGCATTTTTTAGTTCGTAATAAGATTTTAAACGATGAATGACAAAACGGAGAAAACCTCTCTGACACTCCAACGTAATAATTAAATTAAAAAAGGTTCTTTAACATTATCAATATAGCTATAAATATTTTATTTCTATTCTTTATTGAACTGATACTTTAATTCTAAAATTATTCCGATTAATTTTTTTTAAATTCTCAGTGAGTAAAGTAAAATATGTCTCGTAATAGTCAATAATGAAATCTGAATATCTATAATTGTCAATATTTGTAATGTTATTTGTAATGGTATTTACATATAAATATGCGGTTGTTGAGACGAACACTTTTAAAAAACTAAAAATTTCAACAAAAACATTAAAATTTTTTATTTATAAGTAATTTAGTTAGTTAAGACAATTGAATAAATTTAGTTAGTAATAAATAATTCATATGTTTAAAAATCTTTTTAATTCTTAAAATAATAGTTAATTATACACGATTCTATAAATATGTTTAGAATATTTTTTGTTTAGCATAAAACAAGGATTATTTAATAATTAATCGTTTGTTTGATAACAGTGACATTCTGAAATAATTTGTATTATAAATTTCATTATTACTTAAAAGTTAAAAAAAATCATTACTTACAATATTATAATATTTTGATACATTATATTCAATAATAATTAAAAATATTCTTACGAATAAAATATAATCATAATAGCTAGTAAAGTAAAATGTAAAAGTTTAATATATTTTTTAAAAATTCAATAATTAATATTTGCTTTTAGAGCTTAGGTAAAATATTACAAGCCTTTGGAAATGTATGAATTTATTTTACAAATAATATAAATTGTATATTATAATATTAATTTTAAAATGATTGAGTTTTGGCAAAAAATGAAATCTTTGTGCAATTATAAATTCTAATGTTTTTTTTTTTTTTAATAAAATGTACTTGCAATATTTTTAAGTACATAGTTTTACAAAAAAACAATTTCTGTTGAATAATTTTTAAACAAAGCAATTTCTGAGTTTAAATCCTTCTGGATAATTTTTTCACATAAAAAAAAAATTAAATAAAAGAGTGAAAATAAGGGAAGAGAAGAAAATAAACCGACGAAACGAGAGAAAATGAAAGCATGAGAATCAAGAGTAATAAAGATAATCACTGTGACGAGATTTACGTACACAGGTGCGTGAATGCATGTACGAATGAGAGCATTTAAAACTTTGAAAATAATGACTTCTCAGAGCAGGTTCTGTAAAACAGGTCGTTCCTATACAGACTTACAGATACGTGTAGGTATCATGTATTTTGTCAAAGGCAGAATCATCTGCGGGCAAACGTAAACACGTTTAAGAATTATAAAAAAATATTACAGTTATCAATCGAATTGTTGATTCGTGATATTTTATATAATTTTATTTAAAATTAAGTTATTATTTATTTTATAAATTAAGGAAAATCATTATAAATAAGAAAAAGTACGTGTATATATTCTTATATATCAGGACCTACGATATTTATTAAAGGCTCATTTTTATAAATTACTCTCTGCAAAAATATGAAAATAAATTTCGTATTGTAATTCGTGGATAAAGATATTCATTGTAACGCCAAAAATAATATTTTTATTGAAATACAGAATTGAGATACAAATAGATGGTAAATGTGTTTTGAAACTTTGAAAGATAAATTTTCTTCTATGATCTTCACGAGTTCTAAAGGATACATATTCTCATATTCAAAGAAATCGCACGTTTTTTAGATTATTTGTTTACTGTTGGTGTGTAGCGGTTGAGCCGATGTCCCCAGTTCTATTGCAACCACTGCTAACAAGTCAATACCAGTTAGTGGACTTTCACGCACGAGCAATCTCCAATCGATCATTTGAAAATAGCGTCGCCAATTTTTTTCTGATTCTTTACTTTTCGCACCATGACATTCTCTCTTTTCCTCTTTCAATTTCTTTATTTCAAATACCTCGGAATTTTACTGCAAGAGTTAGAGTGAGAAATGAAATAACTAACTGTATTAAGGACCAATTTTTCCAATAACTATATAAAAAAAAATTGCTTCGGTGCCAGTGAAAATTGTTAAAAGAGAAAAAAGTTTACCTATAATTAAATAAACGCGTTTTTTCATTCAGACAACCTGTTCATTAAATTATAATAAATTTCATAAAGTACAGAAAATAAAATAAAAAATAGAGAAACAAAAATTTAAGGTGAACAAGAATAAACAATTTAAATTACTTATACAAACTTGATATTAATTTCCCCCTTGAAATTACAAGAAATATACATGATTTGAAATTTAAATGCACTCACAGAATTATAAAGTAAATTTTTTTAATTTATAAACTTCTTAAAATTAATCAGATTGTGCTTATATTATAAAAGATATTATAATATATGTAATTTATGAAAAATAGAAAATTTTTGATAGATTAGAAAGCCCTAGATGATTTATTATTTTATTTAAAATTGATTATTTATTACATATTCTTCGATAATGAATTATATGAATTCATTTATAAGTAAAAAAAATTTTATATTTCAATTGATTTTCAGCTCAACATTGTAATTTTACAAATTCGACTGTAGTTAGTAGTTAATAAAATTGTTGGAACGTAATTGAGATTTTTACAGCAGCCATTTATAATTTTTTAAACACAGGCTAGTATTTATTTTTTTTAAGATTTACAAACATGTATACATTAACAAATTATCCCTAAATCACATAGTATAATCAACGAAAGAAAGATTAAAATCATTAGCACTATTTACGAGTATTAACAAAAGAAAGTTTTTACTTAACTTCCGTGCATTAATGTCAACGCACTGAATTTAAATAAACTATAACTTGCAAAATATTTTACATTTACAACTTTGTCATTCTCATGTACGAAGTAATTAAAGATCATATACATTTTCTTATGGAAATAAAAATAGTTTTTTCACACAATCAATAATTTATTGAGTTAGTTGTTATTTAGAAATAACAATTTATAATATAAGAGTTTTTGATTAGAAATTAATATATCTAAATATATTTTTCTATTTAGAAAAAAATTTAAATTGGTATTGAGCTTAAATATTAATACGTAAAATTAAATATTACGATTTTTAATTGCACTGAAACTTTAAATTCTGAGACTAATCTTTTCTAAATCAAATGAAACTGTAGCTACTATAAATGAAAAATAAAATTTGCGAAACAATTTTTAAATAACAGTTTTAAGAAACTAAGAGTTACAATTGTAGCGCAAATTCTTTGTTATTAATGTTCTTACTAAATGTTATTAATATAAAAATTAAATTTGTAGGATACAAGTGAATTAGCAATCACCAATCAGATCAAAGTTATTTCTAATATTTGATTAAAATTTTGCGTTAAGAAATTTTATTTTATATTTTAAATTATTAAATTTATAATTATTTTTATTCTCTCATTTTTTTTTTAATGTTCACAAAATTGCTATAATAATAAATGAGCATCTATAAAATAAACATAATTAAAATCTGAATATTGTTAAAACGCGTTATTAAGATTGATAACTTTTGCGAAACATGCCACACGTAAATTTTTCGACTAAACTCTAGAAAATGATGTAATAAAATCTCTGAAAAATTATGAAAATAATTAATTTTTTTAAATACTATAAAACTTATATAAAAACGCGAAAATTAAAGCGAAACAATAGAACCGAATGCTTTTGGTTATAATAAGGTGGTTTAAGATAAACTGCGAGCATCCCATTGCCATGACATCTCTTAATCTCCTTCACCTCTGTTTAATTTTAATACGCCTTACTTTCTTCTGACCGATTCAGACAATGTTGCAGGTTAATTAATAATTAACTGGCGACAGACTTACGCAACTCGTTGTACTCGCTGCGCGGACGAGCAAACATTCCTAACCAAAGAAGAAAGGAGCTACGCCCGTTGAGCGGCGCAACGTTACGCCGGGATTTTAACTTACGGTCATTAGTCTCTTTTAAAGCGCGATTCAACATAATGGAGCTGACCGGCCGCCCTGAAACAAGGATGTCCGACGAACTTTGTAAATGAAAATTCGCAAGAGTCGAAGAAGCCAAAGCTCAATGCAAGATAGAGAAACAGAGGACGAGCAGCTGGTGAGGCAGGGTAATTGTAAAGTTTTACAGAGCTAAGACGACTGCTACTTTCATTAAAGTTTTGTGTAGAATAGCCTCGCACCCCGTCACCTCGAGAGTATAAAACATTTATAGCATGCTTATTTAAAAATCCTTACCGAAGTAATATCAAAGTAGTCTAACTGGTTGTCGATAGTTGATCTGCTTGATTAGTATCTAAAATACAGTGTCGAAAGTAATATCTAGTGTATTTCAATGGAATAGACTGCCTTCTTCAATCTGCTGACCTTTTAGAAACCCTTCAGCTTGAAACTGACTGATAGAATAAACTGGACTTAAATTGAATAAATCTACGAAAACTCGGACACCGACGAGCCGTGAAAACCATAATTTAGTGCCAAAAACGTTATTTGTTTGCTTTTTCTTTGTTACTTTTAAAACGTGCACCGGGGCTTAATAAAAATTTATATAAATGCACAATATAAAATGGGTGATAAAAATAGTGACAAAGTATCGATTCACACTCTGAATTACTGTTTTTTTTTAAATAATATCAAATATATTATTCACAGATAATTAAAGACTAATGAAAGTAAATTATTAAAAAAAGTCATTTTTTTTTAGAACGAGTCGAACAAAAATAGTATATTGAGCTTGACAGTATAAAAATCAACTACTACCTTCAACTTTTTTTTATTTATAAAAAAATATTGTTATAAGTATAAATACGCTATGTTTATAGATCGACACACATACTTATACACATCGAGTATTGATAGCTCATCTGTTAAAGTATGTGGAAGCAGAAGATTCGACTCTATATTGAATATAGTCGCATACCACTTTTTACGAGTTTTACTTCAGAATATAAATGTATATCTATAAATATATAACTGAAAATAAAGTTTGAAACAATTTTTCTAATATTAGAAGATTATATTTCTCTGCTAATAATCTATAAATATAACGAAAACTAATAATCTTCTTCATTTATGAAACAGATTTGATACTGGGAATGAAATTTTTGTACATTTTCTATGTGCTGCATGATATAGAAAGTTTTTTAAAATAAAATTTAATCAGTTATTTATATATTTTGAAATTAAAGTAAAATGGTATCAATAATTTATATACTATATAAATTCTATCATAAAGCTGATGCAAAAAAGGTTTTAAGAGATTTTCAAAGTAATATTCCTTATTCAAAAGCCACTAGCCGATTTTCCTAGTCAATTTAAAAGTTATCAGATATAAATATTAAACATTGATTCATTTGAATGAAAATTAGATCATAATCTGATTGAAACTTTTTCAGAGGCATCATTTGCAAGATAAAATGTAATACCTTTACATATATTACTTGAAAATTTAATTTAAATTACGTTTAGTTAATTTAATTTAATTTAGTTAATTAAATTAATTTAGTCTTATTTCAGTATAAAAAAATTTCTTTATTATATTTGATTTTTTTATTTATATGCTGCAAAGAATAAGACAAATATTTGTAACCAACAAAAAACTTAGATTTAGATAATGTTTATTTCTTGCAAGAAAAATAGCTAAATATTAAAATATGAATTATTTATTATACATTTTTGTAAAATCAGAAATAGCAATAGAGAAAATTGAAAAGAAGTACACTTCTAAAATGACTTTTTTCATTTCTTCACTACTTTTTGGACAAAATATGCTTTTTTAATACAGCACTCTAGTTTTCTCTGTTCAGTTTCCGTGAGCCTTCGGGCGTCATGTGTATAAACAATAAATTCCAACCACTACTACTCAAAAACCATTGCTTTTACAGAAAAATGTTAAAAATATATTGTATTTTTTATAAAAAAAGTTCTACAGTTTTTATTTTTTTCTCTTATATTTTTTATTATAACTGCAGTATTTAAAAATTTATGATGAGAAATTAATTTTTTGACCTACTTTATGACAAAAAAGTCTTTTATGCTTAATTTACATGCTAAAGTTTCGTACATTACAAAACCATTCATTTTAAAAACAATTTACTATAGCTGCATTTTTTTAAATTAGGAAACGATTGGAAATTCCTCTTACGTTGTTTTAAAAATGACTTAATTATCAAACGGATGCTTGATGTAGATGAACGAGAAAAAAGTCAAGAAATGTACACTTAAATAAATGAAAAACTTGAGAGTTGTAAGGAAGAAAAAAGAGAACGGTTCACTAATACGGATCAACCGGACATATTTTGTAATCGTTAAAGAATAGTAAAAGATGAAAAAATAAAAAAAACATAAATAAGTGGAATATTAAATATATATAGTAGAATGATGAACGTGCGAGTGTTAAGTGCTCAAATTTCACGTAGCATTGCGTAAAGAAACGTAGAAGGAGACAGAAAGCAACAGAACGACGTAATTGCGAAGCAGCAGCCAGAGAAAATAATCTCATTAAAGTTTTACGATTCTTCATTACCCGTAATGCCATCTTCTTCATTCCCTCCCTTTCCCGTACATTCATTGGTTCATTCTCTCTCTCTCTCTTTCTCTCTTTATCTATCCATCCATCTATCTATCTATCTATCTATCTATCTATCTATCTATCTATCTATCTACCTATCTATCCCTCTTTTTCTCTCCTCCCATGTTGTCTCTTTCTTTACACTGGCTGTCTTACTTTTTCACGAAACCTCTCGGACTACTTGTCGTGCCAACCATCTGGAAAATACTCTTGCTCACGCCTTCTTTCCCTTTTCTTCACTTTTTTTTATTCAATTTTTACGGCTATACAAAATACCACTACAGTACAAAAGATTATTTGTTAATTGAAGTACTTATTTCTCACAAGTAAGGAAGAAATAATTTATATAACTTTTAGTTAATCGTAGATCGCAAATGCAAAAATCTTCCAATTAACAGTTCTTTTCAATGCAATTTAACATATTCATAAACACTTATTTATCATTTTTTTAAATGTTTACATATAGATAAATATTGTATATTTTTCAATGCTTCAAATCAAAATTTTCAATAGCTTATAGGAAAGCACTTTATTATAATAAATACAGCCTGCTCTTATATATTTTCTACTACTGGTGACTGCACTATTTGCGAAATCTAAATTAAATATTAATTATTATTTATAATTATAGAACAACAAAAATAAAAATTTAAAATAAAACTATAAAAAAATAAACTAAAATTAGAAGAGTAAGGTATTTGATTACTTTTCAATAATATTGCATAACTTGTAAATAAGCAATTTTGAATGAAACTAAAAATATTTAGAATTAAATTCTATAAGAATATTATAAATATATTTAATTTTAGTATTTTGTTAATTATTTTAAAAAATTCAACATAAGATAATTTATAACTTTCTGTAATACAAAATAATGGTAATACTTTCAAATTATAAATATTACAAATTTTTTTCAAATATATATAGATCGTGATTCAACTTTTTCCAATTCTGTTCAAATAATGAGCTAAAATTTTTCTTTCTTGAACAAGAATATGTTATTAGCGAAATTAGGAAAATTATTAAATAATGAAAGACAATTTTACAAATAAACAGAGATTTACCGACTTGAACATAATTGAGATTATCAATTCATTTCAAACACAAATAACTACTTAATGAATCCGATAGAATAAAAAAAAAAGTCGTTCGATGCTGCTTTTCACTCAACGGAAATTCGAAAAACTAATGATAAAAGGAGTCTGATTACAGTAGAAAGGGTTAAATAAAATAGAAAAAACAGCAAAAAACAGGAATACGAAGATCTAGAACAAAAGGAAAGATCGCGCGAACGCTCAACGAGCCGCAAGGATAATTGTTTCAACGGATCTTCCACGACTGTGGTGATTCTCGCGTGATTCAATGGAGTGTGCAGTCGGTTCGATCGGCGCCGACCGCACGCGATTCGAATTCCGGTGCTTTCCTTCCGTTCTCTGCTTCTCTTCCTCGCAAACACACGTACTTTCTTTCTTTTTCTCTAACTCTCTCTCTCTCTCTCTCTCTCTCTCTCTTCTCTCTCCCTTCCTGCCTATTCCTTCTCACAACGTATCATCCGAAAGTTCACGTAAATCGGAAGTTGGCTATAACCATGAGAGAAAAAGAAGGAAGAAAGGGTAAGAAAGGATGAGAAGGCAAAGTTGGAGGGACAAGCAAGTTGGGAGCGAATAAATTGATAAATAGAAAATACACGGACGTAAGACGCAGAACTGAATGTGGCTCTGTGGCAGCGCTCACTGAATTTTTTAAAGCTAAAGTTTTACTGTTGAAACTGAAGTTGCGCGCTACACTATTTGATTCCGATGAGAAATTGAATTTCTTTTATTGGTAATGGGAGAATGTGTATCACACTAACTTATTTAGAAATCTATTGCTCTTTGCAACTTGAAATTTTGCAAGTGGAGTAAAGTAAGCGGTTATTATATATTAATGAAAATTGAATTTTCAAAGCGATTCTTCGTGTGTTTCTTAGATCCTTTGCTCATTTGATTATTTTTTTTTAGTTTTATAATTGAAAGATTTTTTTATTTATTATCATTTTTAAATAATTAAAATCAATACTATGCTATGTCTAATAAATGTAGCGCAATTAATTCATTTTAATAACAATGAAAGCGTTTTACATTTAATAAGAAGAATAGCCTAAGTTTTATTGTAGATTATTTTTGTTTCTTTCAAATCAAGTGTGAAAAACGTCAAGCAGTGATTTATGTTCACGTTATAATTTTAGTTATCGAAACGATGACTACAGATAAAATAAATGTATTCTTTTTAAAAAATCATAAATCCTATAAATTGGTGTAAAGGAAAAGTTTATTTTTTCTTTTTTAATACAATTGATTATTATCTACAAATCCGTTATGAATCACTATTTAGCTTGATTTTCACTTAGTAAATTATTATCTTTGTTATAATCTATTATTATTCTTTATAGTTTATAATAATAATAGTTCACATAATTTGGAATATCTAGTTGTAAAGTACACTAATAAGTTTCGCAGTTTTAACCTATTACAAACTAATGAGAGTGCTTGACTGCTATTTCACCATTACGCATTGAAAAGAGACTAAATATAAATTTATAATTTTGATGTAGATTTAAAATTATAAAAAATATTTAAAGCCTAGGTGAATATATTGTTCAATAACTTATTAAAAAATTAAAAGATAAAAAAAACAATATTTAAAATCGACATTAATTTATCGATAAATAATTTAGAATGATTTTTATCGAACGATGACAAATTTAATATTTAGAATTATTGAATAATTTTAATCTTATAAATGTTTTCGTTCTCATATATCTGAGACGATTATTTTTTTAAATTTCAAAAATATAATTTTTTATTTTATTTTAAGTAATATTAATAATGAAACTTATTGAATTAGTGCTTCGTTTTTAAAATTAAAAACTAACTTTCAAATTAAAATTATTAAAGTTTTTATGTACTCTTGAAACACGGACTGAAAATGCATTTAATATTACTAAAGTTTAACTTATTTCGGTAAATATCCATCTCATAAGAATGTAAAATGTTATTAATACAGAATTAACAATCTTAATTAATGTATCTTTCAAAAAATTAAATACCTACAATTTTTAGATATTGGCTTGACAATATTCGTAATTATATATTATAATTTTTTTTTAATGGGTTACGTAAAAATAAATTACCTTTTAAAAGCATAAAATTCTACTAATTACGTTTAAACATCACCTTTCCTCCTGCAAAAATATTTTTATCTTCTATAATCTTAATAATTGCTTATATTTATCAAATGATACAGAATAGTTAGGTAGTAAAAATTAATGTTTTAATAAAAATGCCTTTAATATATATTCAAATAAAAAAATATAATGATAGGACATGTAATAAAAGCAATGTGATCTGCAAATCTTTACATTTTTTCTATTTCT
This sequence comes from Platyscapa corneri, assembly GCA_018907185.1. Taxonomy (NCBI): domain Eukaryota; kingdom Metazoa; phylum Arthropoda; class Insecta; order Hymenoptera; family Agaonidae; genus Platyscapa; species Platyscapa corneri. The sequence continues at coordinate 259,006 of JACCHW010000108.1, read as the reverse complement.
ATTCAAGTATTGAAACTTATTTCTAAATAATGAAATAATTTCTATATGAAAGAATAAAAATTAGTAAATGCGAAGGAATAGATGAGAATCAAATGTGTACACAGAATCACGTAAAAATAAAAGATAGATATTCAAATTATATATATTAGACGTAAATAGAGTTGTACCCTTGAAGGGTTCCATTCGCGGAAAAAACAGAATAGCAAAATAATCAAATCAAGAAAAGACCAGATGCTGCAAGAAGCTAATGACAAAACAGTGGAAAATTAAAGAGAACGAATAAAAGAGAAACAAATAAAGAAACAGGGAGAGGTTGGAGTGAGGAATAGGGAACAAAGGTGAAAAAAGAAGTCTTGACCCAACAGAGTAATCAATGGAGAATTCGCGCGGTTTTTCCAGAAAGCTGTGTACCAGAAAATTTTCGCTGATTTTCTTTTTTCTCTTTCTTCCTCCTTCTTTATTTCGTTTTTTCGTTTAGTTCCGCTTTTTGCTGGTCTCTTGCCTTCATTCTCTTCTTTGCGTATCCTCCTTGCGTGACCTTAATTTGTTCGACCTAATAAGTAGGAGCGAGCAGTCATTGCTGCTGGTGCATCAAACAATGAGACTGGCAAACTCGTTATGTACATCAACGCCTTACTAAGAAAGAAAGAGAAAAAGACAGGAAAGGGCATCCCTTCTCGGACGTTCAATCAGTGAGGATGTTTTCATTTACGAAGTAATTCGAGTTGCGAGTGAAAAAGTAGATGAGCCATGTTTTGGTGGAAATTGCTTGTTATTTCTTTCGATAGTTTGGGATCGCTGATGCTATTTGGAACAAAAAATAAGATTCTCTAATGTACGTAAAAACCTTTAAATTTTTACGAATAATCTGTAAAGTTTTGACAAATTGTGAATCAATTAAAATTATAATTACACAAATATGATATTATGAAATACATTTATTTACAATGAATCAATTTAGCAATAGTTACTTTTTATTTGAATAACTCACAAAATTATTAAAATATTATTAATAATTTATTTTTTACTTTTCGAAAATTGGAATTATTTAATAAATCTATAAATGCAACGATCAAATATAAAATTTCAAGTAGAAAATAAAAATAAATAGATAAAAAATACAAGAAATAATGTAAAAAATCTGAGCTTTTTCCTAGAAACCTTTTTTATTAATATATTTAATCATCATAAATTATTTTTTAAACATTCAATTAGTCAAATTTCGGAATATTTTCTAATATGCATCAAAAGTCTAATTCAAACTAATCGCAATATAAATGAATTTATAATCGTTATGTACTACGTATAATTTTAAATAGTTTTAGAAGGACTTTAAGAGTCTATTTAATAAAATTTGTTGTATTAACAATTGTTTCGGTTTGGCAGTTGATTCCCGTAACGTGCAAAGCCTTTTTATCTCTCATAGTTTTTCCGCGTTTTTGTAGTAAGATACCTTGCACCAATATAAAAATATGAAAGAAATACAGAGAATCAAGCAGCAAAAAACTTGTCCCCTGTAGCGTTTTAAAGGTCGATGCAACCAATGTTGTTTGTCTGTCATACAAGCATTTCTTGCGTTTCATATATTTTGTTTCATCTATTAGTGCAATACTTTTCAAGCTTAAAACTTTATCTTCCAGTACGCCATCAACATTTTTTCTCTTACACAAGGTACATCGATTTTAGTGTATAATATATTGAATTTATAAGTAATTATTTTTAATTAAATAATCTTTAATATTGTATAATATTTATTACTTAAAGCTACGATTTTGAGAATTTTGTAACTTTTTAAATCTATATAAACTCGTAAATATTAAATACATTTATAATTTAGTTTTTTTTAATAATCAATGTTTGTGATATAGAACATGATACATACTAATGTAATATAGTATAATATACAATATACTACATTATGTAATATAGATTTTCTACAAGGGTTTTTCATTCATATTATAAATGCTTTAAAGAAACATTAAATACTATCTTTGATAAATTAAAATTTTTGGAATTTTGTTATTATATACATTTAAATATTATTCATGATAATACAATACAAATATATAATTATATTTATTAAACCCTTTTTAATTATCATTATTAATTTTTTCAAGTTTTCAATTATGTTCAAAAAATTATAAAAATATTTTTTTTTAATATTATGATAAAAAAATTTAGTTTTGATAAAATAAAATTATTATAATTAAATGTAATTACAAAATTTTTAAATATCGATCGATTATGAGAAATTATACTATGAATACATACTATATTATGAAACGAATAAGTAAAATTTGTTTATGTGTTATAAATATAAAATTATAGTTGCTTAAAATCTTTTTGATCACAATTTGATATTGATTTTAAATATATTTTGACATTATTAAAGTCAGTTAATCTTTAATAATGTGAAACTATTAAAAGGTATGTGATTAAGATTACTTCGATTTTTTATAGATTATATATTAAGTTGCATGTGAGCTTTCTTATCGTAAAAAACGATTTACTATTATATAAAAATCATGTATACGAGTAGAACAAATCTTAAAAATATTTTATGCTATTATAAATCTTTTATATATTTGTGTATCTTGGTAATTACATCATAATTTCAAATAAATATTTTAATGTATTTAAACTATAATAAAAGTTATTTCCATCTCAATTGCTCAATAATGGTATATACTAGATGTCACTTTGATATAAATGCTCATTTAATTAAATTAGTCTCTTCCTTGTAATTCTGTTTTAAGGTATTGATTAATATAATTATTATACAATTAATAACTTTTTTTAACATTATAAAATTACGTTCTAATTACATTAAATACTCGATAATTATTATGAGGTTTAATTATTCCTATGTAACTGAAAACTTAAATTAATAAATAACTTTTAAAAGTTGACATTATAATCAAATTGTATTATCACAATTTACAAATTTGATTAATTCTATTTGATGAACTGAATTTGTAAAGTTGAAATTAATTTAAGAAACCAATATCCTTTAATACTTTTAAGAAAATTATAGAAATTATAAAATGTATTTCCAGTGATGTAATTGTAAAAAATTTGCTTAAAGTTATTAATTATTATATACTTAATTTTTTTTACATAAATCAAAATTTATTTAATTATGCAAAGGAATGATGTAACTTCCAGGCTTTATAGTCTTAATTTCATAACTACTGAAGTATTTGAATTTATTCCAAAATGTAACACATAGATAAAAAAAAATGGTTTATTTAGCATAACGTGATCTGATACATAATGCAACACAATAATAAAGAAGTAATAAATGTACAATTAATATATTCTTTTACTTTCAAATCATATTTTCTTATAAGTTGCTTGCAATAACTAAGTTTTACTAGTTTTATTTAAAAAATAAATTTTCTTAGCGTACTGTGTTTAAAAAAATTTATAACGGACTTTTTAATAGTTTATATTTAAATTTTAATGATTTATAAAATCTGTTGTTAAAATTATTTAAAATATATATAATTATATATCTAACAATTATAATTCTAGAAATAATATTTTTAAGCGTAAATAAAAACATTCAAAATTTTTTTAATAGATATCAATACTTTAATGTCTTAAAAAGCCTGATTTTAGATTTTTAAAGTAATGCTATAAAAAAATGTATTTTTAAAATACTTAATTTTTAATTGAAAGTAGAAAATATTTTCTTTTAATTTTACAAATAAATAGCTATTTTTTACATTTAAGAAACATATATTGAAGCACATATTTGAAGAAACAGCTAGTGTTTTTGATTAACATAATTAATTAAAATTCTTAATTTCATTTAATAAGAAATTGCTATTTAAAATATTTAATCAAAATTTGAGGTTGATTTACTGAAAACGTTATTACAAATTCAAGTCTTACTCTATAAAGATTGAGAAATTGTTAGAAAGCTCGTTTAAATTTTAAAAAACATTCGAATAAAAAAATTTTATATTTACTTTTAATCTATAATACTTGCAGTATATACTTGACTTTCTATATTAATTTTCTTTGCATTAATTTCCTTTTTACTTAATCTGGTTGATAATTTCGTTGACTCATTAATTAATTTTTTTATGGCATTTATAAGTGTTAAGTTTGCTTACGCATTTTTCTTTATATAGTAATTAAAACAATTACAATCTGTGATGCTTAAAACTTTCATGAAATGCGCAACATTATAAATTATATATAACTAGAAAAATATTAAATAACTTGTCTAGTGACTATTGCATTCTGAACGATTAAAAAGACAATTATTTTAAAACTTTTAAGTTGACTTTAAATCACCACGTACACAATGAATTAGACAATTACTATTACTTAAATCCTTACAAATTGGCTATATTTTTTTAAATGTTTTCCAACGTTATTTTTTTTATAATTAATTAGATTAATGATGGTGTTTTCTCTTCTTCTCTGATTTTATAAATGTGCACCAATTGAACATCTTTTATTTTACGGTTTTTAACTGTTAAGAAAAATATAAACCCTGTTTTACAATTTCTGTAATATAACTATCATGTAATAAATTAGCCATTCTTATAAATAAGTTAATTGATAAATTTACTAATTAATATTTATTTGATTTGGAGGACTTTTATTATTTTAATTTCAAAGGTGTAATATATTTTTTTTCTTGTAGTTACATATTTTTAAGATTTTATACCTAAAATATCTTGAAAATTCTTAAATTTTCTATAGTAATATGGTTTATATATTAAATATTATACTAATTCTTGTTATGATATTCAGAATTCTGCTTTAAATTTATGCAACAATTATTAATACTTTTTTATATTTTCTTTTTCACTCTATTTTTCTTCGCATTGGTTATATTTTATCTTCTAGTTCCTTTATTTTCTCTCTTTGAATTTTCTGTATTTTTTATATTCTGAAATTCACATCGTAATATATCATTACGATACAGAATCTGATTCACTTTTTCTGTATTCTATCCAATTATAGTAAATATATTGGTAAAAGACTAAAAGCCACGTTATATCCACCATCTATTATTAGGAACGATCAAAATACCCTTATTATTTTCAATTGATATTTGTTGTTGACATTACTGCATTTTTTATAGTTTTCATACGTACCATCGGTATCATGATTGAAGTAATTTTAATAATATTATCATAATTTAAATAAAAATTTGGTCATAGAAAATCCATAAACGCGCAAATATATTCTATACCATTCAAAAAAATTACTAATAAATACATAAAGAAAACTATTCTAAATTATATATTTCTGATGATTAAAAAAATAGTTAAAAATAATATCTTATCAAAATTTATAGAAGACTGTATTTTTAATTTGATTTATTTCACAATGAATCTATACTCTTTTAAAGAGTAGCTTACAAAATCAAGTTGAAAAAACCAAAATTTTATAAAATTTTATATAGAGTCCCAAAATATTTTAGTTTATTTTTTTTCGGTGTTGTTTTAATGTTTACACTAAATTCAGATGTAAGCTGATGAAATATACTGTAGATGTAAAGCTCGTTAAAATTGAATTTCTGAATACCTTCTGCCTTATATTGTATGAATTATCTTATACTAGAAAATATTTAATATGTATAATGTCTCTTAAACGCAAATTGTATTAAATAAGTAATTGCTGAGATTAGATATTAATCATTGATATTAATTATTTCGAAAATTAAGCAAATAAAAATCTGTTCTACAGTAGAGTCAATTCTTATATTTTCTCAAAATTCTAAAAAACTGTTTCATGGTAATACTAACAGAACGAATAATAATAGAACATATATAATGAGGTAAATATGTTAAAAAATCTAAACTTTCTATTAAATAATAAGCAGATACATAGATCTCTACTGTATACTATATATAGTTATTACTGAATACGTGCATATCCAATTTAAATACTATGTAAAAATACAATTATTCAATTATGATTAATTTTTATTTAATATTGTATGAAATTCAAACGTTATTTTACAAATAAATTTGATGTTAAACTTAATTAATTAATATTATTAAAAATTTATTTAGTTATATTTACTTAATTTGCTTTTTTTAATATTTATTTTGTTTACGTATTTTTTTGTAAATATTTATTGTTAACTTCAAACTTTTAAATATTTTTTGAATAAATATATTACAGAGGAATATGCGAAGCAAAGTATAAAACAATCATTTAAAATATATTTTAAAATTTTCTTTTTTCGAAAAATACAGAATTATGTAATTTAATTTGTATTTCCAGCTTTGTTATTTACGACTTTGTAATAAAATTAATGCCTAAAAATATTTTTGTTGACAGTTATAATTAGATTTTTTTAAATTACGTACGTCTTAGTAACCAAGACATACAATTATAAGTATTGATTATTATGGTAAAATTTAGTCGCGTTTAACCTTTTTTTTACTCTCAATTTAATTCTTCAATTATACTTATTTTAAAATAATTGCCTAATTCTTTATTGTATGCAAAAATTATATTTATATTTCATAAACTATTTTATTTATTATCTATATTTATTTTTATAATTAATATAATTTGTAACAAAATCTCAATTTAAACAAAGCAAATTTTTTTGCTTTTTATACTGCAAATTGTAGTCTGGTTGAAATTGGAGTTTTTACAAATGTTGTGTTGCCATTTCAAAAGTTTTGTATAAATATTATATCTTTTAATAATGTATCGAATATTACATTTGTAAATATTTCATTAAAAATAATAATTGAAAAACAATGTTAATTACTAAAATTTTTGGTAGTTTAAAGCAAAATGAACAAAAAATTAATTACCATTTTTTTGCTTTTAATGAACTATAAAATATTCGCGTTTTTAAGGTTTCAGCAACAAAAAAGTATAAAATCAGAATTTCTTTTTTTGAAATCACTTTTGCTGAACTTTTTAAAAAACTTTTGAACATTCTACTCCTCGCTTTACAATATTCAACTGGTTTAAAGAATTTACGGGAAACAGACGTTGAAAAATGAGTCACGCTCAGGGAGATTACGTACCGCGGGTACTGAAAATAATATTATGGATTTAAAGATTCCATGAAACAGATTATGAAGTAACATACAGATAATTTAAATCAAATTTAAAAAATAAAATATTGAAGTGCAAACTATCAGGTAAGATTATCCTAAGATTATTAAACTCTCCGTTGAGTTCTGGAAAATATGGCGTAATCTGTTTAAATGCATTTTATTTTAAAGAAACGCATAAGTATTCAAAATACGAGATAATAATAATAAATATGAAAGAAATAAAAAATCATTGATTGTTTAATATTTCAAAAAACTGACGAGAATTAAAATTTACAAATAACTCATTATATTTGTAAATAAAAATCATTAGTCATGCATCATAGGTACATAACTATTTGTTTAAAACAAATTATTATATAGCTACTAATATTATAAAACTGGAGCAAAAATATTCAAACTTCTAAGTTTGTTCCTAAATTCTCTATGTTGATACTGTATACCCGCATACCGCAGTAGAAATAGTAAATTTCTTAGTCAGTCATCATATAGAGTCTTCCCCTTATAAGTTAACGAGCTTATTCGACAGATCTGCCTTCATCTAACTTTTTATTTTTTAGAACCTATGAATTACCATAGAATCCTAATTTTGCAAATGCTGACATAAATTTAGAGCATTATCCAACAATTTTTATATTGTAATGGAGAATAAATTCAAAAACATTATTATTGTAGAATAATTAAATATCCTATTAATATTAAACTATTTCTTTTCAAATTTATATTAATCAACAATAATGTAACAAAAGTTTTTTAATAGAATTATAACGATATTTAATTTTCAAAAAATTATAAATGGTCAGCGGTAGGCTTTGACACATGTTAGCCAAAGTTGATTCAACTAAGAACTCGAGTAAAAGGTAATCATGTTACAACTATATTTATCTCATCGAGATTGTTTCAAAATTTCTTTTCTTGCTGAATTAACTGCACACACAAATACCCCTTTTTATAAAATACTGATAACTAATTTATTAAATTCCATTCTATTATTTCATTTCTTCCAAGAATTATTGCGTTAAAATGCTTAACAGTATTTTCTCATTCTGCACTATATAATTTTATTCCTTAAAAAAAAGAGTAGCCCGCATTGCAATACAAAAATATTTACACCATATATGTACATGGCATACTTTTGACGCCGTACAAGCACACAAAAAAAGCAAAACATCACGTTGTACGTACATGCAAATATGAGCGAATAGAAAAATAACGAATCTGAGGAGAGTGAAGGGACATAGGAGGAGTGGTAGGTAAAGTTATACATTAATTATACGAAAGCTGCTAGACGGTTGGGAATTTTTCAAAAAGTTTGACCAACGACGAGCCATTCGTTAGCAACAAGAGTGAAGCAATGCTAAGGAAAAACGTAGAAGCGACACAAGTTGCGTGGTTCTGCAGCTGAATTTAATATAAGACTCCTGTTATTTTAACACCTGCATTGATTTTAGGAAGTAAATGAGTTAAATTTCGTATTTGACATTCCTCGAGAGCTTAGATAAATGAAAAATGAACTAACGTTGAAGGCACCGCGCTTTTAATTTTAGTTAATTCAAGTTACTACTTGAAGAATGTGATGACGAAACTATGTCGTTAAAATAAATTAGCGAATCGATTATGTACGGACAATAATCAATACTTAATTGTGGTAAAAACGAACCAATAAAAAAATATAGTATTTAAAAAAATTTTGTTAAATAAACAAAATTAAAGTATCATATATATTAATTAGATATTAAGCTAGTAAACGTTTAATACAATGGAATATATCTAATAAACAAATTTGTTTGTATATCAAATTATATTGATCAATACACTAACGTTAAAAATTATGATTAATTATTTAACCAGCCATGTATTTAATATTTACCTTTTTTTATTTAATCAAATATCATAATGCGAGTGAATTTAATTCGATTTAAGTAAAATAATTATAAGATAAGAATAATAAGTATTTGTTCTCTTAATAACGGATAAAGTTGTAAATATTAATAAAACTATACAGTAAAGAATATAATCTTTTTTTATTAATATTAATATCTATGATTATTCAAGAAGAAATTTAGCCTATAATCATAGTCAATTAAAACTTATAATAAAAAAGAAGTTTTTATTGTAATATTTAGTTTTGGTATTTTTTTTAGAGATGACTAAATATAAATTTTATTATAAATTTAAAATTAAAAAAGAATTTTTTAATTTTCTTATATTAAATTTATCTACAATAAGTGTTTTATGAAATGCCGTTTCACTTCATTCATTTATTATATTATTTTAATTATATTTTCTACCATGTTAAGGCTCGAAAATAGGAATTTATTAATATATCACGATTCATACATAATTTGGTACAACTATCACGATATTAAGTTATCGATGCAGAGTTTAAATTAACATGTTCATCGAGACCTTAAATAGCGTGAAATGTTTACCACTACAACTTTACCGTTGAAAAGTACATCCGTTGGTATTGACAACTTTCAATTAAAAATTAGAAATACTATTTTTAAAAAATAACACTAATTATGCAACGAAATTCCGTATAATTTCAGTACGAAAGTTATGATAATTTACATAAAATCTAATAAATATATAATATACCGTCTAGACATATATAATTTTATAAAAATTTGCAATCATTACTATTGATTAATTTAAAAATGGACTCTAGACTTAAGAACCAGATATAATATTGTAACAATCTTACAAAATTCATTTGAGAAGTTTATATTTGATGTTACAATGAACAAAAATAATGATATATTTACTTATGCAGATTTCACTTTTTAATATAAATTATATATAAATTTTTTACAGAAATATCTCTCAGTACACTCTCTTTATTGATACCTTATTCTTGAAAAATATTACATCAAATATTATGAAATGAACGACAGAAATGGTTTTGGACATTACACACGTACGCGCGCGATCACGCTGCCATGTATATATTTACAAATCTAGATATAATGTTTGTAATACAATTACATATAATATCATAGAATTATTTATATTCTATAAAAATATAAATACATATATAAATATTATAATAATTTTTATTTAGAATAGTAAATCGTATTCAAAAATAATTCATTTAAGTCGTTCAAATTTTTTTTTATAACTCTTACAGAAATTTATTAATCATATTTGAACTATAATATTTCAGAAATGCTTTTATAATCATAAAAAACACTATATTTTGGGCTTGATAACTTAATATTTTAGACGTGGTTGTTGAAACAGTTAACCCCAGTGAGACTTAGCTTAATTTCTTAACGTTTTATAATAGCATGGAATAGCAATTACGATCTTCAATTTATAAGTATTATATTTTTTAAAGGTTTTTAATATAATATTTTCAGTAAATATTTACTAAATAATGTAAAATAATTATTATGATTAATAATTATTATCGAAATTAATTTAATTTATTTTATATTTCTTTAGAAATTTAAATATATTTTATATGAAGAAATTGTTTATAAATTCTTTAATAATAATTATGAAAATATAATTATGTTAAGAAAACAAATATTATATTTATATTTTTATGTCTTTTTTAATGCTGTATAATTATAAGAATGTTTTATCCATTTTTATGTAAAATCCTTAAGTATATTATTATATAGAAACATTTTTTATTCACTTGAATAAATATTTATTATAGCAGTTATAAAAAACAGTTATACATAAAAAAAAATTTTCAATTATTTGAAATTGTAAATTTAAGATAGTGTCTTATTTTAAATTACAATTAAAACTCAATAAATTGTAATATGTTTTACCGATATATAATTAATTAAAATTATATGAATTTGATTTAAAAATAGTTATAATTACTTTTGTGCATACAGTAAATAAGCCTTAAATAATCTATAATCAAGTAATAATTAAACTTAAAATGAGATCAATTTAATATGAAGTATTTATGAAACAGAGTATGTAGAACTATAGTTTTATGTAAATTTTATAATTACACTAAAGTCAATATGTATGTATATCAGATAGACAATAACGAAGTCAACTTATAAGAACATTATACGTGCGATTTAAGGTTAAATGAGAGTCTAGAGACTATTTTAAAGTAGTACTGACAATTATGAACTATAGCTTATTCTAGTAGATTTTTCTTAAAAAAACGTGATCTTTAGTTAACATATTTAAAATATTATTAAAGGTTATAAATATTTCTATTTCATATTAATAAAAATAAATTCAAATATTTACGTTTTTCTAAAATCTTTTATTCCTTATTTTATCTACTATTTCATTATTAACTAATCTGTTATAATAATTCATATTTTGTATTCAACTATAAGTAAATATTATTATACATATTATGATAATAAATATCTTTACATTAGCTGTTTTAATTAAACGTTATTAATAATTTTGTATATACTTATTAGAAATATACTTAATAATTATTTATATGTCAAAAAATAAATATAGTGAAAATAAATTACAGATCGAAAATGAATATAATCAAATAATAAAATTATAATTGATAAAATATATAATTTAAGATTTTTTATCAACTAAAACTATCAGTTCATAACATTTTTTAGCAATAGTTGCAATTAAAATTTAGATGTAAATAAGTAAATACAAGTAAAAACTAAATTAACGTAGTAGATAAATATATTGTAGACTTACTAACAAAAAAAGAGTAAAATTAACTCACTTTTTTAATAATTTTATAAATTTTAGCTAATCAATAAATCTAAAAAATTTAGAAAAAATTTTTGGGAGCTTCTACATTATTATGCATATCAAACCAACACTGAAAAAATATATAAAAAATATTTTGTTTATAAAATTATTGTAATCGTAAATATACAAAAGACAGAAGATTTTATCTTGTGTCTACAAGTGGTGTATTTACGAAATTTTATCTTAAAATTCACGATTGACCAAAAATTTTAAAATATGATCATGCATAAAAGCTAATAAAATATCAAATAATCATTATCATAATAAATACTTTGTAAAGTAATTTTTATTGTACAATAATAGAAATAAAAGAAGATTTATCTCATATATCTATATAATTCTTATTTTGAGAAAAATTGAGTATTACTCATTTACACATGGCTTTTATCAGCTTTCAAATTCAAATGCCAATAAATAATGGTATATAAAAAAATAATTTAAAAAGTTTTTAATTGTTCAAAGTACCTTTATACGCACGCTTTCAAACATTCGAAAGTTAAAATTACATTTTTATCTGAGATATAGAGCTACGTTTAAAACTACATAAGTACTGAAGTACTATTTATGCATATTTATAAAATTTTTATGAAGATTTTTATGAAGATTTTTATAAAAAAAAGAAATAATTATATAAATTACTTCTATTGGAACTATAAATCAAATTAAAAGGTTATAACATTCAATATATCGTTATTAATAACAAATTTAGTATTGAAATATGAAATATTGACTAATTTAAATTAAGCAAATCGGGGAATATTTTTTATTAGTTATAAAAAAGAAATAACGAAAATAATACATTAAATAAAATTGGAACCTATAATAAGATATCAAAACGTGATACTATACTTTTTATCTGACATAATTTTGCAATTCTTTATTAAATTTAGACAAGGTGGTAGAAAAAATTTCTTTAAAATATATTACTCAAATACAGTGTATATTTGTTAGAAGAAAATTTGTAGAAACGTAGAAAAGACATAATGGCTAATAAAAACAGTATTTGTATTATTGAAGAAATTAATACTGTAATGAATATTGAATTATGATTAACTTACGAAAATTCTAACATAACAATTACTAATAATCAATTTGATGAAAGATAAATTGAAATATGGCTCTATAAGAATGAAATGCAAAAACGAAATAAAAAGAAAATCTTTTAAAAATTATTAAAAAATTATTAATTAAGAAATCCATAATGTTATTATATTAAAAGGAAAAAAAGAATTATAAAAATTGAAAAAAGATACAGCTGAAAATGTACAAAGCAAAACAGAATAGAGATAGTGAGTAATATAAGAAATTATATATTATGGCGTAGAGAAACTCTATATTTTATCTAAAACAATAAGAGTAATTAATTTACAAACATTAAAATGATTAAGGAATGTAGTTAAAATAAAAAATGAGCAATACCGATTTTATATAGTTTTTAATAAAAAGGAAAAGATTTTTAGATCGACTGAAATTATTATAAAAATATCGCTTTTAATTAAATTTAAAAGAAACAATTTTTGGTTAAGTATTATAAAATTTCAAGAAAGTATAGAAAATAAAATAATATTTACAATTTTTAACATTGAAATTTGCTAGGATAGATAAAAAAAAATAATGTTTGAATTGATAAATAAATAATTTTTTTATAAATCGTAATTAATAATATTTTTTATTGAAAAAACTTTGCTTTTTACTTTAAAACAACATTTTCAGTAATAAAATTATTCAAAGATTGAAAGGCGACAAAATTGAAATCGAATTCCAATTCATACAAGATCAGTGGTGACTTAAACGATTCAACTTATTGTTAATATTTACGTTAATTCTTCTGATTTCACACATTCGCTTTGTTACTTTTTGCAGTAGGCTTGAATGTATCAAACATGCTTATTTAGGAGACTTTCTAATAATAAACGAAATAATATAAAACTAAAATACCATGCATTTTATTTAACTTAACTCATAACAAAATACGACAGCCATACGCATATAAGCTAAATAGAGCTCACAAAATTTCTCGACCAATGAAATCCACGAGTATCGTGCTCACAAAAGAACGCTATCACTTTTTAGGATAGAATACGTGCAGAACTTTCTTGTTTCATCGTGTCTCCGTCCCGGAAAAATCAAGCTAATTTTTTTTTCACGACGTTAACTTCGCATCACTGAGATAGAAATCGTGAACGAAAAAACAGAAACAAAGGAGAGGGCAAAAATAAGAGAACGACATTGTTCTAACTGATGCGTATATGTATCTGTACGGAGTATTATATATCTATCAATATATATCATTTTTATCACTTCGTTCCTATACTGATGGTTTTCCTCGATCGCGTCATCCTCGGAGGTAATTTTCGTCTGGTAAAACTCGAAATCGAACATTACCAGTTATACCCGTTTATCTCATTTTATGAATCGCAACTTCGGGCTGTAAATATTCGTGCGCTAGACTCCTCCCAGTTAGTTGGATGCTTCTAGTCTGTTGGTAGTTCTCTCTCGAGAATGAAAAAGACCGTGTGAACTTCCTTTTTTCATATACTTTTTTTTGTTCTTATCTTTTATTTTTAGTTAAGTTGAGCAGACTGCTTAAACTTATTCCTTCGTAAGTTTTTTATTTTTATCAAGAATTTTTCTGCGTGGTTGAAACTAGTATAAAAAAACTACAATTAAATAATGATATTAATATTTTTAAAGAATGCTTACATAATTTTGCTCGTTTAAAAATAGTTTTTTTATATCTTTTTTTATATTTTTTATATTTTATATTTTATATTTTATTTTTATATTTTATATTTTATATTTATTTATATTTTCTTATATCCGAGATTGTTGTTAGATTTACATAGACATAGTCGAACCAATAACATTAAATCAAACAATTTATTCTGAAAATATTTATTATGGGGTAAAAAACCAATCATTATTAATGTAATTAGTAATATTTTTATTTTAAAATCATATTTTATATAGCTTAATGAAATATTTCTTAATTGAAATAATTTTTTTCTAAGAAAATTTTTTTATGAAATATAATGCTATTATGTGAATAGAATATACATAAAAAATACTTCAATTCAATGATGAAAGAAACAAAGAAAGAACAAGCCTTTGATCTGAAAAGTTAATTGCAATTGTTATTGTAGTCTGCGATGAAAATGGTCCGTTTACATTTACAGAGAAACAGCGTACGCAGTAAGTGTTTCTTTAATTTTACGTAGTTAGTTGACAGTTTACGATTCCATAAATATTTAGAATTTACCTTTGATGCAAAATATTATTTTTTGATTACTCTTTAGAGAAAACTTAAATTTACAGTTACTTAATTTTTGTTTATTTACTTGAAATATTGAAGTAGAAAATTTTTTAAATGTCGAAAGCAAAACAATATATAAACTTTCTATAAATTTCAAGCAACATTTGAATTCTTACAAAAAAATCTACTTGAAGTTTATACACACTTATGTATATGTATTTGTAGTTATAAATAAAGTAAACGTAGTTATAAAATATATTCTATATTGTTAAATAAATTTATTATAAAGAAAATGATTAACAAAGTTACTAATTAAGTCGTTACGAATTTTCAAAAATGATAAATATCTAGATATTGATTAGATATTTTCCAGTTCAAATTTTTCATTTTTATAGTTTTTGTTACTTAAAAAATAAAGAATATAAGTTAAGGTTAATTTAATAAATATTCTTCCTTTCATCTTATAATAAAATAATTATTATTGTATTTTATTCTTTGAAATATGTGTAACATTTATATTTGTATCTATCACATATATCATCGAGTAAAATAACGGATTTTGTGTGATGATTACAATGTGAGTCGACTGGAAGAAAAAACATGCAAGCATCGCTAGCTAAACTGGAAGAGTTGAGATCCGACACAAAAACATATGTTCTCAGGGTTCAACTCCCAGACGAGTAAAGCCACATACTTCTTTTTTTGAAAGTCTTTATCTAGATTATTTCTAATAATAATATGCGTAGGCAAGTAGAAAGTAAAAAATTTAATGTATTATTATTATAATTCAAAATTAAAAAGTGAATATGATTTAAATGTAAAAAGATCGAGTTTAAATAAAAAAGTAAATAGATCAATATACAAATATCTTTATGATATTGTAAATACAATAAGTGTAATAAGGATATACCTAATATAATCGTAAAAAATAATGAAATCAATTTTTTATAAATTAAATAAATAATTTATTTCAGTTTTTTCTTATTTTTATACACAAAACCTAATACTTTTTAATATGTGACTAGAACGTAGGCTACATTATCTTTTCAATGTTTAACGAACGATTTCCTTCATAATTATCATAAATTTAGATTCAATTAAACAACGGAAAAAAATCTTAAAAAATGGGTTATTCGTAATAATTACGAATACGAAAAAATATTGTATTTTAAATTTTTTATATTATTTTAAATAAAAGTTTATTTAATATAATGTACATAAAATATATCATGGCATAATATAATTAATAATCTGCTCTGACATCTATAAAAACTAAATCAAATTGTAAAAATTTGTTACAAGATAATATGCAAAATTGACTTTCAAAAAAAATATATTATCATTTAGGTTTTGAATAAATATTTGAAAGTTCATATCAATTTATTCATAGTCTTTCTGGATTAATACTAAAACTTTTTTTTTCATTGCATCTGCTAATTTAATCAGGTACTATGTGTTTTTATTAAAACAGTTTCTTTTATAATTTTTCCAAACAATTGCGTTATTTAAATAATATTCGCTACATCGTTTTTAAAAAACCAAACAGTAATATTTACTTATATGCATAGTGATATATAGTGGAAAATTTAAAAGCAATCGACCAAACAATAGTATTCAAGCTCTCGAAACTATTCTGTGGAAAAGTTAAGCATTCGTAGAAAAGCTTGTTTTTAATTAAGTCCTGTTCAATATGCTTTTGAATAGTAAAAATTTCTTCTCAAAGCTGTAGCTTATGGTTATATGAATTTATTATTAAAATTTAAAACTTGATCTTCCTATCTTGATTACCATAAATTCTCGCTGACTAACTATTCTTCGTATTATAATATCCTTTACATTATAAATGCTAAGCAAAGTTAAATTTTATATTCTTATAAGGTTATTTTTTATTTTGATTGCCTCAATATAAGGTATCATTGGCTTGCAAATTATAAGGTGTATATTGTAAAAAAATTATCTGACTATATATTTTATATTTATAACGTAATTAATAAAAAAAGAACGGTATCCAAATTTATTAAATAAGAATCAGAAGTATTATCTATATAAGCTTAGAATTTTAATTTATAATCTGAAAAAATTAAAAACTGTCTTTTATACAGACAGATTCTGATAATAATCTGAAGTTTATTTTAAAAATTTAATAACCATTAATTTTTGTGTATAAGTATGCATTAATTTTAAAGAAATTTACATACGGATTTTCAATAAACTTTATTAAATAATGTACGTATAATATTTGAAATGTCTATAAGTATGGCATCATTATTACAGATAAAAAATACAATCAGACATCATATATCTATCTATCTCTTTATCTCTCTACTCCCTTTTATCTCTGTTTTTTCGCTTTTTCTATTTTTATGTTCTATTTTTATTATTTACTTTTTCTCACATTCGCAAATATAAATATGTACCTTCTGTTTTTTCTTTTTAGCTCTTTGTACATCAATTTAAAATTCGACTCTGTTAAATAAGAGTTAAAATTATTTATTTGCGTCGATGTTTAAACTATTAATCTCAGCATCTTATTTTATGTAAAAATAAATTTTAAACTTTTTCACATATCCTCTGAATTCAAATTTTGAATTTAAAAGTTCAATAATTTGTAATATAGATTAATTTAATAGATACGTTAGATTGATTTTAAATTAATCTTTTTTCAAATTAATATTTATATATTATTCTTCATTATAATTGTAAAAATTATTTCTTTTTAATTTAATTAATTATTGGATATTCGGAATGTACGTGAATAATTGCATATGGATAAAAATGCTTTGGATTGCTTTAAATTAGAGAAATGAACAAAACCGTTTTTATTAAAAATAAAATTTGAAAAATGATAAATTATTAAATTAACAATAAAATGTAGATAGATGAATGATTTTTGTCAGAGAAAACTATATTTTTAAGAGAGACGTAAGAAAAAATTCTTTTACGTTTAAATTCGAAGTAATACGTCAAGATTTTTTAAAAGAAAAACGATTTATCACATACTTTTTTTAAGTATTTAATCTTTTAAAAATTACTTAATTGCTCTTTAGGGATTAGCTTTTGAATCTATGATCGATTACCTTAAACCTAAAAAATACAATTTTCTATGGAACATTTTTAACTTTTATAATTCTGACAGATGTACTATTCAAAAAAATCATTACTTTTAACTAAAAGTTCTTTTATAATTAAAAATACAATATACTAAATAATAGAATTAAACATTCACACCATTATTTATCATTATTTGGAAATTTATAGAATATATTTTTAGATTTTTAATATCAGTGTATTTTAGAAACTAAGAACAATTTAAATTGTTCTATTTAAATATAATATGGATATAACTGTATATAAGTATACAAAAAAATATAAAGACATAAGTCAAATAAAATTTTATATTTATATATATATATTAATTTCATCAGACGTGTGTAATATTATTTGTCCATGTACATAATAATTAGATTCGATATAACACGAAAAATATAGTGATTTTCAAGTTATTTTGCATTCGAAAAATCTGAAATTAATGTCGATTAATTCTTGAATAATCTAAAAAAGAAGAGGAGTAATTATTGACTTTAGTATTGCTAGTATTCCGAGTTCGCAGGAAAATATAAAAGATGTACTTAAAAATTTTTCTTCAATTACTACATCATCAAATCTAATTAAGAAATTTACAATATGCAGTAAATTTTTAAAGACAGATTATAAAAATAAAACTGATTTAGTGAACTGTGTACTAATAAAAGATTAATTAATTCAACGTTATAATTAAAGGTATTGCTTCTATTTATAAATTACACGTAATAATGATTAAAATAATCGTGTAAATACAAACTTAATCAATATCCAAATTAATCGATCTTTTATAAAAATAAAATGAGAAAAGATATAAACAATGATAAACTAATCGATTTTTATAGGTATGTGCATGGCTTATAAAGGATGTATCGATTTTTATTCAAAATTTGTCGTTGCCATCAGCTATTCTGCACATGTGCAATTAACATAATAACACACACAACGAACATACAATTATGTCCAAGCGCGAGTAAATCGCAAGCTTTAATCTCATTCGTATACCTGTAATTACGTCGCCCGAGGCGTGCAAGTTCAACTCGCTTTCTTTCTCTTTCACATGCATTCTCTTTTGTTACTTCTGTCTTCCTTGCTATTGCTCTCTTTCTATATTACTATAGGCTCCTTCTTTACACTCATTCTCTTTCTTCATTTGCAGTCAATAATATGCTTACAATGAAATGTATATTGTTATATTTTAAAAACTTATCTTAATGCATTTACTTAAAAAATGCATAGTTTCAAAATAAAAATACACTTAAAAACTATTTGTTTAAAATAGAATGTATAATATAATAAATAAAGTCTGATAAAGAATATTGTAGAAAATGAAACACATAATTTAATTATTTAAATATTAGCTTTGAAATATAAAATTTGAAAAATAAAAATTTTTACCTTTTCAGTAGTATAATATTTTATTTTCTCAATCCTAAAAATAAAATAAAATTATCGTAAAAGAAAAATTCATAATAATTTTATATATTTATCTACACACATATGTATTAGTGTTAAACAAGAATATTGATATTTTAAACTTATTTGTAATATTAATTATTAATATATGTCGATTGTTTCCAATAAAAAAATCATCAAAATAAATATATTTTAAAATTAAATATTTATTCCATTTTATTTTCACAATTTATTATTTCATCTGTATTAGTAAAATAAAATGCTAATATTAGTAAAATAATTATTTAAAAAGTAAAAAAGACAAGCGCAAAATAGTTTTTTGTCAACTTTTCAACAATGTAATTTAAATGATATAATAAGTAATAATAATGTTTAAGTAATACGTATCCAATAAAAAAACACGAATTTCATATAAATATATTGAGTAGGGCTCAGAGTAATTTATAATTTAATTTTTAATTTTAATTCGCAATTTAATTTTTATGAAATTATTTAACGATATATATCTTACAACTTTCGTATAAATAGTGCTCTGATATAAAGTAAACGTAATTTCTGATGGAAAATTAAGATTTTTTTGATATTTTATATTTTACAGTTACTTCTGATACAGAGTTTATCTGAAATTTGTTTTATGCATTATAATAAAATTAATCTATTTCTAACAATCTTATCGATGGAAAACGCGTCGTTTTTCATAGCTTTTCTGTCCAAAATATGAACTGCAAAAATACACGATCAACGGATTTATACGAATTTTATAAATGGAAGCTTTCGGGAATGAAAGAGATAAATCATTGTTTATAATATACACCGACTCATCGTTTGTTGCATTCACAGAAACTTTATCCAAATTCCATACATACTATCTGTAAACTACGGGCGTCCTAACCGTATGAGTATTTAAAAAGTCAGCATACGTACATATGTAAATACGCATTACTGAAACAACACGAAAGCTCGAAATAAAAAATAACAGAAAGAAAGAAAGAAAGAAAGAAAGAAAGAAAAACTACAAGACTACACGAGCTGTTGGCGAAAGTTACGTAGTGTAGAATTTTAAGTGACAAGCGACGTGCTGGGATGCTATTTACAGCGGTAAAAACACGGCTCGCCAGGCGGGAAGCAAACGCACGACTAATCGGCTATCGTTTTGCTCTCCCCCGTCACCGCCGGATTCCCTCTGTCTGTTTCCAGCAGTTGACAATCCCTCTTTACTTACTTACGGAGCGGTCTCGCCTGTGAGCACGTCATGACACAATACGTGTAAAATCCGCAATTTCGATATGGGCGACCACGAGGTCCGACGTACCGATGTATTGCCTCGTTTTTAAAGGGCGGCCCACGTAGATGCGCGCATGCGATGAAGCTCCTCCCGCTTCTTACGCGCCCGCATTCTGCCGGGCCTCGGCGGAATATTTATGGAGATCGAGCGCGTGAGAAAGTTGGCGCCCGAGCAATTCTAACCCGGTTGCAAGTGTAAGACGGCTGGGGGCTGCTGCTTTTTACCTGATGTTTTTTCTTACGTCGATAAAAGTTGGTGCACGCGGTTTAATAGTCGGCGCCTTACGAGGAGTGAGAGATGTTTTTTTAAGCGATGCTATACTAGTTATGGAATGCCGTTGTTTTTTAATTTGACCCACTTACACGTACTATCAGAACGCTGTGCATTAACAAGGATTTTTAGTGGATGATGAGAGCTTCTGAAAATAGCGCTATATTAAGGGACTGGTATGATGTAGAATAATAAATTAATATTATGAAAATCGTATATTTCACTCTAATTACGAGATGCGCGTTTTTGCAAGTCAGCAATATCGTTAATGCTCAACTTTTTTCTTTAGATGAACTTGAAACCATCATTTATCTAAAATTCTCTCCGTGAACTCACACATCATCAACCTGATATTTTCAAAATAACGTCTGCCCTTATGTAATATGATAACCAAATAAACTTGCTACAATGAGTAAATGTTTAACAAGCTCTGAATTTCTTAGTGAAAAAGCTTTATACTTTATAAATTTATAAATTTGTTATAGTGAGGAAGATCAGATTTTTAGGTTCAAATATAAGAAAAGATATGGTTCTGTTCATAAAACGAAATGCGGCAGTAAAAGCATGTATAAATTTAACCATCTGTTCAAGAAATCATCACAGTCGTAAAGAGTAATAAATATTCTTCTGCCTCTTCGAATTTACGATATTCGATAACTAAATGAAGATAAAAGAAAATTAAGAATATAACTACATTCGTATCGTAAGGAAATATACAATTTCGCATAATATAAAATCTCTTCTTCTAAAGATTCTTACTAAATAAAGAAAGTTAATATTACTACATAAGATAGTGCAACCTTTTATATAGTTTAGTACTAGTGAAACTTTTTAAAAGATATAAAATAAACTCGAGAATCTGAGAATCTGAAATTATCAGGGTAAAATAATAATCTAATCTTGATAATAATCTAATTAAAATAATAAAATTTATAATTCAACGTAAATTTTAATTAGAAAGAAATTTATATATTATTGGTGAAAAAATATCTTTTACCTCGAAGTAAACTTAACTAAATCCCAGTAGTTGTTGGTTAAAAAAAACAAAAAAAATTTTTATACTTTTGTATTAATATAGGAAAAATTTCGTTACGTAAAAAATAACTAAATACTAATCCACCTTATTAAGCAATTTTTAACTAATCGTCAAACTTCTCAACTAAGAATAAAAAAGTTATATAGCGCCATTAAAATCGATCTATAGTTATAAATATTCATTATTGATTGTGTAAATAACAAAATATTTATATAATATTTTCGTCCATGCAAAGATATGATTATTAATTACAATAGTTTTCGTATTGTTTTTACTGTTATATGTTATTATAATTACATATTTCAATTTGTGATAAAATACGGTGATCTTATGTACAATAAGAAAGTAAAGGCAAAAAAATTTTAATTGATTTCATATTGTGTACTAATATATGAATTAAATGTAAAATTTTATAAAAAGAACGTTTTTTACGTCATCTTTAATATTGCTAATAATTATTATAAAGTTAATTTTATTTAAGAAAAGTTTATAAATTAAATTAAATTAGATTAAAATACAAAATAAAATTAGATGCATTTCTTATATCTTTCATTCGTAATATGATAATAAGATTTAGCCAATAGATGATCCTTACAGGTACTTTTTTAAGTAAATAACTTTACTCTATCGAACCTATATAAAATTACATAAAGTAACCGTTGATAAAATTTCAATCGAAAAAAATCAATACATAACAAACGATTTATGTAACATGACACAAACTGTATTTATGGTTAATCAGTTTTGAAGGTTGAACTTTACACGAAGCTAAACAATAATGACTTCAATTACAAGTCACTGATTATCAGAATTTCTCTGTGGGTTGAAGAATTAAAGAGTATAAAAGTCGCCGACTCAGCTGTCCGCGGTTTCCCATCAACTTTGGGTTGAATGAAGAATACTAGCTCAGATCTATTTAAGAGTGTAAAACTAAATTCAAATTTCATCAAAATTATTTTTTTATCTAATTCTTTAAAATATTATATACTAAGTAATTGACTATTGAAACTTTTTTTTTAAATATTAATTAATGTTAAAGATGTAAAAGTTTATTTTAAATTCATTCAAATTAAATAATTACAACTCAAAGTATATTGATCTAATAAAGTTATTTGTAATTTTTTATTTTTTCAGTAAATTTAACCTTTACTAAGGACAAAAAATTTGTAAAGTACTTTTACGCCACTCACACATACACTGCTATTACGTGCAAAGACACTCAGCGCATCTGGTGGTTTTGCACGCCTTCGCAATGCGTGCAAGTATGGACACTTTGGGTCATCGCATTGCCGCGCCAACTTCAGAACCCTTACCGCAATAAAATTTGAAACCTTTCTCTTTACATTTCGAATTACCAAACTTCAAGAAAGATACCGATAATAAACATAAAACCAAAAATTATCTTTCGTTAAAGAATGCGTTCTAATACACATCTGTTTTGCTGCGCTAATACATACGCCCCTCCACCGAGTAAACTTTTCGGCCCAGTGTATAATACATACGTACCTACTCTATTGCGCGTATTCGGCTACTAAGCACCAACTTTCCTCCACTGAGCACAAACGGCCCACACCCGCAACTTCTACAAGCCATAGAACTACGTCTTTAAGAAAAAGCATAAATACGATTACTGTATTATGTGCGCATACTGTTTTTCATCATGCGTCTAAATCTGTTTACCATTATACTGATTTACCGAAAGTTTTGAGAAACTTTTTTTTTTTTAAACTTTGAGAAAGTTATGCATGAAAATCTCTTTTAAAATTCTATAACTTTTATATTTAATTTTATTACCATTCTAGGAAAAAATATGTAACTGCATACTACTAAATTTTTCTAAATTGTATAAAAACGCTGACTTCTATTCAGAAGCAACATTCGGTGACAAGATTTCGACATTTAGCATTCGGTGTCGAGCATTCGATATTTAGCACTTATCCTGTAACATTTGATACTTGTATCTGTTAATTTTTATACAAAATTATAAACTTATGCATATAAAAATTTATTAAATAAATAAAATTATAACTAAATCATTGTAAAAGCATTTAATAAAACCTGACATTCTAATATTCAATTACAAATTATTAAAAATTAGTACAAGAAATAAAAAATTCAAAGATAATTTGCAAGAAACGTAAAAAATTCTAATTTTTTCATTTAACACTCCTGAAAACGTTTTCTGTAACCAATATTTTTCATATTATTATTCCTTATTATTGAAAAAGTTTTTTCTGGTAATAATTTCATTTTACTATAAATAGGTTAATTTTTATTTTAAATAGAAAAAATTTTTTTATATATTGTATAATTTATATGCTTTTAATAAATATAATTTTTTTCATAAGCAATTCGATCTATAATACATATTTTCGGAAAATAAATACTATCATATTATATCTTGTACAATAATTATTCAGATTTACCCGAAAATATAAATTTATATATTTTGCTAGTACAAACGATCGACAATGCAGCAGAAAATAATATAAATTTGGAAAAGTCTAAATCTTCAATTTATACACTATCAGTTGATAAGCAATCAAAATACTATTATTAAAATAAAAACTTTAATATATGAAATTGAATTTTTTAGCAATTTAATGTAGACTCGTCTCCTTAAGTAGACGATTAATCCCAGCGTGGATCTGACATCTCTTGAATAACACGTAGCACTGACGACCTTCCATGCCCTAACGTAGCGTGATACAATATCTGATATTGTCTATCTGTCTTGTATTTTTTGTTCTCTCCCTCTTTTTCTCACTTCCGAATTTAAGATTTTAAAATATATATGTAAACAGTAAGAGAGAGAGAGAGAGAGAATATATATTTTATTAGAAATATAGTTTAATTTTCCCAAATTTTTTCAAAGAGAAATTAAAATTTTTATTTTATCATGCATCGTGTTCTTATCTTAACAATTTTTAAGTAGATAAAGTTTTCCGTTTTATATCTAAGTAATGTTTTTTTTTTGTTTCTGATAGCTTCAGTTCAATTGATAAAATATATATAAACAAGTTTAGTAATATTCATAGTTATTATATAAATCGATATTCTTAAGTTGAAACAGTACTTGAAATTATTACGTTCTTATAATTTTTATAATAAATATTTAAATTTTGCGAGATTGTAATATTTTTGACATCAAATGACTACTTTATGAATCTTATTAAAAATATTATTATCAATTTAATAGTTTTTATCCAGAATTAATTTTCAATAACTTGAAGCACTAAACTTTATTCGGTAAATCAAGTTTTCTGAAAACGTAATGTTATCGCTAAAAACTTCCATAAAATTTAAATTCAATCGCATTTTTTGAAATCTTAAGTTTCGAAATTTTATTTAAATATCTTACGTAATATCTTATAGTTGGCAATCGTGTTATATTGAAAGCATTATTATGAACATAATGATCCTAGTTGTAATTTTAAATTAAGCGCATTTGCACTCTTTGCAAAAGCAATTACATTTAAAAATAGCCCGAATAAATTAATTAATTATTGAGCGCTCACTGTTTCGCAGATTCAAATTTCCTAACTATATATTTATCCTACCTGAAAATTTACATTGTCGCCATTTGGATTTACATCATTAAATGGGACAGAAGTTCCCTTGCCCGTAATATATGCTCGTTCACATCCGAACTTTTTAGCATCCACGTTCTGGACTGCTGACGATTGGCAAATCTTCCTGGCTTATTCATGCACGCATGCGTCAAGTCAATGTCCATAATGAGTCGATGAAAGGAATTAATATGTTTAATGTACATCGGTGCACTCCAGATCAGCAAATTTTTCTCAGATGAATAAATAATGTCATCGATAATTAATGAAATATTTTAATATAATTACCAACAAAATTCCTTTCTGTTTTTGTTTATTTATCATCAAATTTTATTTTAGTCTTACAGCTTTAAGGATTTAAAAAAGTTTTATTGACATTCATTGGATTTCAGTTTTTCATCTCATGAATTTATGTACAGGATTAAAGATTATTTAATTCAATATTAAAATTTCGTGGTTTTTAAATACTTATGCGTAATATAGTAATATAGTTTATACAAAAAAAATATTTGACTTTGAATTATTAAACTGATAATTAGTTTTATACATTCATTCTTTTTTGTATATATTCAATTCCTAATATATTCATTACGTAACTACATTACCTATTAATATTTGATTTTAGTACTATTAACCTAATACTTCTTTGAAGTATGCTAGTTACAATTAAATAAACAATTTTTTTTAATTCCAATATGTCTAAAAACTTATTACAATATGATAATCTAAAAACTTTTTTTATATAAATATAACACAGTATAATTTATGAATTATTTTAAATAAATGAAATAGGCCTTTTTTAATACAGTGTAATTTCAGATTATGACATTTTTCACAAATTAAATACCATAATCATTAATGATTTATTAAAAATGATTTATGATTAGAAATATATATTAATATATATAATCAACATATTTTAAACAAATAAAATAAATATTTGTGTCATTATATATCATTGTACTTCACAAAAATATTGAGTAAATGGTGAAGTAAAACACATAAACTAACTTAGCTCAAAATTAAATACAAGCTTGTAATTTTTAGTGACTAATACTCTTTCCTAGCTACGACAGTTCATACATATTTTATAATCAGAACGGATGATTAAATTATATATTTAATTAAATGACCTATATTATATGAAAGAAGAATATCTATAGTAATGTACAAATAATTGAATCGATTAATTTATCGCATAAATAATGACTAATACTATTCTATTCTCTGAAAAATATTGTGCTTATACGTATCTAAATTTTATTATATATTATAGTTCATATTAATAAAAAATCAAACATCATTAAATGATAATCATAGTTTAAAATTAAATTTTAATTAAAAATTACATAATAAGAGAAGTAAATTGTATTTATATATCCTAATATTACATATTTTTTGTTAATCCTCGCTTATAAGTTTATCGTATCAATATTATATTTTATATTAGCTAAAATAAAAAATATTATATTTTAAATCTCGTTATACTTAATCAAAACAGAGATACCTAAATTAGAACGTCTATAAAAGATGAATTTCATTTATGTGTAATTGATTCATTTGAATTATTACTAAACTATTAAAATGTAGAAAATAATATAAATTATAATAAAAATATTATAATACCTAATTCGATTATTTATTTATTCAATGAAAATAAAAATAAGAAAGTACTTTAATAACTAATTTTTTTCGCAGAAATTATACCTGTTTATAAGATTCTATCTATAGTATATACTTTAATTTAAATAAAATTATTGAAATTAGTACAGAATATTTATTTTCATATAAAAAAATTTAAATTATTAATAACATAATATTTTTAAAACTTTTTTCAAAATCTATAATAAGTATAGGAATTGTATTTAAAATAATAAACTAAAATTTTTTATTCCATTTTTTTTTATTTTATTGAAAAACTATATGATTAAGTTCGAAAACACACACACACAATAATTAATTAATTTGCTATTTTGAAATTACACAAGCAAATAGGCTGTTTAAAAATAAATTATATTTTAGTTTTACAGACTTAATAATAATTTTAGACAATCTCATTTTTTATTTAATTTTAGTCGCTTACTATCATTTTTATGATTAATATTAATATATAAAAATGTAATAAATTTCTATTCCATTCTTACAAAAAATAGATTCAAATTAATAATATTAAAAATTATTTTAGATTACATAATACCACAATAATCGCAACACTGCGTTATTAATATAATTATTACTATAAATTTTAGATGAGTGCATATGCTTATGCTAATACACATTTATTTAAATATAAATATGAGTAGAAATATTGTATAACTTTTTCTACAAATAATAATAGTTTATCTAGCTTTAGTAAACGTAATAAATACAATAAATTTGAAACATAGAACATTAATATGAATTTTACATTAAATTAATAAAAATACTACAGAAATTAGAAATATACCTGAAAATTAGAAAAAAATTTAACATTCGTGCATATATGTTCATGTTTATATTAAATATACTGTATTAGGATTAAAAACAGATTCTGAATTAATAAGGTGGGTAAGATATTATTTGAAAAATGAGTATGATTCATAATGAAATCTTTAATATTAGAAAAAATTTTAAACAGAAAAATAACTCCTTTAGATTATAATTATTAATCGGAAAAAATTGTAATAATAAAGTAATATATATTATATGCTAATAAATAGTTGGACGAGTTGTATTTATAAAGTTTTCAAAACAAGTTGAAAGTATCTATAAAGTATTATAAAATCAATGTCTTTAATCTTATTTTTAAATAAATGTTTAGAATTAAAAAATTTATTGATAAGTAAAAAATATGTACATTAACAAATATAGTAAGAAAAAATACATTTTTTACTATAATAAATATATTTCAAATTATTTTGGGAATTCAATCCATTTAATTTAGGTTTATATTTTTTTATTGCGATCATTAAAAAATTAATAATTCGAATAAATCCATTAATAATAAAATTAGTGCACATGAATTAATAAAATTTATAGCTAGATGCATGAAAAGATTTAAATGCTTATTCATCAATATAAAATTGTATTTTTTGCTCCATTATAGAAAGAAAAATTTAGTAAAATTTAGTATTAAAATAACTATAAAATATAAATTTGGACTAATTATAAATAAATATAAGTAATAAAAGGTATATAAAAAAAATAATATTTGAAATACTATTAAGCAATAAATACCAATCTTTCAAAAGTCTAAAAATCTAATTTTTTTCTAATTTTAAGTAAGTATACTAATAATAAAACGTATAAGCATAATAAAAAAAAAAATTATGGAACATAGTTGAGTAATTATCCGTATATATAAATTATTTACTTTGCTTAGAATCACCAGAGAATTATAATTTAGTAAATAAATACTTTATCTACTATATATATATATATATAAAAAGTTTATCAATTACTAATTAACACTGACATACACACACACACCTCATAATATATATTAAATATCTATAATCAACATATTTTAAACAAATTAAATAAAACCTCTGGAAAGAAATTTTTATCATTTAGGCTAAATTTATTAATAATTTAATCGAGCTTACTCCTGATATTGATGCCTATTATTCAATAACTTAATAAACTAAATTCTTATATGTGTGTTTGGAACCATTGTTTTTAATAACAACTCGATCAAGCCTGTACTATCTACAGTACTATCTCGGACAATATTCTATGCCAAAATGTGCCGGTTAAAAATACAGTCAATTAAAATTTTTAATAGAAAAAAACAGCTTACTCAGTTCAATTAAATATAGAATTATATTTATAATTAATAATACTCGAATTGTATTCTATACCAAATTAAATTAAAATCTATTACTTTTAACGGTTAACAACATTTTTTCAAAATCTTAAAATTAAATTTGAATAAATATACATTATAATCTTATTATGTAAATCTTATTTCTCTTTAAAAAAATATAATTTCTAAATAACTCTGTATAATTTGATTTTCATAATAAGTGACTTAAAAATAATAATCCTTAGATCAACAATTGATTTCCGAAGTCTACGAAGTTTTGAAACAAACCATCTCACCTCACACATCCGTTAATCCGAATTTCATCCGCAGTATAGCTCATAGAAATACACCAACACGACGTATACAATGCGTTAAGAGTATACGTCAGATCTACTTCACTGATGTGTGATAAATGTAGGAAAAGTTTTACATTGCGTAAAAATTGATATTACTTATTAATTGAATTTTTACGCAACAACGACTTGCTTTTTGTACTATTTTTTGTTGAGGATATATTTAAATTCTTTGGAGAAACACTAAGCACTGGTACCATTTATTTTCATACACTATGAACACGCGCTTGCAAAAGTAGCGGAATATTCTCTTCGTGATTTCAAAGTAAATTATCTTTCTTTAAAAAATTAACAATCTATTGAAAGCAAAATGAGCGATGAATAATTATAATGCTTTAAAATATATTTATTCTATTTATTATAAAATAGAAATTATTACCTTGTTATATCTACAAGCGTAAATAATAATTTTAAAGCCATTACAGCAAGGAGCAATACACAGAGATAAAGCAACGTGAACATTAAAAATATCTAATGTTACAGTTCCAATTTCAAATCAAATTAGTTGATTAATTAAAAATATATATTATTATTCCACTGAACGTAAAATACATGAATAAGATAAAATAAAATCGTGATACGGATACTTGGATCAGGTTTAATTTGCGAAAAATAAAATCATTCTGGGATGGAATATCGGGTAAGATAGACGGTTTCCCCAGCTACTAAATTTCTTGGAACATCCATGAAGCGCAGTGAAAGAACTCCTGATGCATCCCTTCCATAAACAAACTTCGCTTAGCTGCATAAACATCTTACTCACATGTACGCAAGCTACGTTCCATCTGAAGTACGACTGCTTCCATTCCTCCTATGCCTCTACAAGTACACTTTGAAACAAGCATTCGTGAACGAATTTTCATCGGGATTAATTTCGCTCGCTAAACGTGTACGCGCTTATAGTGTAACTAGACTATGATATGCCAATACAATTTTGAGTTAATATGTAGTACAAACAAGAGCATTTAGTATTGTTGTCACGGTAACGAATCACATGAAATGAAGCGTGAAAACTCGGGTATCACGAAAGAACCACAGGTGCGTCTGTGATTCATCTAAATTTCTGTTGCTTTTATTCTTACGGCTGCCGATCGATGGGCGTGAGCCCACGTAGCGGCCATTTACAGCCGATGATTTTTCCTGTCGCCACGTATTTTTTGTTGACTTTTCGATTCGAACTGCAGCCTTTTTACCAACATTTTACGAATTCCATATGCGAAAACGGAAAAGTTGCTTCACAAAATTTCATCGAGTTGGTATTTGCTATAAATTCAATATTCATTGAAATTTTATAAAATTATTTAATTTGAAATTAATTCCTTTCTTGTTTCATTTATGTATCGAATGGAGCGATTGATTAAATTACTAGATGTAAATTAATCGGGTGCTTCCAATCGTTCAATCAGATTAAAAAGGGTTAACAAGAGGATTTCGAAAAATGTTAGTAAAAACTTATGCAACAAAAAGCGCAACTAAAATAAATCGAATTTCTAATTATTCATTCTATCATAGTTAATTTTAATCAACGTACATAAAAAGTACATTAATTTTTAATTGGTTTTGAAACTCTTTAAATATAAACATTAAAGCAAATATAAAATTTAATGTTCATCTAATTATGTTTTATTTCTCTTTTATATCCAATTACTTTAAAAAATTGAAAGTCTACATATTACAAAATTATATTACTGTTAAACTTTTCAAAGTTCGTATAGAGCTTTTTGAACAAGTTAATTTTTCAACATCTATTTATACAGGTAGAATCGTTTGAATTCAGCTCCGACATCTAAACTATTGCTAACTAAATCTCTTTCGATAAACAACCTTTTAATGCACAAGTTTTTATCTGTTACGCTTTATAGTTTGAGATAAACATATATATTGCTGAAGATTAAAAAATGAATATGTATCTACGTACCTATTCAGTGTTGTACTTTTAATAATTTTCGGGAAAAACTAATATACTTGATATTTCTTACTTAAAAAATAAATTTCTTCAATAATTCATAATGAATATACCATTTTCTGTTTTAGTTTTCATTTTTAAAACTTTAACCTATTTTTAATTTAAATTAAGAAAGCTTGGAAATTAAATAGGAATCAGAATACTTTTTAAAAATATTATTGTATTAATGAGAAATGCATTATTAATAATATCAATTATTATTAATAACAATAGCAATCAATATAAATAACAACCGAAATTCCATTAGTCTCAGAGTTCTAAAAATAAAATAATTGTAAAATTGGATAAAATTAATCAAAGTTTATATTTATTGCATGTAAAAAGCTTTCTAAAGATATTTTAATGCGCAGTTACAGTAAAATCAAATATAACAGTTTTTAATAATAAATAAAAACTCGTCGAGTTTTATTTCAGAATTAGAAAAAATATGCTTCGATAAAATATATATTATACAAGTTATACAAATACATAGTAATTTACAATTTTAATTGCGTATAACAATCCTTTCTCTTGCTCATGAAGTAACTATTAGTTTTGCTCAGAGTAGCTTCATTAGCATCTCAGGAACGTTATCGGGTCAATTAAATCTGAATTTTTCGTGATGGCTAGTTTTTTCTTTCCCACTACTCAGGCCGAGCCGCTCCTGCATTGTCGTAAAAACGTTTTACGAGCCATTGCCCTTATTGGCGCGTCGCGGAAGAATCAAACTCTTCTACCTCGCGTAATTACTTTTAATGCCTAAGTTATCGAACTTTGCTAATAAGAAAATTCAATTTGTCTTTCTCTTTTTCTACTTCCTGTTTTCTTACTCTCCACACACTATCTCCCACCCGTCCCCTTTCTTTCATTCATTAATTCTCTACTTTGATACTTTCCTGCTTCAATCTCTTAAGTTCAATCCCCGTTGAATTATATTTATTTTGGAATTTGATCGATTTTTAGCCGATCACAAGTATTCACAAATTATGCATAACGCGTCAGTTAATACTTTCTAAATCACTATCCCTTTTTCCAGGGAATGAGCACCCGATGCATTCGTGTTGCGACCCAATAACCCAATAACCATATAATATAGATAACTGTGATAGAAGTAAAAAATTAGACGAATTTTAATTATCGTATAAAAGGTAAAAAGCGTAATCTACATAGATTCCGCAGAATTTAATTAACTCGATTATTATTGCAGTAAGTAAAATCTAATTTACATCATACAAAAGTCATTGTGTACGATAATTTATAATAAATTACGATAAATTCTAACAATGTTTATCGAATAAATATATCAATACATCAAATTAAAGTTAGGTTTGGCATAATTACAAAAGATTACCTCCATTAAATAAGAATATTTGTCAAATTCTTATTTCTAATTACAATTAATTAAAGATAAAGCATTAATTTATAATCGTCTACATTGTATTGACAGATGCATATTATAATAACTTTACTACAATACAGAATTAAGGACAATTATTCCCTTAACTTTAGTTTTCATTTGTAGATAAATTTAGATTATTAAACCGAGTGCTTTAAATGCATATTAAATATTCCTCGAATCTTAGATAATTTGTGACTCAATAAAGTAATCAAATAAATTGCATATAATGCATAAACGCATAGGTAGGTCAATAAAAGACGCAGAATCGATGTTTTGATATTCCAACAATAGTTTCAGGTAAACATTATTCTCGTTTATAGAAGATATAATCCATAGTAGTATAGAATTTGAAAACTATTGTTCCTAATCTGTCAAACAACAATATTGAAACAAAGATTATAATATAATCAAATTTCAGTAATTTAATTAGTATAAAACGACTTTTGTTGAATTATGAAATTATCCCAGATATAGCTTTTTGGATCTTCATAATTTGCATTTAGTTTTCAAAAATCTGAAAGCTTGTTTTAGTGGTAGATTGGATGTTTTTGAAAAATTAAAGCAAAAAATAGAATTAAAAAAAATCTTATTTTAACTATTATTGTGAAATATTATTTGAACTATTACACACTTCTGGTCTTCCCAAAAGAGAGGGTATAAAAATAGAAATTAAGTAGAGATATATAAAATAAATATAATATTTTCATTCTCATACGTAAATATAAAGCATTAAGGAATAAAAATTATTTTAAAAATAAAATAACTCCATAATGTAAAATATGTATGCTCTCAAAAGAAAGTAAGCGTGGTAAATATGATAAAACTTTTCGTGTTGGCACGTATAATATTTTCCTTCAAACAAATTGATTTAAAAATTATTCATTCTAATAGTATTACATATCCAAGATATTACTTAATAGTGAAAGTCTGTCAAACTGAAAGCTGATAAATTGATATTCAAGGGGAACTGGTTTTTTCTTATTTAAAATATAGCGCATTCTAAATACAATAATAATCGACTAATGAAAACCATTATAATTTATTATTTTTATGATATTTATTATGAAAATTTATGAATTTTTATATATAATTCGTATACAAAATTTTTATATATCTTAATCATTTCTCTAATTTTAAGTATAAAACTTAATAATAAATGATCCTAAAAAAGCATACAGTCCATGTATCATCCTTGAATTAATTATTATTACGTAAGAGTTGTATTTTAAATTTAATGACATTTTCTATAAACCATAATTGCTTTGTTCTAAACGAAATAAAATATTTTTCCTATAGCTTGTAGCGGATATTTACAAAAGTATATCTATTTTACAATTAAGCCTATTATATTTTATAAAAAATATTTTATACTAAAAAGATTTAAATATTTAAAAGGGTACCACAGAAAATTTAAAAAATTGTTAGTTAGCGATTAAAACTTTTTATTTTACATTTTATTGACTTTTTTTATGAAAGCATGATGTAAAAATGTTTTAATGAAAATGCACTTCTCTCGGAATTTTCGAGGTACTCTCAAACTCACTCGATCGTAGTTGAGAGTACTTAAGTTAATAAAAGATGCAATTGACAGCAATATTAATAAACCTAAATTTATTGGTCTACATGGTACGCAAAAGCTTTTCTAATTCACAAATGTGCGAAATTGAATTGTTATTTGGAAAAGCGATATAGTGTAAGCAGTAATTTTAAACTATATCAAAGACTCGTTTGCTGTGCGCACAACTTTATCGCAATTACGAATTTATTTATATGTACGCAGCTGCCCGTACCTTTGAGTAAAGAAAAAATTTTATACGAATACCCACGTAATTACTATTTGCTGACTTGTCGCGTAATGCACGTGTTATTTGTATACGTGTCTGTATTTGGATAAGTATGTATGGGATGTTCGAAAATGCAGTAGTAAACGTTGTAAGCACATAAATGGCCGCATAATAATGTGCTAATATTGATGTTGTACTTGGCAAAGGAAGAACGAACTCTTTTCAATCATTTAGACAAGATTGTTGCATAGAACATTTGTTGTTTTTCCTTTTGGTTTACTTCGAATCATTTGACCCTCAATTACGGTGGACGCTCATTGCTATTTGACGTGTGAAACTGAGTTTGCTTTAGGTACTTTATTCTATTCTTTAAAAAAATGACCGATAATATAGTCACAATTTGCTCGTTATAAAATAATATGACCTATCAGCTCAATTAATAACGTTATGTACTCGAAGTATATTAATTTTGTAAAATATGTATGCATCTTAAAATATACAAAAAATAGAGGTGCCATACTTTTTTCATATAATCATATATTTTCAGATATTCAGTTCTAAGATTAAAACAGTAATAAGTCGTGAATTTGAAAAATATTTATATTTAAAATATTTTTACTTTTTTTAATCTGTATTTTCTTTTTTAATACATAACAATACATTATGCAATTTATATTTTATTTCATTTATGTCTTAATTAAAAATAAAATTTTAATTTGAGTAACATTTTTTTATAATTCTTCCTCTGCAGTTTCTTAATATAAAACTTTTTAAGTTATTGATAAAAGTATGATAGAATAAATGTGTAAAAAAGTAAATACTAAAAAAATTATTTTCCAAGTCGTCAAATTATTTTTTTTAATTATCATGCATTAAGCAATAAATTTTATTCTACAAAATCTATGCAATATTATAATAATTTCAGTAGATATAATTAAAATTTAAGGAACCAAAGAGTACTACTAATTATTTACCAAATAATATTGTAAATTTTTATTTTAATGAATATATTTAAAAAGATACATTTTTCAACTATTAAACTAAGTTAAATTCCTTTTTTTTAAAGTAAACATTAAAACATTCATTATTGAATATTGTGAAAAGTGTGAACCACGTGTATATCTTTTTAATATTAATACGTAAATTGAAAAAAGTTATCATTTGTACTTAAACAACGATTTATTTCATAAATATAAATAATCAGAATAAAAATGCTCATACTAATAATTTTTTTTTTTAATTATACTTTATCGAATATATATAATTTTTATTACAATGCTGTATCATTAACATATTATTAAATATAATAAAATAAAAATTTTGTAAATCCTAATAAATAACTTTTGTAAAAATATATCGAATTTTTATAAAAAAAAATGTTATTTCTTGATTGTTATAAATCTGAAATATCCTGAACTTAATAACTTTATTAATACTGACAACAATTGTAATAATTATTATACTTTATTGCTAATATAAAATAATAAATTAATTGAAAAAATTAAAAAAAAAGTGATTTCGTTCCTTACTTTCTTATTTGTTGTATTATAACATTTATTTAAATTACAAAAATTAATTCAATGAATCTATTTAAATTAATTCTAGAAATGTAAAGAAATTTAAATGTAGCAGAATGTTTTGTTTTCAATTTTAAATGGAATCTGATAATTATACTAAATATTTTTGAAAGCTATTTACTGTATTTAAATAATTATTATTCTTAATATTTTTCTAAATTTTCAAAATTACAAATTTTATTTGTGTACTTGAAAGTTTCGTATATTAATTTTGTTAATTTTTTTGACATTATTTTATACTTATAATATTAAAATTATTAAAAATTTATACTAAGAAAGGATAAAAATTTCAAAACTTTAAACTTTTTTGACATTAAGTTCTAATACAATACATTAACTTGTTAAGAAGTTTTATGGAAAATAGTAAGTGTAGCGTTATTTAGATTATTTATTTAAAACTTAAATTTGATTTGGTATAGAACAAAATTATCTCCTTTACCTTCTGTTTTTACATAAAATATGTAGGCTAGATTGAATAAAATATAAGTATTGTGAATATTTTATTTATTCCAGTATTTTATCTTATAAAAAATACAGAATTTTATTAAATGAAAATTAGGATTGTTATTTTGAAATATGTTAATTAAACTTGATAATTAATGATTTATATTATTCAAAGTGTATATGTTTATCATTTTATAATATACAATATTGTGTATATTATTATGTCCATAAAATATTTAACAAAAAATACATCATTAATTTCGCTGAACTATGCTAAAAATATGATTTAATCCGAATTATAGATAATATTATTTTTGATATAATTAAAATAGAAATAATTTTTAATTTTAGAATAAAAAATTAGAACCAATTTTCAAAACAGATATTAATCTTTTATGCTCAGTATAAAGTTTTCGTTAATGAAAAACTAAAGTAAATAACTAAAATACAAGCATTTTAGTTTTAAATTCTTATATTCTAATTCCTTTAAAGAAAAAACTTTAATTAATATATACATATATATAATTGCTGTATAAAAATTTGTGTATTTATATTAAAAATTTAAAGAGATACTTTCTATTCTTTATATCATTTATAAAATAAAAATTAGACTCTTTTGTTTAAAATGAAATTTGGATACTTATTTTATTTTAATTTGTAGAATGAAAATAGTATACAATATATAAATTGTGATATTAAATATATTAGAGATGTATCATTTATAATCTACACTGATCTTTAATATATTACTAAATTTTCTTAATACATACCAGCTTTTGAACACAATTTTAAATGATAATTAAACGATCTATTACACAAAGATATTGTAATTATCGTATAATTGGCTGAATTCGCTCATAATATAAGGTTCAATAACAGTTCTTAAATTTTATTGGAAAAGTATTAATATTAAATCTGGAAGAGAATAATAAATCGCAATATCGAAAAATCGAGGTCTCCGATTGAAAATAAAGGCAGTTGATGAGCCGATATCAACATCATAAACTTTTGCATTATGCGTATATATCCCACATCCTCTTAAGAGCTAGATATGTTGCATTAAGGTGCATACGTTCCCAAGATCGAGCGACGATCCCTTCAAGTATATACGAGAGCTGCCCCTCCCCTTTTCTAAGAAGTACAATGCGCCGCAAATAGGACGTTTACATAACTTACTCGGTTCGTCGAATTTTTGCGAGCTCATCGAAATTTCTGAATCGACCAAACGGATAATGATACTCATCAGCAAAGATGCCCACATCCTCAGTCCACTTTCCATCGCGCATAAATCGTTGTCACTCAATATCTCTTTCGTCCGCAATGAGCATCAACTTGTCGAGCGAATCGATACCCGCCGATCACTGACCATCGAAGAATCACTGACTGAGTCGTTACCCGACTAACGCTCGACTCTCCAAGATCCGGCATCTCGGGGTCATAATCCTCTTGTCTCTCATCAATGGGTTTCTGCATTGATTATTAAATTTTGTAAGGGTACACTTCTGACAAGGTAAATGGGGATGCCATTGTGGGCGCCAGAATATTCGTCGATCATTCGACAACTTATGTTTCTTGAGTAGATCCTTGAATTCACCGCATTAGCTTTTCAGCCGTCATACCACCGTAGATCCTCATTCCTCAAAGTGCATAGCTGGTAGTGAGCTTATTACAAGGATGCAGTCATTTAGTGTTGCGCTTGCAACCGGCGAGATAATCACGATGTCACTGTTCCCTGGCACCGTAAGCTCTTCGGTAGACCGATTGTTCAATGCTTTGCATTGTTGGCACGGAGGCCAACGAGAGGATCCTAAAGGTGAGTACGAGGGGAACGAAGCAAATAATGAAGACCTAAGCTGCTAAGCATTGTAATTGGATCCAACGGAGTGAATTATTGCAGGTGCGTTCGAGCGACGGCAGCTCGTTTAGCGCAATTCAGAGGGTCTCCACTAACAGGGGTTGAACGAATCGCGGGCGCGCTGCTGCGTTGCGGCAGCCCTACTGACTCAGCCATCCGAGCCTTCGTCCCGCCTCGGAACCGCTCGGCTATCTTCGGTGAAGCTCGGCGGTAGCGGCGGCGCCAATGCACCCCCTCCGTTTAAGGCATTTTCTCGACCACTATTCATCCCCTCTCAACGTACCCCCTTGAGCCCGTGCTCTATCTTGCTTGTATGCGCGCACTTTCTATCTCCTTCTGGTCCGCCCAACATCATACCGAGTAGGGATCGTCCCTCCATACATGCTTGCACGCGCAAACCAACGCCAGCAGGAAGGATTGTATGTATAGGTAGCGACAAGTGCACAGATCTGAAATCTTTTCCTCTCTTCTGTGTTACTCTTCCACTTCATTTTCCTATTTTTCTATCTTTCTGAGGGGTTGGTTCGTTCAGTCTCTGCTCAACTCTCTATTTATCACTCTCTTTATCTGCCTATTGTCCTCATTCTTGTTTTCTCCTGACCCTCCTCTTTTTCTCTCTCATCCTACCCTTTTATTTTATATTTGCACTTCTCTTATACATATTATTATTATTATTATTATTATTATTATTGCACATGTGGATTTAACGTATAAACTTAAAACTGGATTAAATTTTATACTGGTTGTATCCGAGTGTTCTGTAAATATATCATTTACTTGACTTAGCAATATTTTTTAATTTTTCAAAATTAAATATTACTGCATTATTTATACATCCCTTGAATTTATAGAAATTATTCATAATATTAAGATATTGAATGAGCAACATGTCAGAATATTCTGTAGTACTGATACCTACTAAGATTTGAAATTCAAATTTATAAACAGTTTGTAAATAAAAAATCTGTTAATAAAAAATATTATTGCACTACTTATCATAAAAATTTTAATTATTAAATAATGCACTTTCGTTGTTTTTTAAATTACTCACCTCTTATGACCTTGTTTTATTATATCGAATATTTTTTTAATGAATATAATTAAAAAATCAATAGCCTATATCTAACTGTAGTTAATACTGTTTTCTCAATTTTTTAAAAATTATATAGTATAATACCTAAATTAAAAAGAATAAATTTACTAAGAGTTAGCTCTTAAAAATTCCTACTGAAAACTTGTATTATTTTAGATATAAAAATTATAAGTATTTACTTGTTTTTAACGTACTTACCTCAATAAACTATTTTTCTCATAGAAAATAAATCATCTTAAAATGAATCATTGAGAATTTTTTTTGCGATTCTATTTCTTATTAAAAATAATTATTTAAAATCACAATTAAATCCATCAAGAAGAGATAACGCTTTGTTTTGAATTTAATATATAGTAAATAATGAATACAGATAATATTCGTAAGCTTATCATTAATATATTTTCAGTTCTTTTAAAAAATCTTAAAAAATAATTAAATTTTTGAAAAGTATTTTAATTAGAAATAATTTATAAACTGTTTCACTATTTTTTTATGTTTTTAAAACAACTTCTTGGAAAATCTTTTAAAATGCTTTAGCCTATATAATAAAATCCATCCTTAAGTTTTCCTCTACTGTAGAATTACTTTCTACACGTGCTACGTAATTTAGAAAATTCAAGTACTAAATATCAAATTTTTTTATACTAAAGAGTAAAATTCAAGTTTAAGTCATTATGCACAATTTATAAAAAAAAGTCTTTTATTATTTAATTTTCACTTGAAATAATTTTCCATATCATATTTAAATTGATTATGTCAATATCTTGATTCTTATGAAATACAATATAATTTTATTTTAAGAAATTTTTTCTTTTTATATATTTACATTATATTGGATTGTCTCACATTTAAAAAAGTCACATTCAAATAATTAATGTAAATTTGTTAGCCCACCGTACTTGATTTGTTATTTTATGTATTAAAATTGAATTACACCTATTAATTTTCGACGTTTAAAATACGTATAAAAATTAAAAATTTTGAATTAATAATAACGTTCAAAATTCTGAAACCTGAGAAATTTTGAGGATACAATGTAGTGAAACTTCCAGAACCAAGGGAGAACATTTAATGAGTTTGAAAATTTTTTGTTAATATTCAGAGTGATGGATTCCCACAGGTATTTCAAAAGTCCAATTACTTTATAATCGCTTTGCAGTGAAAGCCAAGCGCAGTAGAGCTCATTTTCGCATACATCGATAATTCGATTGTGTATTTTATGAGAATCGTGTAATAATCTGGTCAAAAAAGCTACACATTTATCATTCCAATAAAATGAAAATTAATAAAATTAAATTAATAAGTGATTTGACAAAATATTGGCCGAATATTTCTAAATAATTGTAATTAAGAGCTCTACTGAATAATTTACGAACTTGATAGTAATAGCAATAAAAGACAATGATAATTATTTATGTAGCGTAAATTATAAATTCAGATAATTCGGTGGATTCTACAGACATTAAACGTCGAGACTATTATTTTTCCCCTTCGTTTTACTGATATGTTTCTATATCTTATTATGTTTTCGTTTCGTAATTTGTAACGTTTTAGTGAAGTCATTGCATTTATAGAAGTCTATGAGTTAAATTAAATTGCATTGCTTCCTAAAGTTCTACTATAGTTGACTTACGTACTAATGAAAATACCCATTCAATAATAATACAAAATTCATTACATCTGTTGATCTTTGCATTCAAACAAATTCTATATCTTCATCTAGTGATATGTTAATAGGTCTTTCCTTTCGCAATATGT
Source organism: Platyscapa corneri (assembly GCA_018907185.1). Classification (NCBI taxonomy): domain Eukaryota; kingdom Metazoa; phylum Arthropoda; class Insecta; order Hymenoptera; family Agaonidae; genus Platyscapa; species Platyscapa corneri. The sequence continues at coordinate 217,342 of JACCHW010000108.1, read as the reverse complement.
GACGTGATATCTATTTTCGCATCTGCTAAAATCAGATAATGTATCTCTGTCTAATGGTTCACGCGGCTTATGCTCTAATTTAGTTTCATTAGAACCGGGCTCATATCTCTTAATAAGATTACGTTAAACCATGCTTCATGCTTAAAATGTGACTGTAAGAAATATTTTATAAAACGTAACTTACAACCTTGAATCTCTAAGTTTGAATACTCTTCTAGCCGTTTTCAAAGTATTCTATATTTTTACTCTATATGTCAAAAAGGTAAATTTTATACTAAGAAATTGCCAAAACACTATAAAATATTTCTCTGGTATTTTAATTATATTGCATCATATATCTAATTAAAAATAATTTCTTAGAACTAATAGTCTGTGCACTTATCATTATTACAAACTTCTCACTGATCTATATAATTATATATTATAATAAATAATATATAATATATAATATGATAATCTATAAATTATATACATTTATAATTGTTTATTCACAATTAAGTGCATAAAATTTATTTTAATATTTAAATATTATCTAGTGTAGTTAATTTTTTAAGTCATTTTTTAATTACTGCTATCTATCTACATTACAGATTAATATCCACGACGATAATAAAGAATTTAAATACAAAATCCTTATTCTTTCATATTCCTTTCAAATATTTCACCTGAACAATAGAGATAAAAGCAGTTACGTATTAATTTGAAAAATTAAGAAAGTGTATTTAATGAAAAATTTAATTAATTAAATTAAATCATGAATTAATTAAAATAAATAAGCTTTCGTTTCCATGCAATATTTTTAAAAAGTCGTACATAAAATGTATTAAAATAATTAAAATAATTAAATTTTAAAAATAATAACGATAAATTATTTATTTATCATTATTAAAACATTTCTAAATTTCTAAATAAACTTGTTATTATATTTGATTATCTATTCAAAAACCTTTTAAATTACATCTTTCTTTTAATAAAATTAACTATGAACTTATTTATACGCATGAAAATTTCAAAATATTCATATTTAAAAAAAGTTTACAATCAAACAGAATATTTATAATGATATAATAATTTAGCATTTTACAATTGAGCATTTTCAGAAATAAAAATCATGTCGCTGTATATCCAACCAATATGTAACAATAAAAAAAAATAATAAATTCTATTATCTTAAGATTTGTTAAGCTTCAATAATTCCATTCCCAAGAATACAGAAAACTATATACAACAATTTTCGAAGAATTTTCTACAATTTTATAGAAATGTTATCCTAATTAAAAACACAATTACATTTAAGCGAATAAAACGTAAAATATATATTTTTATGACACAGAATCAGTTTCATAAAAAAAAAATTGAACGCGTTTCTTTGGCCTCTTTAATTAATTAGAATTCTTTTTGAAGTGATAATTTTACAAAAGCACTAATTTACTAAATAAAATAATCCATGTGCATTCATATTATACGTGTGTCTTTATATATATAATATACGTTATTCCATACCTAACACGATTTATACAAGTTTTATACTATAATTCGAAACAAAGTATTGAAAGAGTTAACAAAGGCTTTATCATACTAGGAATGTAAATATAATAATCTGACATTTCTCTTGCATCACTTTATACATACATATACCATTTACATATACACGTACCATTATACACATATAATTCTTATTATTCTTTAACTGATAATTTTGTTACTTTTTAAAAATAGTACAAATAAAATTTGTTACATTCTTTTTAAAAAATAATAAAAAATATGAATTTGATGTTTTAAAAATTTTGAATTCTTAATTATGACACGATAATAATAATTTAATCGATAATATAACAAAAGCGAGAAAAATTTACTTTTGCCAATAAAAAAATAGGTTGAGCATACTGAGCTCCTTTTTGTGCAGGAATGGGAGAGGAAAAATAATTTGGACAAAAAAAAAATAACTTGGTGGTGAGTACGACGTGGTGATGTGCCGTCGCAGCGCCAAACTTCACGCGACGCGCGTCGGTGAGCTTCTTTTCTCACGTCAGCAAGCCTCTTCTTTTTTTTTATCGTTTCAGCCGGCGCCTTATATTCCCCCGGGCTGCCCAATCTCACAGCAGGAGACCTTGGGCCAGCCATCGCGGTAAACATAGTGGATACGCTCGGATCCGTGCGAGTCCGACTCGTTACTGCCAACCCGGCGCACCTCAAATGTTCATAAACATTTTGTCACTAAATACCTAGAACTATGTTAAAAAATTAATTTTTCTTACAAATGCTAAATATATTACTATGAAGGAGTTTTAAGTATTTTTTGTACGTCTATCTTTTAAAAATATTATATCGTAAAGTATTTACCTATCGTTAAAAATAAACTTTGAAGTAGATTTATATCGTACGCGCACACACACACACACACACAGACACATATTTGAAGCATACTGAAATATACTGAAAATTTTTTCATTGATCCTGTTATATTTCACCAATTATGTGAATTTTATAAGTTAGTAGTGTTGTCAGTGACGTAAACGTTTTTTCTTAGAGCTGCGATGCTAAGTTTATGTTCAGCGACCGAATAAGCATGACGTACTTTAGTACGTGTGGCAATCTTTTAGTGTGATGAAGTGCTGAATCTAAGAGTTTTTCTGAAATGTTTCATTTATCCAAGCAATCAATGTTATCACGCGAAAAAAGTTCTAAAACTCAAAAGTATACATTTTTCAACAATAGATAAGATAAAGTTGATATTGTAAAACCGAGCTAAAAGCTGTACCTAAAGAAGCGTTTCACTAGTACTTCTAAAGTTGGAAGTTATGTTGGCATAGGTATATAAAATCAAAAGAGAAATACCTTTTATGAAATAGTTTACATAAAGATTGAATGAATACTTTTCTAGATAATTAAAAATTCTAATTACTTTAAAACAAATCATGTACGATATACACAAGCAAGAGAAAATAAAATATAAAAACAAAGTAACATTACTATTAATGTATTAGATCAGATCTTTTGACAATCTATTAATATTTAAAATTAATGATTAAAAAAAATTTTTTTCAAAATGCAATTCACTCCACTATCTTTTTTCGATATATTTTTATAATTATATTAAATAAATTGATTTGATTGAATAATAATAGAATAAAAAATAGAAGCACCGGAAATATGTAACGAGTAAGTATTCAAGACAAGTAAAACTTTCACATAATCAGCTTACATCTTTCTAATATAAATTATGCAATAGCAAATTGCCTTTTCACTGTAGGTGTGGAAAAAGAAGAATTTGAATGTGTTCACTTATGCAAAGGCGTACAGTATTGATTATTCCTAATTGTACGTTGAACACCGTCGACGCTAACTTCTGCATCATATTGCTAATGTATCATAATGTCAAATCAACGTTATTAATCAGTTTATGTTCGGCACTGCACTTAATAAAAACGAAAAAAGTTGGGCATAGCAAGTTTTACCAATAGTTACAACAACATTTTTATAATAAAATTTACCAATCTCGTGTACGAAATGAAGAGATAACTAAGAACATTTATTAAAATTGCTCGTATTTATTAATATTTTTATATTTACAACGGGAAACTGATATATAAATAAACTCTCACAGTATTGCATTTACAAAATAAAATGTCAAATTATAACTAAAAATCAATAATTACTTTATATAACATATTTAATTTAACCGCATAATATACCTGAATTATATTTATTCTATTCGTACAACTAGATTATTATATAAGTAAAAATTTGTTTACTTTATATAAAATTATATTTAATAATAATATAAATTTTGTTTAATAATAACATATAAAAAAATTAATTTGATTTAATAATAATAAATTTATATTATTTTAAAAATATATTTATAAATTTGAACGGAATTTGTATAGAAAGATTTTATGGAGATTACATAGTAATAAATGATTTCTGTTATAACCAATTTTTAAATATAATATGTCTCAAAATTCGTAATATAAAGTCTATTAAATCGACTAACAAATAATATTATTTTTTTATTGGATTTAAAAATATAAAATATTAAAAAATTATACATAAAATATTATTTAAAATTTCAATAATATTAAATTTTATATTTAATATATTACAGTTTAGATTAAAAAATCTAAATTAATTATTTAATTACAAAATACTTAATTTAGATTACGTTGAAATAACCCAATTCACAAAAATTGATATATTGTAAAATTGTTCTCCAATATTCTTATCGATACTAAATTTTAGTATATAAATAACCATACGTTTTTATTTAATAAAAATGGAAAATATTTAATATAAAAAATTATAAGTAAGAATTGTATTATTGTTTTTCAAAAATTATTAAATAATACTGTTGATCTATAAAGAATTTCTTATTATTATAAAACATATTTTGATATCGAATGTCTTTTATCGTTCTATTGACGGCTGTAACAGTTTCATAATTTAAAATCATATTGATTTTGTAAAAACCATTAGCATATTAACTAAGTTTATAACAATCTTAAGTGACCATAATTTTATATTATAAAATTGTTGTATCTTCAAACGAAATGATAGAGGAATTCAAAATTATAACATTTTTGGAAATAATGAAAAAATATTTAAAAAACCATAATTCTTTTTTAATTGCTTTTTAAAAAATTACAATGTAAAATAAAGACAATTTAACAGACAACAATGACAATTTAACAACAGACAAGAATAATTTCAATACAACGTATGATTAATTTAATATTATATGTACAATATACAATTTATAATTACAATTTCATCTGTATTTCAAGCACAAATCCAAATTAATATGTTGTTTATTATTATCTTTTTTGGTTAATTGGAAAACTTTAAATTATTTATAAAAATATTCACGATTAAAAGTATTTATATCGTCAGTGTTTTTATTTATTTATTTAATCAAAGTTTGAAGCCATTGAATCAACAGAAATTTCGAACTATGCAATTAAATTATTCTTTGTCTTATTTTTCAGTACAGTAAATACGTAGTAGAGCATAAATAATTCGGATTATTTCAAAATTAATAATTATTTTATAATTTATAAATGCATTAAGTTGGTTTCCTTAAAAAATTATATTTTATGATTTTTTTAATATCTTTAATGAACATTTGCATTGATATAGTTATATAATAGTTATAAATTCAAAATCAAATTCAAAATGCTTTAAACAATTGTAAGTCGATTTAATAACTCTGTTCTACATTTTTTCCCATGGTTTCTTTTGTTATGGATTTTTTCTACATACTTACACACCTCTACTCATCAACTGAGCTTGCAATGGTTCCGATGAGAAGTAGAAAGCATCATTGTGTTTTGTATGGCCCTTAGTTATCCCGGTCAGGAAATGAAGTATTTCTTTCTTTTTCCACCCAACCAAAACAGACATTGAAGTGTACGCCAAGCCTCTTTCTTTGAAAAATGTGAAAAAAGATGCCACCAAGATAGTATTAGACAAACGAGCAAACGATAAAACAAAACAGGTGGTTGAAAAAAAATAGTACCCTACTATTTTTCTATACATGAAATTTTTACAAAATTATGGTAATCAAATGCAAATATATTCATTGTACAAAAAAGATGTTGCGAAATGTTAATTGAACCTTTTTGCTCAATATAAAAAGAAAAGGCCTTTAAAAAAATTAAAATTTTGTATTTAAATTTTTATTTTAATATTTAATGCTCACTTTTATTAATGTAAACCTAGTAAAAAATTTTATATTTTTTGTTTATTCGCAATTTTTTCAAAATTTCTTTAAGAAAAATCAAATATGCAAAATTTATAATCTACTAAAATTTTTTGTGTATAACATTATTATGTTGAATTTACAAAATGACAAAAGCGTAAAGCGAGAGCATGAACAAAATAAAAAAATTTTATTTTTTTAATGTTGAAGTCTTTCTAAAAATTCAAAAAGTTTACGAAATAAGTTAGTTATGATATATTAAAATATGTATGAGGTAAAAGCAGTTGTACTTCTTCATTATATTATTCAGCTAAAATTTTCTATACTTGGTTCTAAAATATATTGCACTTTTACTTTTTTTAACTCATACTTTTATTTGCAAGTATTAACAATAAGATGAAAAAGTTAAGTAATGTTCATAAATTTCTGTAATTTCTACTTGTATACTTATCAGCATAAGATTGTTTATTACTTTTTTTGGAAGTTATTTTTTAGTCTTTAATACGAGAATATGTTTACTGAATATATTTTATTGAAGCATGATCAAGTAAATAATTACGACTGATCATTTATTACAATACATTACGTTATTCATTACATTATAATAAAAATTAAATAGATAGATTTTAAAATTTTTTTTATGAAATTTATTAATCTAAAATATATTTCTGTTTTCCGTTTATCTTTATTAAAAAAAAGTTAGCACATATACGAAAATTTATATTATTAGGTATCTCGACGGTGCATATTTTAATTAATATTATTATGTATTATTAATATCACTATATTATATTATATTAACATAAAATACAAAATGATGCCATATACTTATTAATAAGGAGATTGAAGAATGCAACAGTATAAACTATGATGTGCATACATTTTAAAACAATAGCTGGATCATGCTACGGTTAAATAAAAAAGTATTTTCTTTTGAAGATACATCCATCGGCAAGATGAAAATTTTATAGCAGTGGTGAATCGTTTGCAAGTTTATGTTTCTACATAAACGTATACAATTCTTTATCCTCTTGTTTCATTATGCATATAGATTATAAATTATGATAATAAGATAAAATTGTTTGTCACAGAGTAGAAAATAATCCTTTAAAAATTATTTATAACTTCTGAAAAATTTGTGGTATGTTATACAGTTTATGCTAAATATTGATATATATATATATATATATATATATTAATTTATTATTAAGGAATTTATGATACTATAAAGTAATTTTTTATCTTTTATTAAGAATTTCAACAAATAATTTTAAAATTAATTAATATTAAGATTAAAATGAATTTTCCACACAGCATATAAAATGCAATGTTATACAAACAGTACAATTCATGATCATAAAAAATTCTTAGTACAATAAACTCATATTACAAATTTTAATGAACATATCCACGTATTTACAATCGCTCATCAGATTCAAATACTAATTTCTCAATGTCATCAATGTAAAACATTTACACTGAGCAGTGATTAAAAACAAGTACTAAATACGTGGGTATAAAAAGAATAGATAAAAAATATGTCAACAAATGTATAAATAACGAAGAAGTAAAGAAAAAGAAAAAAAAGAGAAAAAATAGGGAATAAAAACAGAGGGATAAACCAGTAGCTTATTTAGGTACCAAATGAAATTCATATGGTGCAGAGACGACGAGTACACAAAAATTCAAAGTATTTTGTAATTAAAATTAAAAACAAAAATAAACCTAACTTTATCCCTCTCTCGCCTTATTTTTCTCTCTTTTGCTCGTTTATTCTTTCACCTCCTCTTCCTCCTTTCAGAATGTAGTATACATATGGTGAGAGATTCAGAGAGTTTTAATTGTAAAATTCTATCAGAGTAAAGAAGAGGGTATGAGCTTAACAAAACCTGTCTAGATCCTCTTAATTATTTTTTAACTGTATTGCACCCTGACTGCAGACCAATAGCCTTTGACCAAAACTCTCAACGATATAAGACAAATATATACACAAATATACATGAACATGCAAAAACACACATGCAGGTGCCGTCGGTGGTTAACATTGGCATTTGTCCAGTTTGGGTACAAAAACGTGCGCACACATTGTGACCTGTTTTCATTATTTCGAAGCAGTCCACACCCCCGTATTTCTACGTTTGCATTCTTATACGTTGTAAACTTTCATTTTTGTTTATTATTTAACAAAATAATAAACAACATTCGATGAGTTCTTAATATTTTCTTTTATACATCGTATTACCGAGACTTATTTCTAAGTGTTAAATTTTTTTCGAGTTGTCCAGACAACTTTTAGGCAATTCAGTTCTTGCGTGACTTGTTTATAACTTGTTTTTGACTCTTCACAACAATATATTAAGGCTTGCATAGTAATAAGATTAAGATGCAGGTTAAATGCTTTAAAAGAGAGCTACACAATTATTTAATTTTTTTACAGATAAAAAATCACGATTCTTTTCTTTAGAAATATCAAATTATACTTATACACTTGGATAACGGATGAAATTTTTTCTATACCTCGCCTTAAATGTTTTAAAATTGCCTATGTAAGTATTTTAAAAATATCATAAAAAAATCGAAATTTAAAAGGCAAACTATTATTTATTAAACTATTATTTATTATTAACATTCTGATATTCAAGTATATTTTTGTTAATATTTACTAAGTGAAAATCTAAAAATAGGTATATTGAAAGGTACATAGATTTTAATGAATTTAAACCAAAAATTCAAAATCTAAAGCAACATTATTAAATTATAATTATAAAATAAAATATTATAAAACAAAATAATAATTGTTCAGTACATATTTTAATGTTCTTACTTTATCTATATAATAATTGACGAGTTCTTATCTATAGGTGATAAAAAAATTTATGTAATATCAATATAAAAATATTATATATTATTTTAATTGTATCTTAAATATTTAAAATTTAAACTTAATGAAATTCTAATTAATTTAATTATAATTTTTATAATTGTTATCCTTGATTTTTAAATGCAAATAAAAAATTTAAAAAAAAGAATAATTAGTAATTTATTTGGGTAATTTACGTTATTATAATTTAAAAATAATAATAAGTAACTAAGACCTCTAATCAATCCATTGAAAATTTTTTACTAATACTAATGGCTAGACAAAATTAATTTTTTTAGCATTTTTTTTATCTCACATTTTATAACAAAATGATAATATTTTTAAAATATTTTTCTGAAATGATTAGTTGGAGAAAGAAAAATTAAATAAATACATATGCGAATATTCACGCATGCATACATACTCGGATAGAACACTCGGATCTGTTTAGCTACTTAATATAGTCAGAAAAACAATCATCGTTCCAAGTATCGTGAACTAGCTGTTGCTGTATAGCCTAAGGGTAGACAACTGTTGCAAAAACAGAAGAATACGAATTCCATTTTACTTCCAAGATCTTTTCTATAAATTTCTCAATTCAAATTTTCTAGAAAATTGGTTTTATTATATAAACAAAGTTTCTATTATAGCTTAATTAAGCGCATATCCCAAATACATAAAAAGAAATATTGTTCTAAAATTTATTGAAAAAACTTAACCGATATATTAAATATTTAAATCATACATTACAAAAATTTTAAATTCACAATTTTCAAATAAGAGTATCGAATATATGCGACTATGCGTTGATTTTAAATACACTTTGGACTTTAATTGATTCAAACGTTTGCAAAAATGATACTATGACGTTTTAACGGACTAATATTTCTACCTGAAATTTTGTTTTCCGCGACGTTTTAGCTGATCGAATTTGCCGAATTGGAATGTCACATATGTGTCATTCACAGCAATTATATTCCATAGCGATATCCGTTTTTCACAAGAAACAACTTTAACGCACAATGGATGTTAAAATATATAAAACATATAAATACAGCATCCTGATTTATACATCGATTTTAATCATATGTATATAATAAAACTCCATAATTCAAGCCATGATTATAACCTCCGGATAATATTGAATTTGAATTGGTTGACAAAAAGATGTAACTATAAGAAGGTAAAATGAAATTCTGAGAAATTGCTCGCATACATTTACAAAAATATGCGCGCTAAAAGATGATCACAGGGGAAACTGCGAATTAAAGCCTTGTTTCTATAATACAGATACGCGAATGAACGGAAGGCAGATAAGCCGATAAGCAAATATTGGGAGCACTACCATCTTCTTTAATACGCAGTGTCACGCATGCGATAAGCAGTGACTGCGCGAAAAGAGTAAACTTCGATTCTCTAGTGAAGTTACAAAGCAATGCAGGACCATTCTTGGTGTTTCACATATCGCTTATACCTTGAGGCGTCGCACATTACTGCGCAATCCGATTGTACTGCTGCAGTCTTGCCCCTCTTCGTGTTCACTTATTGACCATATTATTACATTAGTCTTCAGGCGCGGCTCAGCGATAACAAAGTATTATTTTTATGTCCCTCGCTTTCTTTCTTATTTTGCTCTAGTGTAGAATGTATAAGAAATCGTCGCTTTAGATTAATTAAGATTCATGCATTCTGCAGCATTAGATCTCAGTTCTTGTCTATTTCAGGTAGTCGTTCTTTTTGTCTCTTTTCGTATTGGTGCCTAAAGTGTCTTACTTCAGCTTTAGGATCAAAAGGGTTATGTTATACTATCTGAATGTGAAAGATCTACCCGAATGACGGAAAATCCTCGTATAGAAGAGCGAGATAACGAAAGTTGAAAAGCTATAAAAAGAACGTAAAAATCTCTAAGAAGTCGGATTCTCGATTTAATATAATTTTAAATTTTGATACATTTTTTCAAGAATTATTCATATTGCTAATAATATTATATATAAATGTATTCGATATATTTCATAATTAATATATTAATTGTACTTAAAGTAATAATAAGTGCATATTTTTTAATAAAAATATTTAAAATCTTTTCATATTTTTAAAAATAATATACAATATTTACTAGAAACATTTGTTATTTTCAAAATGTATCATGTAAACCTCAAATTTTATATTTGATTTCATGCAAAAAGATTTCAGTTATTTTATTCAAATAAAATAAAGGAGTTCTCGTTTTATTTTTAGCCAATTCTAAGTTTGAAAGTTTATTATAATTATTTAAAATTAAATTTTAATTTATCGTTAAATTTAAAATGAATTTATTTTTTATATAATAACTTTATAAAAGGAAAGATCCATATATCTTTATCTATAAATAATTGTTTTCTTTCAATTACAATTTTAGTTATTGATAAATATATAAGTTAATGCTTGTATCGTGACTTAATTTTTCTAAATACTATAACTTAATAATAATACCTAATACAACGATTAATACAAAAATTAAGCATGACAGTAATTGATTAAAATAACATAATGCATTTTATTGTTTGCAGAAAGCAGTTTAGGCTTATTTTAATAAAAAATACTTACAATTTAACTAATTAAAAAATTGAATTCTAAATAGTTCTATATACAAAAAATCAATTATCATCTTTAAGTAATTTATGTGTACTCCATTTTGTAAATTTATTCTAACTACTTAGAAAAGAGGTTTTGAATTTTATATCAGTGCAATTCGCGAAAAGTTTTAAATTGTTTGTTATTACCAAAAAAATAGATAATGTAGATATAATAGTGAAACGAAAAAATTTTATTAGTTGTACCACATTAATTTTATAATAAAACTTAATATCAATTAATTATAAATCTATTAATCATTATTCATTCAATAGATAAAGAAAGATAGATAAACAAAGATACCACATTATTTTATACACTATAGGTTTTATCAAATATCATTTTCAAAAATCACTATAAATGACAATTACTTTTTTAATACAATTTGAATTAGATTATAATTTTAATATACTTTTAAAAGTATAAATCTATATTTTAAATAAAATATGATAGTTCAATTTAAAAATGTAATAATTAACTGAGTTAATCAATTTTTAATATGAAAATTAATATAATTTTATAAATAATTTTATAATTTATATATATTTTTTAAAAAATTAAAATATATCTTATCCACGAAAATCATTTAAAGTTATTAAATCAAGAGATCTGGATCTTCTCTATTAAAAATAATACGAAACGTAAAAAGAGAACCAATAAATTTTTCTTTAGTGACGAAGTTTATTTATAGAATTTTCATTTTCAACCTTCTAAAAAATTCTTTTTCTATATAAATAATACAATTATTTTAAATTAATGTTTTTTCAAAAATCTTTTTTTGCACAAATAACAATTATTTTTTTTATACAAACTTTTTCAATGTAAATACATGTTTAATTAAAATTTATTTACTACATATAAATATGAATCGTATATATTGTAATACGAAACTCATATTCACACTTTATGTAAAAATAACAAATAATAAATATGAAATGTTTATTTTTTGAATCATATTAACCTAATCAAATTTAAAATATTTTAAAAATCCTTAACTTAATACGTAATTCATCATCTCTGTAAATTATTATGAATAAAAATTTTTCCCTCAACTTATTTATGTATTTGTGAAATAAGTAAATTAAAGTTTTTTAAGCAATTATTTATTTTATGGGTCTTTCAAAAAATTCTCAATTTATGTCATGAAATAATAAAAATATATATTTTTTATAATGAATCAGCCGCTTTTATACAAGTATAACGTTAAAATATTTACTTACAATATAATAAATATTAATTTTGAAAGCTTTCGCAATAATTCAACATTAAAATGAAAGGAAAGTCTCGTGATGCAAAGTAGATTGCCTTAGAATATGCAATTACACAATAATCAGTAACCAGTCAACGACGTTGTGCCAGAAAAGGATAAATGACAACGGATCTATTCCAATCAGAAGTATTAATCTAAATATTTTAACGATATTTACTTTTTTACCGAGTAGTATTTCAATTTAGTCTTTCAATTTGATAATAATATTATTATTGAAATTAACCTTAACGTATTAGATCATAAATATTTGTTGTATAGAAACGTATTGTCACATTTAAAGATCTATATACATTATCAATTGTTAAATAGCGCATCGAATTTAAGGAATTATATACGACTTCTTCAGATATAAACGGATTTTATACATTAATATTTAAGTCATAGATTTTGTTTTCGGTACCTAATATAATTTAAATCGCGCTGATGTCAATTATGGTCGCAGACGAAAAGGTTCAATTATTTAAAAAGCGTAATTTTAAATTCTACGGAAAATTAATGGATTATTTATAGCTTTTCAATTTATACATTATAAATGACACAGTAAATATTTTGTTATCCAGGTATCTTGAAATATGTGAATACCCAAAGTTCATCATAATCCAACGATATTATAAAGTATCTCAGCCGTCCACGTGACTTGTTGGAGAATGTCAGTAATCTCGAGAGATTGATCAAAAGTCACGAAAATCCCTGAGTCTACTGTTCACTTGTAATCACGTGCCCTAAAAAACCCGAAGCCGGATAAAAAAAGACAGCGTCCACGAGTTCGCCCCTAAACCGGATGCTGATTAATAGCTCAGTGGGCAGGGACTCTTGTGACAGTTGTCGAGTCACCGCACGGCCGTAACGCGGAACCGAGTGTCCGCCGCCAATTAATCAAAATACGGACTTGGCGCGCGAATCCTCATCGACCCGCCGCCGGCGAAGCTCATCTTTGGGCAGCGAATGAGGCGCATTCGAGTGATCTCATTTCCGGGGGTACGGGAAGCGGGGTAAAATCATAGTTAAGGGTGCATCGGCTAACGTAGGATTCTTCTTCATGTGTCACAGGATTGGTCCCTTTCAATTTTATTCGGAATGACCTACGTCGCATCGACGTTGTCATTAGATAGACAAGATTCAGAAGTGTAGAGACTTATAAATGGCTTAATCGAATCTGAATAGAGATGGATTACGACAAATTTTTTGAAGAAGTTGAAAAATATGGTAGACTTTCTGACTTTTTAAAATATCATATTTCTGTTGATATTTTTATCTTTGATAAGGTGACGGTGGAGGATTTAATTTCCTCCGATAAATATTACGAATAGTTGATAGGTATTATAAAAGCTTGATTTTTAATAATTTTGTCTCTAAAAGGAAGGTAAAGGAAATCATTCATGAACTACAGATCTGTCAATTACAAATAATTGGATAATTCTTTGAAACTGTAAACTTTTGTGAAAAGCTTTCTTCTGCAAATTTCTGAATTGATAGATTTTGAAATTTAAAAATTTTTTATTTCCTTTCAAACTTGACTTTCATAAAAATCAATATATTACAAATATATGAAATTTTTCTTTTATTATTTATTTTTTGCAATTTTCAGATTTATTCATTCTTTTCCATTTAAATTAAAATCTTATTTATGGTAAAGAAAGCAAATACTTTATTTTAATTAATAATCCATATATTCAATACGCGTCAAAGATTCTGTTTTATTAATTGTTAGAAGTTATTTTTATTATTGTTTAATTTTTTAAAACTTTAACAGAACAATCGTTACTAAGAAACAATTGTTCTGTTAGTTCTATTATAACATGGAATATACTAAGCTATATATCGCTTTTCAGTTCTATTTACCTAATGATAACTTTTTTCATCTACCAAATACTTCTGCACTAATTACTGAAAGATTTCTTTTAACGCACTTATTAATGCATGGGTATATGTAGGAAAAAATATATTTTGATAATTTACAAATAGAAAAGGAACTATTATAGAAACATTAGGATTTCTTATTAGATAAGAATGTGTGAAAATGTTCTTAAAAAATACCAATAATTTAATGGATTAATGGGTATATTAATATTAATATAATCATATATCTAAATAAAATAGAAGGGGAAAATTACAATATTATTACATCTGTAATTAAAAAAATAATTAATTAATTGGAAAAACTCTATTAGAATTGATAAGAACTTATAGTTTTCATTCTCTCGTTTTTTCTGCCACCTTTGCTTTTCATTGTTGGACTGATATTCCAATCCTTCCAACAACAATCAAAAATGCGCCAAGGTAACTTCGCTAGGGTAGAATTTTTTCGAAAACCCGGAGAAAACTTATTTAAACTAGACTTGGGCCCTTTGTCAGTTCGTAAACTGTTAGTTCTTTCTTTTCTTCGCCACTTCTCCAAATGTTAAAACAGGGTGAACTTTTCCTTTATCTCGCTCAAAACACTTTGCGACAAAATTTAACACGTTTTTCTTGCTTGGCAAGCACATTTTTGCATGTCACACATACATCACGAACACATCGCTTATGAAAAGATAAATTCTTCTTATAATATATAATATATTCTTAGAAAGTAATAAAAAATAATATTTCAATTTTTAATTCGTTGCAAAATAAAATTATTTATAATTTTAGAATTTGAAAAGAACAACTAGCGGAACATAATATATATAATTAAGAGTAAAACTAAACTTTAATATAATTCTTTATATAATTAATACTGACACACGATAAAAGAGATGATTCAATTTTAATTTACTTAAATCTAAATGTTAATTGTAAATTACGTTTAAGAATTTTTTTGTAATATTCATAAAAAATACATTTTCTTAATGAAAAATATACATAAAGAAATTAAATATTCATTTGACTTTATGCAATATTTAATATAGTTTAAAACTTATATATTGGTTTCCTCCAAAAAAAGCTAATAGTAGCTATTACTTTAAAATTTGTAATTTACATCGCAACCCGATACTAGTTAGAAATTAACAAGTTTCTATATAATTCATTATTGATTTACCTATACTCATTATTCGTTATTTTTAACAATATTTTTAAATATATTTATAATAAATAAAAAATTGATGATAAAAATATGCACAAATTTTTTTACTATCTTCAATTCAATAATGATTAAATATTCGCTTACATATTTTCAAGCTAAATAATTCATTGTGTAATTTTTTTTTTTGAATAAACAGTAAATTTTTCACCCTTTTTCAGACTTGATTTCTTCAAGTTGCTACATTAACACTTTATTTTTATGTCAAGTATTTAAACTCTTCGCATTCATAAGTACAATAGATAATATAAAAGTACATTATTTAAATTCAATTTTTTCAATAATTTGATTTATATAATTATATCATAATAAAGATATTCCCCAAAATCTGATTTTCATTTTCTAAGAATTTTCTAATATTTCAAGTACGAACTTAGAAGAATAAATAAACCTAATTTTATTTTAAGAAAATTTTAAGTTAACTTAATGACGTCTATATACTAATTTTCAGGTATTTTTTACTTTATTTATTATAAAAAAATAAATATCACAATAAAATCTTTAAATAATAATTGACTATATTTAAAATTGTTTATTATAGAAAATTAGTTATATATGTTATTTAAAAATAAAAAATATGTATTGAGTAAATATTTTTAAGATTTTATAAATAAAAGATTTTAAATTATTAATAAAAATAAAAGTAATTTTATTAAATTCCTCAATTTTATAAAAATTTTTTATAAAATTCAACTATCTAGTTACAAAACTAAAACTAATAAGAAATTTAAATAAATGATTGACAAAAAGTTTAAATTAAAATTAGAATTAGAATTGTGTTCCTTAATTTTTTAAGTGAAAAAAATTTCAATAATTGTAAAAAAATAATTATTAACTTAATTAATATATAATGAAAAATTAAATAATAATTTATAGAAATAAATATACAGCTTTAATATATTATTTACACAATAATTGGTTTATATAATCAGAAAAAATAAAAGAAATGTTAAACAAGTGTAACATACACGAACAAAACGATGTAAAACGTAACAATCATAGTTTTAAATCTTTTTACACATAAGAAATTAAATTTTTATATTACTTAATTTTTTTTGTAACACAGAAAACTTAATTATCTTAAATAGTATATAAAGTTTATTACTATATAATAAATTTACTTATTATAATTTTATTAATGATGATAGTTTAGGAATTATCATGTATTATTTTATGAAAAATCATTTATAAGATTTTAAAGTTTAGTAATTATAAAATTAGTGTTCAATTGTTAAATTTCAAAAAAGTATATTAAATTTAGTTAAATATTCATGAATTAATTAAAATGTCGTTTACTCAAGTTTCTTATCTGATATTTATATTATTCATCTTGAATTTTTGAAATTTAATGTAATATTCATAATTAAGAATCTTAAAATTTATATCTATTTTTAATTTTAAGTTAATTTCATTACTCTATTTTTTAATAAAACGTGCGAGGATCTAGAAGCCGAGAAATTTAATTCTTTAATTTGAATATCAAGCTCGTAATCAGCAACCTCTAAAACTGTTCTATACCAATTTTGATAACGTAGGTCGTAAAAAGTTTTCATGATATTTAGTGTAGTAGACACCATTGCGGAACACGAAAAATGAGTTTAGCTGTATTGTTGTTAAAAATTAAAAATTGATCTCAGGCGCATTGTCTTCAATTTTTTCATCGGTGTAAATTAGAATAGATTTAAAAATTTTAAATATATGTAAAAAATATTAATATGTGTGTGTATGTTTGTATACATATATTATACATTGATTTTTATGAAAATATATAAATAAGATATGTTTTTAAAATAAAATATTAATAAATCATTATTATTGCTTATGAAAACAAACAATTCGTTTCTTGGGTATATTGAATTCATATATATATATATATATATATATATATATATGAATGTATGTATGTAGATATCAAATTTTTAAGAATATTTTGAGATTGTAACAATTGACAGTAACATATAGTCTAATTTGAATTTGAAAAAATAAAAGATCACAACTCAAGTATATATTGTAATACGATAAATATAAGGCTATTATCATGTAAGCCAAATTCGATATTATTGTATTCGCTGTCTCACTTAACATTCACAAATATCTTGAAAAGCTACATTTTCTTTACAGTATTTTTCACGTATAAGAGATGAAATGCCTTATAGTCACCTACTTATTGACGATGTAGGACTACTCCGTGGGTTTACGCTTGATTTAGCAATTTTAGCGTCTAATTTTTACTGCTTATAACTACTTGAGGAGTCAGTCAGCAAATCATGCTAAACGTTTATAAGTTTATGAGTTGGTTTGAATTTATCAAATAAATATTTTTTCGTAACTTAAAAAATTGTTGCTTAATATTGAGAAATTGTATTAACATTGTATAAAAGTAAATTAGTTTGCATATTACCATTGAAATATAATCATTAAATTATCAATACTAACAATGTGTATCTAGTTTATACATTTGAAATAATATGTTTCTAAGGTATAATTAATTCAGTTCAACATATTCTTTTGCATTATTCATTGTTTCTAACTTAATATTTTTTTATTTTTCTAATACTTATGTGACATGACATAACATGACAAATATATAATGCACATTTCCATATAAATTATAAAAATCGACTGCTCACAATTTAATTTTAAAAATTAATTTACGTATTTTTAATAAACAAGTAAAATAATAAAATAACAGAAATTATTCCTTATTTATTTTTTTTTAAACTTTAAATATCAAACTTTTTTAATTATAATTAAATCAAAAATATAATTCAAAAATATGTTTTTTAAAGTAATTTATTTTTTTATTATTTCGTATTATATTCATTAAAA
This sequence comes from Platyscapa corneri, assembly GCA_018907185.1. Classification (NCBI taxonomy): domain Eukaryota; kingdom Metazoa; phylum Arthropoda; class Insecta; order Hymenoptera; family Agaonidae; genus Platyscapa; species Platyscapa corneri. The sequence continues at coordinate 199,011 of JACCHW010000108.1, read as the reverse complement.
TAATAAATTTAATTTGCACATAGGACATATATTTAATATTATATAGAAAGGTAAAATTAAAAATAAAATATATTTATATAGTATAGTAATTACATTGTTATTTAATAGTTTTATTAAAATAAGACTATTTAATTATTGGCATAAGAAATTTTGCAAGGAAATTTTCTATTAATAACAATAATCTCAGGCTTAAATGTAGGAGTCAGCATTAAAAAAATAGAATTAATGTCGAACAAAGACAGATTTTGAATTCTAAATATTTCAAGTTCTGTATATAAAAATTAATAGTATAGACCAAGTACACTTATTTATTTACAAATTAATAAATGTAAAATATAATCCAGGCATTAGCTAATACTTTAAAATATTTTTATGACAAAACATGTATTTTATGAACGAAAGTTGTGTATACAGACATAAGATGTATAAAAAAGTTTAATAATAAAATTGAACTGCAATAAATAACCACTCATAAAATTTTGAAATCACACTTGCTCGTTTCGCTTCTACAAATTCAGTATATCGTAAATGACAAAATTCGTGTAGTTTCATGGTAGAAATAACAGAATACTCTCTATATCAATGTATAGGAACTTGTATAAATTTTAATTTTATATACGTACTTAAACCTTAAATACATTATTAATATAACCATATAACAACGATTCGTGTAAACATTATCCATTATCTTCAATATTTTCTCTTTTAAAGAAAGGAAAAAACAGAATTTTATTCTTATAATTTGTCTTATAATATATTATAAACGAAAATTCCAAGAATAATTCATTTGAATAAATATACAGCAATTTTAAATGATATAACCAATGAATTTTTTTTACTAAATTTTTCTGATGGTAAAATCATCTTTAATTTAGTTAATGATAATAATTAATTTAAAAAAAACGATGTTAGAGTAATTACGTGATATACTGCTACTCTGTTAATTAGAGTGGATGTATTTCGTAAAATTATAAATGACACTTCTGGTCTTAATACAATATTCAGAAAATGGTGAGGCACGATGAAGTAAATATATTTTCATGATAAAATCAATCGATAAAGTCTTAAAATACTTCTTACAAAATAAAACTGAATAAAATAAAATAATAAGATAAAAGAGATTAAATTAATGAATGACATTATTATAAGAGTTTAATACAAGAAGTTAATGATAAATTTCAAACTTTTTGAAATGGTGAAAATAAAACTAAACTAAAACCTAGTTTAATTAAATTGATTTTAATTAATTTAGTTTAATTATAAAATATACCGATAAACAATATTTTTCGAAAATAACATCTTAAAATAATACAGATAAAAGAATTTTAGAAAAATATTATATTATTTTATATAAGTTTACGTATGTTTAATTTATGTTCGATTATATATGTAGGGTATAATGCATGGAAACAAAATAAGCATGTGATAAAAGAAAATATAGGTCTAAACTTAATCCCTCAAAATTTACAAGACAAATATAATCATGTATGAAACAAAGACGGTAATTTAATATTATATACAAACACCTCACTTTAAAATCAAGTATTGATATTCAAATTTGAAAGCGTTTTGATTAAGTATATAATATATTAAAAAATATCTGATTGAAATAGAATACTATATAATTTAAACTATTGGATTATTTATTACATATTAATAAAAAACATGAATCAATAAAAATACTAAAAAAAAGGAAGTACTTTAAAACTCAGAGATGAAAGTAATTAAAAAATTATCCTAAAGTAATGTTTTTTGAATTTTAGAAATCCTATTAAAAAGTAGCGGCAAAAATGCTTCTATGTAAAGTTAGTAGAAAACTAACAGTATTTTTAATAATACTTTTTTATTTTAATTATTAAATTTTTATTTTAATAAATTTATACCTGTTTAAATTAATGATTAAATTTAAATATTTTTTTCCTCAAAAAACGAATAAATATTCTATGTTAACATATGCAAACGAAAGTACATCGAGAGTCACAAAAGATTATATATCCTTTAGAATGACAATTCACTTTTAAAAGTTAAATCAGTAAAGTGGTAATTTTATTCTAAGAGGTTTTACGTGAGCATTTCTTTTTTTCTATTTCTTTCTAATTGAATCGATCGACTTTCAAGACAATTTATTTTCTCTACAAAAGTATATTTTTACTATAATTCAAAATAATTTATCTTGCGTATTTTCTAAACATTATTATGTAATTTTTATTATCGCTATTTCAATATTTTTAATAGAATATCATTTTTATATTATTTTTACATAGATTATTAGACAATATACGCACTTAAAATCATGCACTTGTACTAAAAATCAGCAGATTCTATTTTTTGAATTTACTTACTTTAAAAATGGAACTGTATTTAGTTCACAAAAATTTATATCTTAAATTTTGATATTAATTTATTACTAAACATATTCTATCAGTACTTAATAAAAATATTCATCGATAATGCTATTATAAAATAAAATTTAGTTATAATTTAATATTACATTTCAAATAATTATATTTATTTTTGAACAATACTTTTTATAAACCTATACTTTATTTACAGTATATTTTAAAAGTACAACTTAACGAAATTTTGTTAGACATCTTAAAAACAGAAGTACATTAAACTTACTTTTAATCAAAAGACTGTTCTTATAGAATTCAGTAATTTTCAATTATATCAACATTTGGCTTGAACAAATATAATTGCGTTTATATAAACAAGGGTTCTTGATCGAAATGTACTTGTTGTTCATGATTTGTATTGAAAAATTTATAATCACCTCGTGCAGCTCCTTCAATTTCTTTTCTCTATTATTTACAATAATGTAGATATTAAAAATAAAAAATATTCGTTTAATTTTCTTAATTTAGAAAAATTTATTATATTTTTAGTTTCACATCGTATTAAATTTATATTTGTCAATAAATTAATATTAACAGTAATTTTATTGTAAAAATATCTATATAATTCTTTGACACAAATGTATAGCCTGATAGAAGTAACCATTTTATATTATAAGTAATTTTCATACATTGTAGTCAATTTATTAAATAAAATAAAATATTAAAAATAAGGTGTTTTAAAGTGAACTGCTCCAATAACTGATTTAATTATACAATAATAATAAATATACAATTCTACTTATAGTTATTACTTATAATGCAGTTATTAAATAATTTTTATAAATGTTCATAAAAAGAAATTTGAAACTAATTACTCAATTATGTATGATTAATTCTTATTATTTTCTGAGATTACTAATTAAATTAAATTAATAGGATATAACGGGTACTTAGTAGTGATTAACTAATAATGTAACGGTAATTTAAAAAAAATTCAATAGTGAATAATGTAAAAAATGATCATTAAACCGAATACTTATCCGTATAAATATATTAAAAAGACTTACTTCTTTTTGCCTGAAATCTCCGAGAAGTATAATTTCCTCTTCTGCTTTCAGAAGCGTCTCCGACAACTCTTCGGATGTCTCGAAGAGCTGATTTATTTGGGGTATTAACCAGTCTTTTTCAAAGTATTTGCACACCGATAATTCTGACGGCATTTTAGGTCTATGCTTTATTGAACCTTCTACATAACCAATGAATGTTCTAATGCAATCCACAGCTATGAATATATTCATAAACACAAAAATAATTATTATTCAGAAGTATAATAACATTAAAATGAAACGTATCAATTAAAGTAATAAGTTGCGAAAAGGCTTAATTTCAATCTACATATATATGAATATAAATCTTTGTGATAATAATCTATTATTATGATAAGAAATTATTAAGAATATTTAATTTTTAAATCTCAGGAGATATTTCACAAACGTTGAGTTACTAAATTGATATATTCATAAATTAAAATAAATTTAAAAAATAAATTTAAATGGTAATATTGGCAATGTCGAAGATGTTACATAAAAAATTAATTATGTTACTCGACTCATCACTGATTAAACAGTAATAAAAAAGAGCTTGATTCTGTGATGAAATGCATCAACAATAATACGCATGAAAAGATAAAAAATTAAATTTGATAGAAAGATACGAATAATTTTATTCCAATTTTTCAATTAAGTTAAAACAGGTTAAAAAAAGAAATTTGCTATTTGAAAATGTTTCTCTTTCAAATTCAGCGAATAACAATCTTAGATCTTTGTGAGTTAAACGTTTTATCCGGTACCGTTGTCGATAATATGCTGCAATATACTGGATATTACGTAGTCGAGGTAACATTCATTCTTTATAATTTGAAATAAACTAAATGTTAAAAAGATATAACAATAATGAATTTCATATAAATTTGTATTTAACCGCAAAATTTCGTTTACTATTTTTGTATTTAATTCTTCAATTTTATTGATTTCGCTTTAACACGCCATATTTAGTTACGACATACAAGTTTTTAAAATAAGTTTAAATTTTATCATTAAGTAAAAATTATGTGAATGTGATAAATAACTAAGTTATAATAATGTTAAGTTATAATAATAAAAAAATTGAACTTAAAAAAAGCTAATACAAATAACTTTTATAATATTGATAATTATAATAATTTTATTCGTTTTATATTAACTGACAATCCGTGTTTCTTTGCTACGATTTAGATCGATGCATTAAGAAATATGAGAGAAAAGTTTAGTATTCAATTGGATGCGTTCTTCTTGTTTTGCATTTCTGAATGTAACAATTTTCTAATATTTTACTCAATTCCGTTAATTAACTGCAACAATCAAGCACTTTTCTGTTTATACACGTATGTATAGACTATTTTGCTAATTTATTATCTAATATTAATTTATTTGCATAAATATTTTATTTTTTTTGAAATTACAGTTTAATATATATATTTATATTTATGATAAATAATTAATTTTATCTGAAATACTTATAAAATTTAATCTTTTTAATTATTCTTAAATTTTGAATCTTTATCAATTATATTCATGATTGTACCAGTATACTTTATGACACCAATCATATTGAATTAAAATTATAACTTGATATCTCGGCGTTTCCAAATATACTATAAGCGACTGTACAGATTATTTTATCAATGTATATCCGAATTTAATAGAAGTAGTTGAAAACACCATATGTGAAATTATTTGAACACCATCGAAGTGAAATTAGTAATATTCAATATCAAACTACTTGTACTCAATATCTTATCCTTTTAATTTATTCTATTTCGAAATTTTTTTCTAATTCAAACTTAATTTACATGCCAAATCTTTCACCAAGAAAATTTACCTATTTAAACGGAAATTCTATTTCAAGACCAATAAAAACATGCAAAATTGATTGTCGGAGTTGCGCATGAAAGAATTAGGTTAGTAGTAGTTAGTCAACCAGATGAATAACCATTACTAACCCAATTATTCTAGCAGTCTGGAAAAATTACTTTAATTTACATTAAAGTAGCTTGTAAGATAGAAAATAGTTCATAATTGAAAAATTACATTTAAGATATTTAACATTGATTTAAAATAATATAATAATTCTTTAAATATATTATTATATTTGCTGCTAAGCATTTTAACCAATTATATAATAATTGTATTTTATATTTTTTAATATCTAATATATTTTATAATATAAAATTTATAAATATACCTATGATTTGGGACTCCATCCTCGCTTTAAGGACTCCACTCGCACATATAAAATCAGTCATACGACCATCTTTTTCTAATTTATCTATGTTCACATCGTCTTTATTTCCTGTTTTACATGCATTACCATTACTATCTTGTAATTTTTTCAACTCAAATTTCATTAACATCGATTTTTTCAACACACTTCTAAACTTTATTTTAAAATGTTCTGTATCCAATTTCAGTTTATCGATATCTAATTTAAGCTGCTTGTTTTCAATAGACATCGCTTCCATTTCTTTCTTACAATTGCTTAATTCATTATTCAACGTATTTTTATTGTCCTCAAATGCTTCGTTATTCTTCTTAACTTCAGATAATTCCGTAACCAATGAAGTATTTTTTGAGGTGAAACTGTTATTTTGATTAAATTATTGAAAAATAATCAGAATAATAGAAAGAAAATTATTATTATTACTTTTATTTAAAATTTTCATTATATACAATAAAAAATATTAAATTAAATAGGATATTATTTTATATTTTTAGAATTAAATTAAATATTCATACAATTAATTTTAAAAATAAATATAAAATATTCATATTAAAATATTATTTCTTAATAAGTTTTTAATTCTTAGAAAAATTCTTTATCAGAAATTATAATAAATTATATATAATTAATATGTAAATTTTACGTGTACAATAAAAAGAAATATTTTAACATATAATGTGTAATTTTTTATTCAAAGAGTACTCCAAATTATTAATAGACATAATATGATCCAATTTTTTGCAATCATCAACTAGAAGATTTTTATACCGATAAAAGATAGAGTTCATCCTATATAAGATTATTTCCACTAAGAGAATACTTTTCTTTAAATACAACTGTTAAACCATTAAAAATTAAAAGTAAATATAATTATTAAAACGATATTTATAAGAGCTGTTTGAGGTTTAAAAATACTAGTAATTGAAATCTAAAAGTAACTGAAATTTAGTCAAAAAAAGTTTTGATAAAAAATTTAATACATATTATGAGAACTTAAACATTAACCATTTAAACTTTCAAAAATAATGATAAAATATCGATATAAGATTTCCAATAAATATTTTATTATTTTTAACTTCGTTGTCACAAAAATTTAAAGGTATTTGGTTAATAATTAAAATTTTTTTTGTAGAATACTTAATTGTTTTCTTAAAGTGTTTTTAATTTTATTTTGTATAAATATCGAAAAATTATGTAACAATATATTTCTGAATGCAAAATTAATTCATTGTTAAAAATATAATTAGTATATAACAATAAAAAACTCTAAATATAACAAGTTTCATAAAATGAAAAGATTAGAAATATTAGATTTCATTATTTTCTTTAGCTTGAAAATTCTTATAAAATCGAATAAATACGACTAATCCAATTGAATTACACATTTGTATAATTAAAAAATTTTCTTTTTTATTTGTATTTAAAATTAAAAGAAAAATTTTATTTATTATATAAACATTACATTCTAGAAATACAAATGAAAATTATTAGAATTTACAATTAGTTTCATAAAAAAATATATTCTATCAAGATTAAATCTTATTTAAAAATTCTAATATATTCATATTCAAGTAAATAAATAAAAATAATAAAAGCGGAAAAGTAAAAAATAGTTAAATTATCATTAAGAGTTAAGAAACTAGTTTTGAAAATCCGTATTAAAATAGGTGTTTTGATTATATAACTAAGTAACGGGTTCTTTATAATGATCTTCGATAATAGTTTTAAATTGTTAAGATTACAAAATAAAATGGCAAAAAGGAACATTGCATTTACATTTAGTCTTGCTGAAGCAACATGAAACGCCATACAGGTTAAGATAAGAAATTATCAAAGCGTATATTGAAGAAACGACTTTCATAAAAGATTACTCTTAAGAATAAAATTATTTAGATATACTTCAAATTCGTTAACAATACTATTAAATGCATATTTTTGTGACTGTTTCTTTATACATATAGGCTGATGATTACTTATTGCCAGACACTCGTAAGCTTCTATATTTCATGCCTTTACACCCTGATGAATTTACAATATTCGTGCAACATAACGCAATAAAGTATTGTCGTAAAAATCTACTATCTCTTAGTCTGATATTTTTCATCTGCGTAGAATGCAACACGTTTATCCACTTATATGTCGACTGGGCAGTTTCAGTTTGAGGCTCTTTACCTGTTCAATACGGCGCTCGCGCTTTCGAATTTCTGCTGCAGCTCGTTCTTCATTGCGACTTCGAGTTGTAGGTCCTTCTTGAGCTTATTTAGTTGCCACTTGTAATCGCCCACTTCTCGCTCAAGTCTGTCCTTGTCATAGCTGACGTTTGCTACGATGGACTGTAGTTCGCTCGCACGCTGTCGATGAACCTCCAACTCTTTCTTCGACGTGTCGTCATTGTGTCGCAAACATTCAAGTTCTTGCATCAAGGCAAGCTTCTCATTCGTTAACACATCAATCTCTGCTCTAAGTTTATTAGTGCACTTATTCAACTTTAAGCTCTCCGTTTTAAATGACTCGAGTTCTGCTGTAAATTCAGCGTTATCCTTGCTCAGAGAATCTATCTTCACCTGCATATCAACGATGATTTGTTTGTTGCAGTCACCAGCAGCTTGTGACTCCTTCATTTCTTTCCTAAATTATCATTATTTCGTTTATTTATTGGATTTTGGAACGATATATTATATAAAATTGCAAAATTAACAAATTTTTTAATGGATACAGCTAATAGGTTTGTAATAATTCCATATTTTATTTTGCAACATGAGAAAGAATATGTGATCTTAAATTTATTTAAATAATTTAATAAATTTCTGTTTTGGAAATTTTGAATGACTTTAAATAAATAAATTACATGCTTTATTTCTTAGATAATAAAAAAATTTATTTACATAAATGCAAATATTGTTGAAAGTTTAAAATCTACGTGAATGAAATTATTTCTAATATTTCTAATTAATTTTCTTAGCACATATTTAATCATATAATTATAAAAATGTCTGTTTTAAAAATTTTATTATTCTTAACTTAAATATCGAAATCGAATAAAAAATCTCTTAAAATTTTTTTAAAAGTTGAGTGCTAAACTAGTCTTTCTATAGTAATATATAATCTTATAATTTACAACTACGTGATCTGTGAATAATTTAAAAACGCAATTAAAGTAAATGATTATATATAAACTTAAAGTTAAAATATATGATCAAACAACTCCGTTAAAACTTATAATCTTCCCATTGAAAATTTTAATAAGTATACATAAATCAAACTTAATATAAAAACTTGTTATACTAAAAAATATTATTATATTAAAAGTATTCTAATTTTATACGTCATCTTTAACTTTTATAGTAGTTCCAGTTGAAGCAATATTTTATTACGACTTCTTCGCTTTTAAATTTCGAAATATGATAATGCAAAAGAAAAGTAATTAATTAATCATTCCATTGTACAACGTTTGAAAGAAATATACTCATTATTCCTCACAAAAACATAGATTTTCTATAAATGTGTGACTGAAAAATCTCCTAAATTTATTTACTATTACCTTAAATTTTCAACTTCTTTCTTCAAAGATTCATTAACAATTTTCTCTTCTTTTAAATGTTCGCGCATTTTTTCCAAACAGTTGCTTAAGTCTTTTAGCTGATTACTCGATGCGTCATTTTCTTCCTCCCATGATACAGTTTGATTATCTGCATCCACCATTACTTCCTAATTTTAATAGTTAATTTACTTTTAATGCTTTATAATTCATACGAAATGTAGTTATTATAAAATATTATATACTATACATATAAATATATTAATAAATTTTCTAAAATAATATTATTGTCGAATATAATAAATAATCTCTAACTTCTGTTTACATTAAAGTAAACAACTATAATCATTAAAAAAATCTACTAATATACAGTACTTTTATTTTTACAAAATCAATACTTTATTTTAATGTATTTTTCTAGAAAATAATCAAATATATAATAAGATTATTAAACTTATTTATAATAAAAATCCGTCTTGGTAAGTATAAAACAAACTTTTAACAAATATAAGATGAAGATTTATAATTAAAAAAAGTTAAAAATTATTTAATTACCTTCTTATCTTTCTCATCTAGTTTACTCTGTAATGCTTCAACTTCTGAATTAAAAGTCAATAGTTTTTGCTGTAAGTCATTGATCGTATCGTCTTTCTCTGCGAATTTTAATTGCATTTCATTCGCTAAATTTTCATATGTTTTTATTCTCTCGGCTAACTTAGATATTTCTTTGGTTTCTGAATTTTTCTTTAAATTTTTCTCCGAATTTTTCTCTAAATGATCTCCTTTCATTAATTCTTTTTCTAAAACATCTTGTTTAGTTTCTTCCCTTCAAATAAAATATTAAAATATAATTATGTCGCATTTTTATTAATTTAAAGTTTCAAGAAGTATCAAAATACTTTAAATTTACTTCCATACTTGCAACATTAATTATTGATAATTTAAAATTTAATTAAACTATTAAATTGCATTCTATTGTTTTATCTCTTGAAACTAAATTCTGCGGCAATAGCTTACTTCAAAGTTTCGACCAAAGTCAAGAGACGCTCATTCTCCGTCCTAAGCTCATCATAGCGTTTCGAAAGTTCAACCAATGTCTCTATTGATTTCTCTAACGCGCTAGGCACCTGATGATCGTCTTTTTTTGCGTCTTTAATCAGTACTTGTAGCTTCGCGCATAAACGATTTAAAGGTAAGTAAGAGTTCTGGTCCTCAGCTCCCTGTAGTTTCAGTTGAAGATTGTCTATTCGTTCTTGTAACCTGCATTTTTATTTCATAACCTTTTTTAAACTTTTTTAGGAAAGTCTATTAAAAACACAATTTATTAATATTGAATTATTATTCGTTATAAAAAAAATTTATAATTGTATTCATTACGATATCTGTAATTAATATGCTACAGTGAAATATTCATGATTTTAATATTGATAATTTATTTTTTTGTTTATTTTATTACTTTTATTAATTTTTATAAATATTCATAATGTTGATGAAACTACAAAAATTTTGGAAAGATTTATTTGAAAAATATTTTAAATATTGTATTATTGATTACAATTAAAAAATAAATTTTTTAATTGACCAGTAACAACACCATTAACAGAAAATTTTTAAGATTATAAAACTCACATTTTATAATAGATCTTCTTCAATTATTCCTATTTAGAATAATTAATTAATTCCTATTAATTATAATATAATTAATGTTATCAAAATAAATATCGTCATTACAAATTTATTTTAAAGAATTTACATAACATATATATAAAAATTATAATATGTTACAAAAAACTTTTAATAATATTGCACTTAATACAGTACAATATGATCTTATTTTTCTTTTAATTTTACTTAAAAAAAAGCATTATTGTCGTTTGCTTAAGAAATTGAATTTGAAAAAACTGTTTTTGAAATAAGTGAAAATTAATTATAGTTTTCGCCAATTTTAATAAATTACTAATAGAAATGCTTATTTCGAACAGTTATTGTTTGGAAAGTTCTTATACGATTGGATATAGAATAGGAACTCGACTGCTGTAGATAAAGATTTACATGATTCAAGAAAGGCTTGTTATTTCCATGATCCAAGAAAGAGATTTGTTATTCCGGCATTCAGCCAAACCCACCCAAAAAAACCCTGATACCACCTTAATGAAATACTCTCATTGGCTCCAGACTTACAGAGGCTCATAAAGATAAATTCTTAGTGTTCAAAAGCTTAAAATCGTTTTCTCAAATGAATTTTACCAACAGTCTATATAAAACTAAAGAAAACAAAGTACATATTATTATAGAAGTTATTTGAGTGTTAAGATTTTATAATAGTAAAGGTTGATAATTACAGTTTAAAATAAAGCAAAGTTTCTAGAAATATTAAAAAAAAACTTAACACAATGTAAACGTACTATTATGAAACAATAGAATCAAGCACTTTATAATTCAAAACTAGATAATGAGAAAATACTAAATTCGTAGTAGAAGGTAGTTAATGTATTTCATCGTTACAGCAGCGTGTTAAATTAATTTTTATACGAATAAAATTTAAACAATAATAAGAATATATATATAAAGTTTACTTTTTTATTAGAGCACAATTGCAAGAAAAATAAATTAAATAATTTTAGAAATAATTCCTTCTCACACTTTTAATCCATAAAATATGTTTCGCCAATACTTTAATGAAAATGAATTGTCTTATGTCTATAAATAATCTTTATACATATATTATTTTAAATTATGTTTGAGTGTTTATATAATTTATGTTTAATGTATCTTAGTATTGAATAATTTTAGACATTTATGAGACAAATAAAGATGAATAACTTAAATATTTTAAAATATTTCAAAGCCGAACTTCATACTTAGCTTTAAAATACGAAGAATAAAAGATTTATATCAATTTTATTTATTATAATTATTTTTTATACCTCTAGCTATATAAATATTTATTAATAAAAATTAAATTTTTTTAAAAATTACTTTTATATGTAATTGTTATTAGTTGTTCCATGTAAAAAAAAATTTTTATATATAAAATAAATTGTAAATCAATATAAAAATTTATTAAAAAATAATATAATTAATATAATTAAAATTTATAAAAGTGTATAAAAATGATAAAATCTATGTTTGTACAATAAAATATTATGTCTTATATAACTGGATATTTTGAACTTTTAATATAAAAAAATAAATATTTCTTTACCACTCAATATTAATATAATTGATTATAAGAATTTTTCAAAAATAATGAATTATCTTTTCAATGACATATCTTTAAAAATACCATACAAATAAAAATAAATACTTCCTTAATTTTTTTTATCAATATTAAATTGATATTTAATTAATTAAAAGATAATTAAAAAAATTATTCAAACAAAAAGTAAAATTAGTTCAGTTATAGTACTAATTTTAATTACCACTTAACTTTTATTAATAAAATTTAACATATTTCTTTTAAATACTTCTTTCAAGAAAGAGATGATTTTTAATAAATTAGAAAAATTAATAAATTTAAATTGAAATAACTCAACTTCATCATTCTAATATTTTTTTCTTATATATTTAAACTTAAAATGTATTATTACAAAAATACGTATAAAAAAATTAGATTCTACTTAAGAAACTTTTTGAACAACTTTATTTTACGAAAAAATTTTAAATAAATCAATAATTTTTAATTTTTAATTTGATTAATTTAGAAGTTCTAAAAAACAATGGTATAATATAAAGTTTGAGGAATAAAAAAAATCGTGCGACGTTTTGTTCGATATTGTTCAAACATAAATAAAATACTAAAAATAAAATACGAATAAATAATATTGGAATTTCTATAAAATATTAGTACAATTTTAGTAAAAGAAACAATTTTTTATACTAGTAATATGTCTATAGAAAGCTAAATTTTTTTTTAAAAAATAATAAAAATTTTATTTTCAACTTTACAACTTCAACTTTACAACAATGATCGAAGAATAAAGTAATTTTAATTATATTATTATATTTTAAAATGTATAAAATTTTAATTAATTATAAGATAATTTAAAATAATTTAATAGTTACGTTAACTATATGATTTATTAATAATTATTATTGAACTCATATAAATTTCATAAATATGTTTCTCAGTTTTTTCCGCTTTAAAATAATTATGTTTGATCGCGTAAAACATTCTCGTTTACTTATTTTCTTTGATTCACTAAACTATTTATCTTTATTCTTATGTACTACTTCATTTTATAGGTATTTAATCCATCATTACGCTTATATATTGACTTTTCCTATTCCGCCTACTTAATATTATCACAATATCTTAATAATCAGTGTAGTATATATTTTGCAATTTCAGACTACACAAGAATTTCGACAATCATGAATAATATTATTATAAATATTCCACTGACGATATTTGAAAATATGATAATCTTTGAAATAAATTTTTAATATATAATTTGATACGTAAAAAAGGATTGAAATTAAAAAGAATGCAAAGAAAAATCATACGATTCTATAGAACATTATTAAATGTTGCCTTGAATAAAAAAAAAAATATTCTGATTATGATTATTTAATTTATTTTAAATTGCTTTTTAATTTTAGGTTAAGTATTGAATGTATATATATATAAAATTTAAAAACATAAAAAACATAAATATATCTTTTAGAATAGATTTTGAAAATACTTTAAATTTTTTATAAATATATTAGAAAATAATGAATTTTTCTAAAATTAATGTCATACTTAATTTGAGTACTGAATACTTCATTGATAAAAAAAATAAATATAATTTAAGTTGTAGTATTGAACTTATAATAAACTTTGACAATAAGTTCATTATTACTCTTTCTTTTCGATGGCATTATTTTGACGTATTTTTTGTATCTTCTCCTTCAGGTGGGAAATTCTGTCACCGCCATCGTGCTCATTCCATTTCTCGTTCAGATCGCTGACTTGATCTTCGAGTTTGTTCTTGAGCCTCTGAAGCCTCAAATTCTCATTGCGAAAGTGGATAATCAGAGGGTCGCTCTTCACAGCTTCGTTGATATCGACGCCTGATGGTTACAGAACGAAATTCTTTGAAACTGCACAAATCCTAAGAGCTTAACTCTCATCATTTTAATACAGTAAATAAAGAACAAAAACAAAAAGATTATTAGAGATAGTTACATCAAATAAGAAAACTATTTTTAAAACTATATTATAATCTGTACGATTGAAACGCTTAATATTCAGAGGAAATTATAAATACATTACTGTCTGTGTTCGGATCGATATAGATTATCATAAACTAGTCATGCATTTGCATTGTTAATAATGCAACCGTGGATTATGAAAAAGAAATAATTTATAATTTATTAGAATTATAATTTATAATTCCTTATAGAATAATTGATAAATTTAAATTTTTACAGTTGTTTCATATTTATAGTGATGCAAAAACTGTGAATAATAGAAATAAAATATACACATAAGTGTGTTACAAAACTATACACAAAATAGTTTAATAGTAAGTAGTATAATAGTATAGCATAGTAGTTTAATAGTAATAATATTTTTTTTATAAAAAAAAATTATGTATACAAAAATTACGTATTACTTTTCATTTTCTCTAAATACTTTTATTTGTAATTAAAACTTCATTATCATTGATATATTGAAATCAAATTATAAAGAAAATATGCATTTTTACTTAAATCACGCTGATAAACTATAATTACTTATATAAGTATATAATGTCAAAAAATTAATACAGAAAAATAATGCTCTAAAGTTTGCAATAATTAAGTATATTTACATTTACAATTAATTATTCCAAAATTATTTCATATTGATATCATATTCATATTTACCTTTTTCAAAGTTAGGTTAATTTCAGATAAAGTATTTTTATCCGTATTACTCATAAACTTTCTTTTAAAATTTATTATTTTAGAATATACTAAATATATTATAGGAAAATAAATTGCAATTCAAATCTAATATATAATTTATATTTTAATTATAATCCTTATAATTCATAATTCACTTATATTATTTAATATTATTATTAATTTAAGTATTATATTGAATATATTACAAAATAACTAATTAATTATCAAAAACATTTTATACACAAAACTACAATAAATATTTAAAATATAATGAGATGCAAACAGCATTATTAACAACGAAAACTACAAAATTAAACTGTAATTTATCGAATAATAAAAATTAAAATAAAAAATCTACAGCAATAAACAACAGTAACAGAAATAAAATATTACTAGAAAAAATTGTTTTATTACGATAAAAGCAAGTTGAATTTGTTGAGTTAAAATAAAATTTATCAATACGTAAACTAACGATAAGAAATGTAAGATTATTGAAAAAATATTAACTCAAGTAAAAATTATCACGTTAGAGTTAAAAGATGTATTAAGTAGCAATATGAATAAAAAATTTCAAATAAATCAGTTTGAAAGATTTTTATTTAAAATATCTGGAATTAATAATATTATAGTAAATTTTATAATGTAAATTAAAAACAGTGAATGAAAATTTCAAATGTTAATAAAGGAAATATTACATTCGTAAAGTGTATATACTTGTATACAATCTGCTAATACAGAAATCGCCAATAATTTTAAATATATAATATATATAAGTATTATAAAATAAAGGATTTATTTTAGAGTTCAAAAATAATGAATTTAAAAATGAGAAGATTAAATATGAGCATTATTCAAAAGTATATATTAAAATGAATAAAGCATGCGGCCAAAACAGAAAATAAAAAATACTATTTAGAATTTAATTAAAAGTATCGTAAAGATAAATAAATTTTTATATAATTTTTCTTAATTTAAAAATAATATTAGCAAATCTTATGAGATATATGTTAAAATAAAGTGTCATGAATAGATAAATTACAACGTAAAATAAAAATAATATCTAATCTTGATAAAGAAATAAGTACTCGTGTATAACCTAAAGTTAATAATAACAACGGACTTACAAATAATTTGGTAAAACTCAAAATTACACATTATAATGTTGAGTAATCGTTTATAATTATGATTCATATTTATTCAAATGACATTAAATAAAATTGCATAAATTAAGTAATAAATTGATATAATAAACAATTGTAAGTTAAAATAAATTTTTTTTCTAAAATAATTATTTTAAATTTAATTACATTAAATTATAACTTTAATAACATATATATATATATATATATACGATATTTAATTAGTGTTATAATTCTATAATACTAAAATGAGCTTGAATATCAAAAGAACAATAACTGTAAAATTTTGTTTGGTAATATAATTTTAATAATATATACAAGAATTTTAATGATGACAACAGTTAATTAAATTATATTATTGTACAAAAAGTACAGAAAATACTTAAAATAAAAATAATTGAAAGTTTAATAAAATGAAAATTTTATAAATAAAGAAGTAATAGAATAAAATAATTATACATATTTTCTTAATATTTCAAATATAAATATTAAATAAATTTAACAACATATTTTAATTATTAAGTATTTATATATTATAGAATAATACAAATATTTACTGAAATTTAAAATTTTTTAAACTGCTTAAACTTTAATTTTATTAATGCAATACTGAAAAAAGATTAGTAGATAAAAACTAAGATTTGATCAAAATATTAGACTTTAAAAATTGCAATAACGAGTATGAAATAAATGAATGCTTGATTACATAATCACGTTAAATATTTTATTGATAATATGATACATATTAAGAAATATATGTAATATTTTTTTATAATTCATAATTTTTTATATTTTGATAATAATATAGAATAGCATTTTTCTGTACATACTACATACAGACTAAGGTAATTTATGTAAATTAATAAAGACATTTTTCTATAAAAGTTTATCATTGTAGTTACAGATATTAGCTGTACAGTACCACAAATATTAATATACATAGCACGAATAAAAATATTGCTAAATGTTAATACTCAGAACATTAATATTACCTAAAAATATCATTGTTTTAAATAGAAATTTTTGCAGTCTCTTTAATTATTGTAGAATTTAAAAGCATAATCAATTAAATGAACGCATTAAAGAGTACGTTAATTATGCGTATATATATATATATATTACGTTGACGTCTTCATGGCCCCCCGAAGTATTGACTCTTTGATTATACATTTTTTATGTGTAAATAAGTGAAAAGTATTTATTATTTAATAATATTTTCTGTCGACTCTTTTCAAACTTATAAGGTTTTATATTTAAATATGCATTTTAAAGTTTATATGAGAAATAAGAATACAAAAAATAGTTTTATTTAATTATATAAGCCATTCGGAAATTTATTTTATAATATTACTTATTTTTTTTAATATTAATATGAAATATATATTAAATATGTATATTCAGAATTTATTAAATATAAAAAACATCGATAAATCAATATTTTCATAAAAGTTTCGTACCTTTTGTAACAAGCAACTGCTTTATTATATACGTAGTTGTTAGGATCAGAAAATAAAAATATATAACCAATATGAAATAAAATAAGCTAATAAGAAAACTTTCCCAATGTAATTTTGTGATCCTGTTACATTTAATGTTAAAAATATGGCTTGTGTTACTACCCAATAAGAATTCAAACTTTCGATGCGGCTGCTCTCTAAATATACATTTCATGCATGTGTCTTACATACCATGTGATTGAAGTTTGATTTTATAGGACCTCGTCTGGCTCTCCAGCTGGAGTCGCTCGAGGTGCCACTTTCTCATCTGACACTTCATTACCGCGAGTTTCTTCAAGGCGAAGGATAAGTCACGGATTCGCGTCTCTGGAGAATCGTCCTCGGAGGGATCGTAGTGACAGCAGCAGGTCATCCGCTGTCCTTTTAAACACTTGGACGTTGAGCTGCCCTCGACGCACGGCTCAACACCAACACTTGCCGACTTCGTTATACGACTATGCATCGCGATAGCTTATGTGTTTACAGGTTAAATATTTAAAGGTTATATATGTTGTGGCAAAAACCAGGCCGATAATATTTGATCATTATGGAGTCGAATCGTTCAAAAAATTAAATTGTGCCTAAAGAGATGATGACCTACTGATTACCAAAACGTTTAATATAGAACTTTTAAATTTTGATGTAAATCCTGAATCTGTCAGTGAGGGAATACTATGAAGTTTGACCATTTAAGCTAACATATAACGGGAGATGTTATTATATTGTTAGGTGTTACTATAGCCCTTAAGTTTTAATAATAATAAATTTTACAAGCATAAAAAGAGAATGGATATTTTTAGTTTTTAATAAAATATTAATTATAAATGTAAATCAACAACAAAAATTTTATTCCATCATCATTCTGTAATTGTTTCTGATACATGAAGATGTTTAAATATTTTAGTGCTTTTTAAAATTTATTTCGTTTAATTTTAACTTTAAAATTAAATTAATGAATTATATTTAAAAAATATTGAAATATTAAACATATACACCGATAAATCCATTAAAATAAATCATTGTCGTTATCAAGTGCCTTAAAGAGATCCTTTTAACGTAATTTAGCCACTATTAATTATGATTACTTCTGTATAAAATTTCCTTCCTTTTGTAGTATTTACTTCTGCAAAATGAAAACAAGCATATCTTTAAATTAATTTAAAATAATAAAAAAACTAAATTCATTAAATTTTTATGCATATTTTTTGTGTTTTTTAAATATAATAATCAATTATTTCATATCTTTATTTCAACTAAATAAATTTTTTAATTTTACTATTGTTCAAAATTTGATATATTATTGTGTAATGAAAAATTATTAAAAAATATAAATTCGTGAATTTAGTCTAAAAAAATATTACAATTAGATCCTTAGTTACATTGCGGATAATTTTCATATTTTGTAACAATAAAAATAATTACGATTTACTTTAATACGTTTTTAGATTTCTATAATAATTTCTAATATTTTATAATCTTTGAAACTAATTAAAATGTAATTTAGAATTGAATATAATTTATCATATTAATTATTGTGTTTGTGTATAAGAGCTTATGGATCAATTTTTATTATTAAAAATTATTTATCTAATAATAATGAGAAAGTCTTTAAACTATTATAAAATATTATTCTCTAATTTTTATACTATAGGACTAATATATATACTTAAATAAAATTTTTATTTAACATTAGTAGTTTTGTTTCATCAGTATTTCTTACCTTAAAACGTTTCTAGTTTCTGAAAAATATCAAATAAATTTTTTCATAAAATGAAAAAAAAAACTGTGACATTTTTTTTAAACGGAAAATATTTCATTTTCAACTAACTATTTTCGTTGAAATACAAAACTTAAAATAATATTTTAGTAAGTTTATGCAACTGAAAACAATTATGAAAATAAAAAAAACAAAATTTCAGCAAAAAATTTCTTTTTTCGAAAGTAAAAATTATGGAAATTTTAAAATTAAAATCTAAGTGAAATATGTCCCTAAAAAATTATCTGAATTTTTTTTCATTTGTTTTACGATTTTTAATATAAAAAAATCGAGAAGAAACAAAAAATTTCTAATTTTTAAATAATACCAAAAGTGCTTTAACCTTAAAACATAGGAATATTAATTCATGAAGATAATTTATTATCAATAAATTAAAAACTTCCAATCACTTCGATGAAACATTGTAAATAAAACTTATGAATGACAGTGAATTATTTGAATTTTAAATCTTGTGGAAAGTAGATAAAAAAATTTTTGTCTATACATATATAATTTTCATAATATCAATATAGTTATTAAATTGTACATAAATTTATATTTATTTTTTTAGTATACAAAGTAAAAATTCTATTTTTCATAAAACTACTCTAAAAATATATCTTTTTAAAAATTTTTAAATTTAATTAAAAAATATATAAGAAAATATATCGTTATTGGTAAATTCTAAGAAAATAGATTTGAAACTGAAAAATTTTAATGATTAATTTTTATTTTACTTTCAATTTTTAATAAAAAAATGTGTTTATTACTTTTTTAAAAATTATATAAAAAAATATGGATTAAATTTGCTCTATAATTACAATGAGATTACAAGATTTGTTTTAATTTTTATTCACAACATAAATTTTGTATAATTTAAATATACAATAAGTAATACTTTATCGTCTTAGATAAATTTTATTAATATTCAATTAAAATTTAGTTCAGCAAATTTAGTTGTAAAAATATCAATTATATGATATGTCCGACATCAAAATCCATATATACTCGATCATTGAGATCTCTAACTCAGCATTACTGAACACAGTTTGAAACTAAACTAATAGTTCACGAATAGATTCTTCTACGTGCTTTAACTAATGTAACCTTTTAATCACTAAGTTGAATAAATAATATGGATCTGTATTTTACTATAAATTAATATATATATATATGGCTTTTAATAGAAATCAAAATTAGCATTAAATATAAAGATTATATAACATGGTGAATTACAAAGTACCTAAATTTACAGATAGATTTTATTGATTTTGATTGATGCTAATAATTGAGGAAGAAAGGTTATTAAAGGAAGTTGAGATTAACACTATAAATTATTATCTCTCATAAATAATGCAATAAAAAATTATAGATTGATTCATAGGTCATTTTTTAACTTTGTCAATATACTAAAAACAATCATGTCGATCCGTAAATCGATTTTTATTTTTGTCTGAAAAAAAAAATTATCCGAAGAAGTAAAAGTGTGTTATATACTGTCTGTAAAGATTCTTTACCAACAATGACCCTTCACTAACACAAGATATTAGTTTAATAAATTTAAACGAGGCCGTGCATCTATTTTTAATGAAAAGCTCCGCTTCGTCTGGCAGACGTGAATACTAAAGACATTTTTGAAAAGAGCATCTTGCTGATCGTCGAATGTAGACGCGGATCAACAATCAGCATTTTCCACGATAATTTAAGATTGAGAAAGATGTTGGCGGTGTGGACAAGTGAATATAGCTGTCAACATCAAAGCAGTGTTTTCATCTCTTTAAAAGAAATTTGCAGGCGTTTTTGCAGTTGTCGACGCTGAAGAAATAAGGATCCACTACTAAACGCCTGAAATCCAACTCAAATAAAAGTAATGAATTTTTCTAAGCATATATGTTCCAAAGAAGACGATCCATCGATCGTAAAGATTACGGCTACAATTTTTTGGTACTTGAAGTGAATAATCTTCATATACTTTTTTGGAAAAGAAAGCACGATTATGGCGCACTATTACAGTGAATTATTGAATCGATTTGATGACAAATTGGAAGAGAAATTGAAAGACATTTGACAAAGAAAATAGTGCTTTTCCTCGGCGAAGACACAACAGCTCAGTCATCCAGAATCGTCGCAGCTAAATTTTATGAATAGCACAGCAAATTACTCTTAGACCAATCCATTGTACTCGTTTGATCTGCTTCCCTGTGACTTCTTTTCATTCTCTAATATGAAAACATGGTTCACCAAAAAGAAATTTAACCCAAACGAAGACATCGTCGTCGAAACATAAGCTTATTTTAATGAGTTTGGTAAATCGTCTTTTTTAGACGGTCTAAAGAAATAGTAGAAATATTAGGACGAATTTATCATTCTAAAGCGAGATTATAATTAAAAATAAAAAAGTTATTATGAAAATCTTGCGTCTTTATTTCTAAAACGGGTACTTATTAATTTACTTTCATGTATATGTACAAAAAGAGAGAGAGAGAGATTAATGTGTATTAATCTAAGTTGAGAGTAATGTAAACAAAATAAAAAAATAATTATATATATTTCTAAATATTTTATTTGATTTGCTTGTTGTTAAGTGTAAATAAAAATGATTGTAAATAGATTCTAATAAGCATATAGGTTAAAAATATAAGCAGTAAAATTTTTATATAATTTTTAAATCAAATTTTATATTTTTATTGGTTTTAATGTAAAAATTTACAACTTTATATATTATCTAATAATTTAAATATTGGTAAAGTAATAAAACTTTTTCATCAATGTATAACCAAAGTCCATTTGAAAATAGAAGATTGTATATTTTTGAAACAATTTGTATAGTATATGTTCCACTTAGTACAACTCAAACAGAGTATATACTTTTTATCAGACTATACATAATAGTTTTTATTGTATAAAATATATAATTGTTGGCTATATAAATATATTAAAAAAAAAAAAAGAATAAGAATATTTAATATCGTATAAAATATAAAAATATCTAGACTTGCATAGAATTTTATCAGAAAGTAAGGAAATTATTCGTAACAGTTGTTATTAACTTCTACACGTTTCATCCCAGGTTGATTTCCTGGACTCGTCTGTAAAGCTGTTATGAAGTGACCTTGCTTATATGTCGAGGGAGAACAACGGAAGACTAGCTTAAGTACTAATCTAATAGTACGCTCATCACTTTGGTAAATGCACCATATACCACCATACATACGTAGCCATTGGATGGAAAATCGTAATATCACTGGATTCAATGATCTTAATTAAATTTTCATTAATCACACATTGTTTGTTCATTAAAAAATTAAGATTTATAGAACTATTATTCGTTCTATTAATTTGTGAAGTAATGAAAATTTTCTTATTTATGATTAAAGTAATTTCTATTTTTTATAATTTTTCCTTTATATAATAGAATTATATCATATCGAGTATGAAATGTTAATGCATCGGCTACTACTTATTTAAAAAATAAGCTTTGTATACGCATTTATTATTCCATAAAATACTTTTAGTCACTAGATAGTAGTATACTACTTGTCACTTTTTCTTACAAACACATAAATTCATCTTTAATTAACGTAAAAGAACTTGCTTAAAATAAATAATTATATGTCCTACAGCAGCATAAGACCGATCTATATACACATAAATTATTTATATGAATTGCTATAGTAACCACATAAAATGATAAAAGTCTGTTTATATGAATTATAGTCGAAAATGTTTAGCGTTCGTAATATAACTTTCGATACTTAAAAGATTTGTATGTATAGGATGAAAATACAGTAAATACTATATGATGATTTTCAATCACTCTGCAGTTTTTACAGTGTAATTGAAAGACTTTATAATAAATTAAAAGAGAAGCATACTTAACGTGAATTAATATATTATCATTTTCTGTTCTTATTTAAAAATAACTTATGAAATTTTCAGAATATTCTACAATTAATTATATACATATCGACTTTTAAAACTCTTATTAAATAAAAACAAACATATTTATCATCGACTTGATATTTTTAAATAATTTCAATTTTAAATTACTTACTAGAAACAGTAAGGGAGTGAATTAATGTATAACAAATGTTTATTAATTAATATTTATAAATTTACGGAAAAAGATAAACAAATTTTTTTGTTGCATTAATATACTTACAAAGAACTGTATCTGAAAATTTGTATGTAAAATTTAATCATTGTTTTTTTAAGAATAGAAATAAATTATTCTAAATATTTCTTTAATTATAAATGTAGGGTAATTAAAAATGTATTAATTTCAACAAAAAATGTTTTTTCTGAAAGTAAAAAAGATGCTTAATTTATGAAAGCATATCGAAAAAAAGACTTCTCACCGAATCATCCTTATAACTTTTTCGTATGAGTAATTCAATGAAAATGAAGTGATTTATAAATATTTATAAAAATAATTTTATACTTACTCACTTAAGGAGTAGCTACTTCTCTAAGAATGTTCTCTCTACGCTCTGTTTCTTCATAGTATCATTATTTGACTTAATTTCCATTGTCAAAGTCCCTTCACGTACATTTCTTGATTTCCCTAAGAAAATTATGGTCATAAATAAAAGGAAAGTAAAAGAGAAATATCCTTCCGATAATCCTCTTAAACTCTTTGAAGGTCGGTTTTCAAGCGCAGAGATACATCAAATCCCCCTAAATAATCGCGCGCGCGTTCACTCTTAATCGATGTGGGATATAGCGGGCTGTGCGCTCCCGGAAAGTATCCCCGTGAAAAGTAGCTAGAGGATTTAGACCACCAACGTCACTACGCCTACACTCTCGGGATAGCTACGAACCTTCGCGCGCAAACTCTGCGGTAAGCCCGCGCGTTACGCGACCCCTATCTGTCTGTATGTGTATATTGTGTTGGCGTTGACCGAAGATGAGGAACGAGGTCTGCAACACTTGCAGAGTCTCACACTGTAAATCCTCAAACATTTCTGCGGTGGTAATCACATGGATGCGTCTGAGTGAGTGTCTACGTGAGGGAGTGGCTTTGCACACGGTGGACGGCTTCTTAATACTCGGTTTTCCCAATCTCAATATTACCCCAAACAGACTATTTGCTTGGGGTGTATACACTAACGCGAAGACATCGAATCGGTGAATTATTAAGGTCATCCAGACATCATCGAGTTCTGCTTGATTCTTTAAATATGAAAGAAAAATCAATGATTTAATTACTGGAGCTAAAATCTCATTTATCTCTTCGTAATATTCTTTTGATTTCATATTTAACTTATTTTTTAAAACTTCATCAGAACTTAAATGCATCATCATTTGCATCACTGAGAAATAAATCTAGCATACAATTTTTTAAATTGGCATTCAAATAATATCCATGCCTACAGCATTAACGTATTAATTCATAAATTATAGGTTTTTAAAATAATGCAAATTTTTTTATAACAAAATGAAAGGTAATAAATAATAAATAAGTGTATTTTCTTCATATTCTGTTTATCATTAAATAAACACTCATAAATAGTCTCTCTAAAAACTATAATTCACTAATTTCTTAATTGGATCAATATATGCAAAATAACAAAATTAACAAAATATAAAAATTTAACTATATCCGTTTTATATGTCAAACGTAATCAATATAATAAAAGAGAAAGAATATGAAAATAACTATAATTGATCAAAGGTATGGAATAAAAAGTTTATAGCTTTGCTTCATAAAAAAAGAAAGATTATGAAAATAAATTGTGCTCAACGTCTTTTGAGCTTAAAAATTTAAATTACGATTCGTGCAATGAAATTGCGCGTGTCTTTGCGACTGTGTGCGTGTGTACGCATACACTTTGGATGGTAGGTATGCATGCACGTGTATTTGATATGCTGACTCGTAATGCATACTTGCTTATATTTCTATTAATAGGAACAAATGAACTTATGCGCGTATGTATACAGAACTTACATTAACTTGAAGGAATATCAAAAGCTAAATTCATAATCCATACTCTCTATATTGGTTTGAATTAACACCCAAAAATAGTTGTAATTCTCAAGCAGCATGGACTTTTAACGTATTTATTGAACTTTAAGTGTTTTTAACAGCAAAATAAACTCCTTCCTTAGCGTAAAAGAGATTATTTTATTTACAAATAGAATGAAGATTGAGCGAGGAAGGGTACAAAAGAAAAAATTCAAAGATTGGCGACATTTAAAAAGTAGCAAAAGCAGTTATCGAGTTGCTTTAATACACACATCTGTAATATACAGGTCACACAACCCATTTCCTAGTATTACAAACTTCTTACTTCGAACACTATCGAGTTAGTGCATTGAGCACCCAAACTGCGCTAAATAAAACGCTGCGCGCACGTCCGACTACAGCTAACATAGCTACCTTAGCGATTTCAAGTGTCCGATCGATCGTCTTTAGAAAGGTGAAAAACGAATGATAGAGGCAGAGAGGCAAGGGAGAAAAAGGAAGGGAGCACTCGTTGCACAACGAACTCAGTGCACTGGATAACGAGTATCGAACACAAGAGCCAATTGTCTGAGAGTTGCAAACGGAAAAGGTCGAACGGAAACTAAATCGCGATATTTTTTCTTCCTTCTTTTAAGCATAAAATCAACAAAGAAAATAAGACTTAATAAGCTCGAAGCTAAGTTTTACCTTAACACAAAATAAGCTGAAAAAGTACCACAGAAGTATCCATGCGCTGCGCTATGAGCTCTAAATTAACAATATTTTTTCTTTATTAGAGGGTAAACTTCATCAGAGATGATCGTTAGCATGATAGTCACCATCTTCGTTAAAATTTATTCGAACCCTCGACTGAGCAACTGAATAAAATGTAATTTAAAAAAAAAATACACATCTATTTCTGTATTAAGACACCATTACCGTATATGATTATCGTTGAAATGGAAGAAGTTCAATAATAGTAATTGATTCAAGATATATGTAGTACCAATAGAGTATTAAATACCCAAAGTAAAAGAAAAAAATCAAATAAATATATGAATTGTGTTCGAATATTTAAATTTACGTAGTTTAAAGTAATTATAGTATAACTGTCTTATATATATATAAACTTTGATTACATATTCCTGCAAACCTTAAATTTTAGTACTCAAAAATAGCTTATACCAGAATTCTTAACGAATATTATTATAATCTTGAGTTATTACTATAAGGTATAATTACAAATAATCTACAAACTTATTTAAACAAATTAACGTCTTTTAATATACTTCGATTCATCTATATTTATAACGTAATACTTGGATATTATCAAATATTAATAAATATTATAGCGTTTATCTAATGGTAACTTTAATAAATAATTTTATAATTTAATGATAATTTTACTAAAACTATTGGAAAATTTATATTCTTATTCAATTTTACGTAATGCGAATAATTTTTCTTTTGTAAATAAATGTCAGTACAATAAGCATTTCAAACTAATAAACGGGTGATGATTTAAAGCTTTTTATAATAGAATACAGCTAAAAAAATGATAAAAATCACAGTAAATAATATAAATGATATTATATACTGTACTTTTAAATTTAATATTATAAAAAAAATTTAATATTAAAAATTTAATATAATAACTTATAAACCGTCCGTATTTCACTAATTACATTTAAATACTTTCTTATTGTCATTCAAAATTTTATCATTCAAAATTTTTAATTAAAATAAAATGGTATTTTATTTTTAAAAAATAAAAAGGATCTATTTATTATTATTCTTTAATTAATTAAATTTAAATATAATATGTAAAAGTAATTTTTAGATCGAACTATATATAATTAGATAGAACTAATCTCGGCGATATTTGATGGTATTTCAAATTCTTTCTCAATCAAAAATTCCATATTTAACCGCATATATGCTGTTAGAATTTCATTAATAGTTGTCTTTAAAGACCTTAAATTATTACTCTGCGTGATATAAGTGGTGGTATAAGTTCACTGTTAGATAAGTTACCTTTCTCTCTTCCCCATATTTCACAATGTCAAAAAGTATCTTTCTTTATAACGTCAATTATATTTTCAAATAGAAATTTCTAATGAATATCTGTAAATTTTGTTCACAATGCATCTATTTTTTTTCATTTCGAAAGAATAAATAAAAATGGCTTTTATATATTACAGAATCTATTTATAAAGAACAAATTACAAATGCTATAGAAAAATAAAATAATAAAAAATTTTATTTGCAAAACTTTGATTGTATTCTTTTATTTTTTATTTTATAAACTACCGTTTAGTGATTAAATATTATTTTACATACAATTTTTTTAAGCACGTGAACTTTCATGAAACAGAATGATAACCAATAATCTAGTACGGGTAGTAATTTATTTGTAGGCAGCATTTACATAAAACAAAATCGCAGTAATTAAGTTAATTGTCAATCATTTATTAATTATTTTAATAAATTTTTAGTTTTTTAACCTATTTAAAATTATAATTGGTTCAAATATAATTATAAATAGTATCAATAATAATTAAAGAAAAATCAATAAATATATGAAAAGAGCATGAATTAATTTGATACAACAAATTGTAATATTCAAATATGTAGTATGTATAAAATTTGTGACTTTTATTAAATTTATCTAAAATATTACTAATTATTACTATAGTATTTACTAAATATTACCTAAATATAAAGTTTTTACACTCATAATTCCAGTGATATAAAAAACCAATTAGAATTATCTAGTAAAAGTTCTTAGATTTAAAAAGTTATTAAAAAATATAATTGGCTTTTAAAGAAATTATATGCTGAAATTATAATTTAATACATTTTTCGTTTATTTGCATATTTTTAAGATAAAAAATAATAAATTTATAAAAAAAATTTTAAGTTTTATCTTCACTACGCATACACTAGTTTTTATAAAATGTTATAATATATATATATGTATATTGATTACTATATCATTAATATATTTCTGGATATATTTTCTAAAGCTACATAATATATATTAAATTTAGTTAGAACATTGATATAAATATGTGCTTGTGTATTTTATCGATCCATGCTTTAATTCAGTTTTCGAGTCACTCACATTTACATGGAGGTAAAAAAAAGTATTTAAAGTAAAATATCCTCGTCCTTAAAATCTATAAATATAAACATCAAATAATTGGTTAGTAAGAATCTATAGGAATATACGTTAAAGTAACTAGACATAAAATACGTCATAAAGAGAATTTTAAACCATTCATGACTATTTATAATGTATTAACTTTGTGACATACAACTTAATTTACAAATTTATAAAAAATAAATGATTATAAAATTTTTCTATTACATAAATCTAAAATTTATATGTATTAAATACTATCAAATATTAAAAAATATTTCAATAATGTAATTGATAATTTTAGATCTTCTTCATCCTAATCTTAATTATATAATAAATATAAATCTTATAACTTAATCATATTAAGTTGAATTTTGTTTTAAGCAAATATAAATTATATTATACAATTCAAATAAATGTTTTAACGAATTAATCGTGAACATTTTTCGAATAATGTTGAAAAGAGTAGCTTTGCTACACATTTGAATGTTAATCCTTGGTTTTACGTTTTGTTTTCTGAGCCAGAGTTTCATTTAGCTTTTTAATCAGCCAACGGACAATGATTACGCGACTTACGTGACATGAGTGTGCATAAAAAGAGAGAGTAAAATAAGCGAAAAATAAAGGAAACATCGATTTCTTTCTTCATAGCTTTTTCTTCTTCTTTCTACTATCCAAAACATTTCGTACTTCCTTGTTTCAGTAGTAACAGCAGTAGCATTATTTCTCTGTTCCGCGCATTGAATACATGCCTCGGAGATGCACAGGAATGGGAATGGTGTACGATACAGTTGGATGTGTGTACGAGGTAAGGATATATAATGTCGGATCCGACGACATATGCTGGGTATGCAGGTAATGTTTACAGCATTGCATAATCTCTTGGGAAAACTATAGCAATTTTAGATGCTGGGAACTTTTACTTCATTGTGAATTCTTTCATTCTTTTTTTTTTCTCGTACGAATCGCAAAGTGAAAATTCCGTTAATACTTACTATTATTTAAAATTAAAAACATCACTCGCGCGCTTTAGAGAGAAAACGTTGTCATTCAAGAAATGATTTCAGTCACCTAATTTCAAATTTTAATCAAATATTTGAAATCGCGTTCTAGTATTTAAAACTAATATTTACTACCATAGCTCTATTTCCAAGGATTTCATTATATATATAAATCACAAACAACATCTATTTATTTATTTCAAGTAAATTTGAGATTTTCAATAACATTATAACAATAGGCTTGCATATTTCAAATACAAGCTTTAAAAAATGAAGTATAAATATTTAAGTACAAACATTAATTATAAATACTTTATAATTAACTTTTTAATTTCAAATTACGTGAAGCTTTTAAATGAATTGATAGATTAATTCTTGATTAATTTCATTTTGATACAGTATTTCTTATTTAGTTTCTACAAAATTTACTATAAAAATTATGATACATCTTGCAAATACTTACTTTTTTAGAAGAAAATACATTTCAATTATGTGGTATTATAAATAAAAAATCGCTGAAAATGAGATTGCGAAATGAATAATAAATATAATTTTTGTAAAAACACATCTACTGAAATTTTGTAATATCTATGACATTCGTATTAAACTTGCTTCTAGTTAATTTGCTTTCAAGTTTTATTTTCATTTTAGTAAGCGTTAATATATTCTCTTAAACTAATGTTAATTATAAAAATTAGTAAAATTTATTTATATAGTAGTAATAATTGAGTAAATGATATTCATGAATTAAATAAATTGAAATAGTTTCAATCTCTTTAAAGTTCCTATAAATTGAAAGTAATACATATTAAGTAATTCACTCAAAGCATACATTTTTAATTTTTTGTAACTTATCGACGTACAATTATTAGATAGCTACATAAATTTTTTATTTAGTATTATCCAACATTAACAATTATTATGTAAAATTATATGAAAATTGTAAGATTTGGAGTTTAACCGTCTCACTAACTTCAGTTAACACAATAAAAATATCATGTATAAAAATCCTTAAATTATAGACACTTTTGAACGACTTTGAAATCACTTATTCATTCATTACTTGCAATTATCGCCTAAGAGTATGCAATGCGTAAACTCGGGTTGCGTTTCAGGCTTTACACTCGGAGTTTCTAATCTACATTAAGACTCATGGTCCATTATCGGCTGAAAAGGAACGATGTCACACCTCGATGCTTCTTTAATCTCAATTCCCATTTAGTCGATTCAATTCCTTTATTATCTATTTATCTATTTCCTTCATCTATATTTTTGATTAGCTTAATCATAACTTTCTGAATTTTCGGGTTTTTGATCATTGGTAGACGATCAACTGTCCGAGATATTTCCTTTATTCTTATTAATTCTAGAAGACAATGTATCACTAAATATCAAATATCAAATCTCGTTCGCCTTCTTTTGATTTTCGTAAATCGTCAGTCAGGAGAACAAATTGAGGTGGTAAATTATGTTGGTGTCGTCAATAGCCTTTTGTTTTATAAACTCCATTTGTTAAATCTGTTTTCATACGATAATTGTTCTGCTCTATTTCTTTAATTTTTCAATTAAATAGAAGGAGCACCTCTTATTGTTACTATCTTACAATTATCCACGTCGCATTAATTTTAGTGAAATCGAAATACTTGCTGATATCTATTAGGGCCCATAATATGGAGTAATGCTACAAATTCATATGTTCATAATTGAAGCAAAATCAATCGTATGCTGTCGAGTATTAGTGTCAAATATTAATAATAGGGAAACATCTTAATGGTATGTATAACGCTATTTATTACAAAAACTGAGAATATACTATTATTCAAAATTTGACATAACACTTTTTAAAACGATATATTTCAGAAATACTTAATACTTTTCTAAATTTACTGAATTAAAATCCTGTATTTATAACATAAAACGATAAATTTGTAAATAAAGTAATAAATAAAATAATTTTTAATTAAAAATCATCGATAAATATTATTAAGTACTAATAATATTTTACTAATCAAATATATTTGGTACTTAAATTTTTAAAGATTTTAATATTATAATGAAGAGAATTGTAAAGTAGGTATTACTTAATTAAATGAATATAAATATAATTGTAATTGGAATGATAAACCTCATTATCAACAAAGAGAATTACCGTATTTTACGGTATCAGAAATCGCTTCTTAGTGACCAAAACTCTTTTTCGTGTTCTACCCACGAGTAGCCTGACTAATGAGTTTTAAAATTTGTGGCTAATGCAACCTTTGTACATTTATATTAATATAAAAAATTACAGCGATTACGACTTAACTGTTCCACTGAAAGATAAGTTGCTGCAGAAAAGATGTTGGGAATAATTTATAAGTTTATCAAATTAATTATCTTGAAAAATGCTCCTACAGGCTAAAAAAGGTATCTAAATCTTAAGAAATACAATTGCATGATTCTTTGCTTTTATATATGAATATTTATTAAAAATTCCATTTAATCTGTTTGTAATTTTTTCAAAATATACACAATTTTCCTGCTTAATATTTACAAATAATATCGATAAAAAGTTTAATTGAAGAATTAGATATGAATAAAAATACTTCGTTCATTTTTTTGCAAACAATGGCATCTTTTAATAATATTTATTTAAACTGTTAGAAATGATACCCTATAATCGTTTATCTATTATTTTTATAAAATTTATTTGGATATTAATAAAAATATTTTTATAAATAAAGTTAAATATGAAGTAGAATAATGTTACCGCTTTTTTAATTTGGACGGCTTATTTTATAACTCTAAAAACTTAAAGTATACTGATATTTATACTCTGTATTCATTTCTCTTTATTAATATAAAAATACCTGAATAAAATTTATAGCTATATTATTTAAATTTTTTATGCATTATTTTAAATAATACCTATATAATTTATAAAATTTGTCAATTAAATTTTATGGAAATATAAAAATTATAGAAATATGTATTTTACTTTTTTGAGTCCCTATAAGTATTACAAAAAGTTGTAAATTTCATTTTAAAGAAATATATTTATATTATAAAAGTTACTCCTGTTCGTATAAAGATTCATGATAAAAAATGTGAGCATATATTCACAGAAAATCATGAATTATTTATAAATGATTTAAAGATGATTTCATTTCAAATAACTTTCTAAAAAAGAATTCTACTCTATACAATTTATAAAAATATGTAAAAAATTATTTTTTAAATTTGAAATTTGTATTCACTTAGACATTAATAAGTAAAAAATAAATTAATACTTTTGGATGACTAATGTACAAAAAAAATGTAGAAATTAGAATTTTTTTAAATTATCCATAATAATTATTGCTTTTCAAAAAAAATATTATTTTAAATATTACTTTTATAATATTTAGATTTTTTTTACAAATTTAAAATTATAACATCGAAATAGAATTTGATTAAATTTAAAAAATGATAATATAGAATTTTTAATAATAGATGTATATTACCTTGTTATTTTTCAATAACATATATGAATTTTAATATATTCTTTTTTTAAATCAATGTACATAATACACAGTAGATGGGTTTTCTTTTCAGATAATTTTATGGCTTCTAAAGTACAGGAGTTCTTTATTGATCTTTACTTTAAACTTTAATCAAGGTACATCTAATTATTTTTTTATTTTTCATTTATTCTTATTATTATCATTATTATTATTCTATTATTATTATTATGTTGTTGTTATTGTTATTTTGCAAATAACATTTATAATTGTTATTGAAAATGTATGTACGTTTATTCATATTAATATAAAAAATACAAAGCAAAGACATTTTAACGTTTTCCGTCAACCTCAAAATTTTTTTAAATTTTGTATTTTCTTATAATCATTGTCTATATTAATTATCTTAAGCAATTATAAAACATGAAAATTTTACTACATGGAATATACATAAATTACTGTGGAAATATTGTATACGAATTTATAACACGAATAACACGAATAACACGAAATAACAAATAATAGAACTTTTATTTCGATATCATTTAAATTGAAATTTATATTTAAAATATTAGTAGCAATACCATAAGAAATAAATTCTTTTGAAAACTTATAATGTTTTTGTATAGATTGAATGACTATTTTATGATAATTGGATAAATTAAATATTTTCCTCTGTGAAAAGTATCCAATTTGTAATTCTTAGGCAGTTTAACCATGTATGTTTTATCAATTATAATATTATTATATATATATAAAAAATAAAATTATGAAAAGTACTTTTTAATGGGTTGTATTATTTTATTGATTAATAAATTGATACCCAATCAAAATTCAATAAAAATTAATAAAAAATTCGTCTCATATTTCTTATTAAAAGTGTTTTCTTTTCATTTATTTTCAACTGATCTTTTAAAAAATAAAAACTTAATTGATTGAAAATTCATTCATTTGATACAGGTTCAAAATAAAAATAACATTCAATAATATTGAATAACATGATATTATTTATTTTATTATATTACTTATAAATAGATATTACTATATTATATGCTTCTTTTAATTATCAAGTACATAAAAATTTTTTCAATTTTTTATGGTAAATACATTCAATTTTTCATAAGATATTTTCTATTATAAAACAAATGTTCAGTCAGTTATCTAGTCTTTACCATCGCTCACGTAAATAAAAATATTCAATATTTATTTTTTAGTCAAATGGCATACGTAAATTTCAACTAAATGCAAACAAAAACAAGATAATCATTTTCAGCAAGGTATCCTATGAATCTTTTATCTTAGATCAAATTTTCCATCTAAATGCTAACAGAAGCTTTATTTTTACTTCAATGAATTATTATACAAACTTACTACACAAAGATATTATTAAATTTTTAGTTACTAAAATACAATAAAAAACAAAAAAAATTTATTCCAATTTTTTCTTATAGTTTATCATAAATAAAATAATTTTGACTATGTTCAAAAATATATTCAATAATTTTTATGTTTTATAACGTAAAATATTTTATCCTTTTCTAAAATAAATAAGTTTTTTTACACTTAAACTACATTTAAATCTTTACATAACAAATCTATAATCATTATATTTTTTAAAGCCCTATGAACTTCCTCTTAATTACGTTTTATAGTTATATAGTTTTATAGTTTTCCTAATTTTTCATAAGAAGATAAATTATCTTATCAA
This sequence comes from Platyscapa corneri, assembly GCA_018907185.1. Lineage (NCBI taxonomy): Eukaryota > Metazoa > Arthropoda > Insecta > Hymenoptera > Agaonidae > Platyscapa > Platyscapa corneri. Next base: position 164,280 of record JACCHW010000108.1, on the reverse strand, counting down.
TAATTTTACTGTTAATATAAATTTTATCTATTACTATCAAAACGAAGTTACATAAATAAGTTTACAAAAGAAATTATTAGATTAACGGATATTATGAAATATCTGACCGATTATTAATAGATTTAATAATAGAATAAAACTCTAAAACGAGTTACTCATTTATATTTTTTTGTTAAGAAAATAACTAATATCTATAAATTACCAAGATATTACTCATTGAGTAAAACATTTCTGCTGTAATTGCATAAAAAATACACATTTATAAAAAAAATTATTATTGATTGTAGATATCTAACAAAAAATATAAATATAATTTATACGAACAAAAATAATACATCTTGATTATACAGACGGCCGCTGTTGAGAGAGTTAACGATCAATACAGTTTTACATTGTTGTTTTTATTTTGTTCGTAAACTGATAACATCACAATCGTTGTAACTACTCTCTTTAATAAAATTTTGACAGTTCTTAAAATTACTTCGACATCAAATGTGTATAATTTGCAGTGTACAATAATTTAAAATTAACCGTTGACCGTCATAATATAATATAAGGAACATCGTCTTTTTTGAGTAATCGATATATTTTATGTAGATTGATCATTTCGGCATATTATTATTGACAAATATTTAATGAAATATGTCAGCTTCTATACTTTTTAAAAATTAATTACATTACTTAAAATAATCTTTCTTATTTACATACAAATCTTTCTAAATTTTGTTACTATCATAATAACATATATAGAGCATATAGCTACTCACATAAAAATACCTTTTATCAAACGCTTTATTATTTTTTTATATCACCCAAATCGATTGATTATGTATGTTCAATGTCACACGCAATAATTTCAATATTGATTTGATTATTTTATTCATTACTGTATACTTTATATTTACTATAAATAATTTGTAATAAAATTTATATATTATAACTCTAATATAAGTTTCTATACTCAAGTTGTATTATTTTTAAATTATTTGGCGTTAAAACTAGCGGAGCTATTCATACCTCAATCATTTATCGATGAAAGTTTCCATATTTCAAGTAAAATTAACTTTCAAATAATGATTATTAAGTTAGTCATTTTTCATGAATTCTCTTTATAGATTTTCAACACTTTATTTAATTATCATCATAAATAAATGATAAATCGCGAATCAATAAATTCCATTATTCAATTGCAATGCTTCTATTATCCAATGTTAGATAAAGTGTTTTTCTCTTCACTACTAATATAATTTAATCGCAATACAAAAATGAGTTATAGACGGTGACATAAAACAGATGACTATTACTTATCTTACTCATTTAATCAAATTAAAAATATATCGATATGAAATATAATTAAGTCACGCAACAATTTTTTTTAATTTATAAAAATAAAATTTCTTGTAAGCTCAATTTTTATTATATGATCAATTCTGAATTTTGTAAATAAATATTTAAAAATTTCTAAGCATAAAAAAATTAATTGTAAGATAAAAATAACATACATTTAAATTTAACAATTTAATACATCGTTTTTCAATATGAATACAATAAAATTAATATAATTATCGTTTTACATGTATATATATATATATATATATATATTACTCTCGATATTTAATAAAATCAATATTTAATGAAATTACGATACTTGAAATAAAAAATAAGTCTGTAAAAAAAAATTTATTTAACAATCGTACATTTTACTAAATTTTTATTTTTCTTAAAAACTATATGAAGTTTACAAGTAACTAATATTACATATACAATCATAATTAACATTTACTTTTATATTTATCACTATACCTTAGTTTTCGTAGATAAAAATTATTTTTTAAATATGCAAATAAATTAAATAAATATATTTCAATAACACTGAAAATATATAAAATAAATTAGTGAATTATACATTGAAGGAAAATAAGTAAAATCACTTAATTTGAATTAAAGTATCCTTGTTATTTATATTATAGTTGCAAAATAAAAACCAGAAAAAAGTAAACAACTATAAAATATCGTGAGATTATAAATAGACAAATTGACAACATTACAACTTATCGATTAAATAATAAAAATTAATAAAAAAGCTGGTACACAATTGGATCCAGGCAGTTTTTTTTTTTTGCTTATTCAATGATTTTTCTGGAGCTTGATGATGGTTAATAACTTTATCGCTTCTATCGTTACACATTATAACTTTACCAAATTCACCTACGTGAACTATGCTTCTAATACACTTTTTCAATTCTATTAAGTATCACCTCGAAATTATTATTAACCCTATAATATTTTAACAGTGAGATAATAAAAACAATAAATTATTTTTACAATTTAAATTAAAAAATTATTTTTAATTAAAATTTTTAATTTTATTATTTTCGTATTTAAAACTATACACATAAAAGATTGTTTTTTATTCTATATTAATAGGATAGTTTTAAAACAATAACATAAGCGAAAAATAGAAAATATATTTTATATAATATTGGAAGAAAATAAATGGTATTTTTTCCATATATCGGATTTAACGCGTATTTAGTTTTATTATTATTTTATAAATACAATTATTATACAAATAATTGTATATCTACAAAATAAATTTAATTTTTTGTGCATTGTTTAATTTTTTATTTTTTATCTTTATATTATTCATTATAATATATTATTGTCATATCAATATATCACGTGTAATATATTTATTAATATTGTACTGCAATAAAGAAGCCTACAATAAATTTTATTTATGATATTGTAAATCCTCTGATATATTTATTATTTTACAATAAATTCTTTTAATCCATTAAAATTTTAGCTAATTTTATTTAAGGTCAAAATAATGATGGTATTTTATCAGATGAAGTAAAAAAAAATTTTTAAATATATAAAATTTCAAGACTATAATCAGAATTTTTCTTAAATTTTTAAATAAAGTATATTCTTATTAATTATTTGAAAATCGTATTAAAAAAAATATAAGCATATTATATAAATTAAATATTTTATAATAAAATATATATATCTATAATAAAACTACCTATTTTTTGTAAACAGATTTTACGAAAATCTACGAAATTTAATTATTATTAAAAAAACAAATTGATTCAGCAATGTCAATTAATTCATTGAATTAAAGTATTTGACAGTCTTTAATATGTTTATACTTCAAATTCCTATAAAACTATAAGATTGTCGTTTTTAGTTGCATTAGTAGATGAATATAATTTTTATGAATGTAATAAAATTTAGTAAAAACTACATACCCTTAAAATAAAAATTTACATACTTATTAAATTATGAAAAAGAACGAGTATAATAAACATGCATGGGGAAAGTCTAAAACTGGCCTGATTATAAAAAATATCTTAATTTTTATACATTTTAATAAAAATGCAATGCTTTTAATTAATTACTTTTATGAGTCATTTTCCATCAAACTCCAACAAAGCAAGAGAAAAGTTTCTGTAATAAACCTGTATTAAATACTTTTTTATGAAGTTTCTATTTTACGACGAGCAGATTATAAGCATAAATCGGATAAGTAACATTAATATACCAGCATTCAAGCTCCGCACAATCGCATAAAATCCATCTCAATGAAATAAGTACGTACAGAGACAACAAGAAAGTTTTAAATCTTCAATGATCCTCCGTGAGAAACGACCTCCTTTTTTCTCTCTTCTTTATGCAGTTCATGTATATATATATATACATTAATGAAAGGCCTATACAGTCTCTTTTTCGTGACGTCTTATATGTAAAAATACACACCGATAAAGGTCAAAGGAAGAAGGCAAGTTGTGTAGCGAAGAGAGAAGTAAGAGTGTTGTGTGTAACGTGCAAGTATGTGCACGGAGCCGACAGCATACGGACCACGTAGCGAAATATTAATCATGCAAGAGAAAGAGGGAGAACGAGAAAGAGATAGAACTGGGAGTACGCGAGTGTCCCCAAGCCATTATCACGTTTTAAGCAAAAGCACAACCACTAAAATTCCCGAGCGAGATTATTTCAGCAAAAAGTTTGCTCACGCTGCTCGCTTGGCATAGTTAGGGCTCATCTATCATTTCTCTCTCGCCCTTCACAATCCTGCTGCTCCTTCCCCGCCATCTCCCACGCGGTGTATCTCAGTGCAACGGTGTTGTATAGCCCAAGCCTGGAAAAGGCTTGAGAGGGTCGTCGTCGTGTTTCGTGTAGTGTCGCGACGTGCGCCGAGATGTAGGTGAGGTCGGGGCATCGAAAGGGGATGCAACCTTCCTCGTTAATGCAGTATTAACAGCTTAAGCTGCGGAAGTTTGATACAATTACGCGTCACGTAACAAAAAAGTTCAATCGTCTCTCGTATTAATCAAATGATGCTCGTCAAACTTTCTTTTTACATATGTATGAATATTTTAAATTGAAGAATGTGCGCGCTTATCGATTGTGTGTAAGTTAGAAATAGGCTTCTACCTTAAAAACAAAATTCAACGAAGCGTAACCTTTTGAGTATTTCCAAAACGAGTACTTACTGCGATATAAATATAGGTAAATTGTTGTCCGAACGAACCTATTTTCCCGTTTTCCCTTTGATACGCGACGAAAGCTATTAGACGTCACGTCAGGTACACACATATACAAGTACTTATCGATAAGTCATCAGTCGATTCCTTTTCCGTCTTATGTATGATAAATTATAATATCAAAATGATGAGTGATTTTTATTGATGCACACATAGGAGAAACGAGTTATAATTATGTAAGAGAAACTTTCTACTTCATTATATAATGCAATGTTTTTTCAAAATGTCAATTAACATTTTCCAAGATAATATATACTCTAATAAATTCAAGTATTTATAATTTTCTTTATTATTATATTTTATATATTATGTAGATGTATTTATTGTGCTGATAATTACAGATTTGTAAAACATTTAAAATACTAAATATTTGTATGCTACATTCAGAAGAATAAATATTTGTAATATTTTTAAACTAATGCACATTTATCAAATTAATGTAAATAAAATTTTAATTGTTAAAATTCAGTGCATAGCTCTTATGTGATTTATTTCTGGTAATATTTATTCTAAATATTCTCATATTTGAATTACTTTTAAAAAGATAATATTCTCATTTCATACTAAAACAGATTCTGTCTCGTTTACTTATTTATAATAGCATCCTTTGTATACCAATAAGTAGTATAGTAATTACTATTTACTACATAGAATAATTTAAATCTTTACAGAGGCAGTTAGTATAGTTAAAAAAACTAATTTAGCACTTAGTTTGATTTCGCCTATACATTATTAATTTTATATTGAAGATTTCCATTAATCAACTTTATTATTATTTCTTGTATTCCGTATTCTCTTTATTTTTATACGAACTCGTAAAAGTTAGTTAATATATTCTTTCAATTAAGTTATGTTTTAAGATCTATTCGAAATCGATGAAGAAATAAATTTTTTTAATTAATTTGTTGATTGCATTAAAAAATGTTTTCATGATTTTTCTTTTAAATCTTTTTCCATGTAATAATTAATATTATCTACAGTATATTTATATTTGCTTAGCATTTGAAAGTTTTTTTCATATACAAAAGTGAATTCCGTTTAAATCTAAGATTAAAAATAAAAATTACCTCCAAAGTACAATATTGAATATAGTTTTGTTTTTAAAAATTTAACAAATATGTAGAATAACGAAGGAATTATAATACAAGATGCTTACTAGAAAATCACACTTGGAAGAGTTTGTCTACAGTTGCTTAGTCGGCCACTTGATTCTGTGGATAATTTAGATTTATACGGGTTCAAACGATGTATTGACTACATAGCAAGACACCATCTACCCTGTTAGGGATGTACTCGTATATCTTGTTAGACATCATAAGATCGGTAATGCTTAATTGTTCCACAGCATACTCTCAATTAATGATCTTATGATGAACTAGCTACATGGGTTCGATATAATTTTCATGTTTCAACGATGCATGTAAATAATAGTCGAGGAGCTCAAATTTCCTTTGAAACCATTAATATACATGCAAGAATTGATTTAACTAATAAAAGCTATAATATTATTACTGATCAAATATTTTTAAATCTTATTCTACATGATATATGTTCCAGATATCTGAATTTGTACCCAATAATTATTTGTATATTTAAATAATTACTTTATGTATTCAATAGAATATTAATAGTATCAATGACTTGATTCCAAATTACCTTCCAAATCATTTGAAATTATATATTCAATTGCATTAAAAATTATAAATGCTAAGTAAAATTTTTTAATTAAGAATATTGTCGTCATTTAAAGTAGTTTTTTATTACTGGATAATAGAACATTAGTTTTTGTATTTATGCTTTTGATGATGATTTCTTGGTTTGGATTCATTTTTATAATTGAAATCAACATATTATATCTTGTTGTTTAAAACTATCTTTCAGGGAAATCTGACTTTTACTTTACTGTAAATGACTTTTTAAAAAACTTCATCTTTTAATTATATATTCTTTTAAATATCTTATAAGTATAATTTAATTATAATTTTTTTTTTGTTAAATTAAATTTTTGGTCAACTTTCATTACTTTATACTTTAATTTTGATATTGTTTTTTTTTTAAACTGAAAAACTAGTATTTCTTTCACAAAATTAATATTGAATTGAAGTGTTATTTAGTACTACTATTATCTACATGAAATCGGATGAAATGTCATTTTTTCTAGAACTTGATTCAGTACTTTCGTAACTCATTACTTTATGACTAACCCTTCAAATTTTAACAGATAAGGTTTGAAAAATATTAATTTTATGTTGCTATTAATTCTGTATTAATCTCTTGAATTTATAACACTTTGCTTCGAAGTTAATTTCCTGCTGAAGGTTAAACCAAGAATTTTGATTCGATCAACTACTTATTTTCTTACTGTCAATATAAAGACATAAAACATACATTGACTTTCAATTACTAATTTTTATCTTTAATTAAATTTACTTTTAAATTATTTATTATTAGTAAATATAATATCATGCTAATCATGTCAGGAAAATTTGAGAACCTATTTATTTCTTTTATTATTGTCTTTAAATTACAAAATATTTACGACTATAGTACATTTTACAAAAATTTCAAACTTTATTCTTTTTTATATTAAGTCGGACGCTTTCTTCAAGCTTAGAAGTTATATAATTTTTATTAAAGTTCTTAATATTTAAAAGAATCTTAAAAATTTAATGCATATGAAAAAAATTTCATATTATAATATCAAAATCTTTAAATAATAAAAAGAACTGTAATTATGTTTTAATTTACTTTTCTAATACTAAAATTTATCTCATGATGATTCATTAGGTATAAAATAAAAATATAAAATTAAAAATTGAATACTGAAATAAATGTACAAAATAATATTACAATTTTTTATACAAACGGCTACAATTGTTCACCTTAATTTGTTATTATTTTTCGTCAGTTATAAAATAAATATATAAGTTACGAATTGTGATATTATAATTATAAATTCTTAATAATTTAATAATTTATAAATTCTCAATAAATTTTAGATAGTTTAAATACATGTCTAGTTCAATTCATTAAAAATATGCTACATAGGATTTCATATTATTATCATAAATTTTACTTCATTTTCGAACCTTATTTTAAAATTTTCTTAAATATTTTTTAATCTACAACATAATATTTGTTAACTAAATTCAGTGATAAAATATATTTTATATATTGTACGTTTACTCTTAGCTTTTAAGATAGTTATTATCACCAGTTAAATTATTTTTACATCTATATTTTCAAATGTTTCTTTACTGGACACATTGTTTGTAATTATAAAGAATTTTCTCATCCTTATGTATTTGTCTTAATATATTTAATAAGAACTGATTTTAATAATTTATTTCAATAATATTTTATAACTTACTATTTATCATTTTAAGTAAATGTTTTAAACGTCAAAAAATTACAAATCAAATAATTTATTTGAAAATGAAAAGTATGAATTGTTAGATATTATAATTTAAATATATAACATAGACCTTAAATGACTTATGAGAATAAATTACAATCAAAGTGTAGTCCTGTAATAATTTACAGTTAATTGATTCATTTTCGTAATACGTTTAACCATTTAGTATAATTATTATAATTAAAGATAATAATACATGAAAGTCAATTTATTTTAATACAAAATATTATACAATTTAATATATCTTCAAACGAAAATTTTTACTCTTACATTTTATGTTTTTTACGCTGAGCATCGAGTTAAAAAAATTATAAAAGCTGTATAATTTGATTAAATAATTATCAAAGGAATATTATTCATAAATGATTCAAAAATTTGTATTATAATACATATTTTAATTTTGTAGCTAACATTATTTATTTTTATATTAATATAAGATTTTAAAATATTTTCATTCACATAAATAGATCATCAATTTTTTAAATTTTAATATTTTTCTAAAAAAAATTATATTCGAAGATATACTAACAGCTTTATTTAATGTACAAGTTTATACTAGTTCTTACATATTCTGTGCAAACATGCAAACTTCTAAAAGTTATCTCTTACTCTACCATGAATCTAGATAGTTTACAAGTAAAATAAAAAAATAAACAACCCTACCAACGAAGCACTTCATGTAATTGAAATCAGTAAATAACAAACTACACTACTATTGATTGAGATATATAGATTATAGTTTAGCTTAAATTTGTACAGAACAACTATTTTATATTTAATTTTCTATACAAATAATTATAAAATGAAATTATTATTATAATATTTTTTTTAAATAATTTTTTTATTAATGTACGTAATTAATGGTCTGAAATAATCTGAATAAAAATAATAAGAAATGTATACATTGATTTTATAAAAAAATATAAATACTATTTATAGAAACATTTCTTATTCTAAAACCATATGTGATTTCAAAGCTGATTATTAGAAATATCTTTGTTAGCATTCAAATTGAAAATTTTTAACTTCTTAAAAGCACAATTTTCATCTTCACTTCATTTATTTTTCGGAATAAACAATTTTCTCAGGCTTGCATACAATCAAATTATGAATACCACTTTTATTTTATGTTTCAAAAGTATATAATATAAAAATTTCACTGCAGTTAGTTAAGAAACATTACCACTTGGAAATACATCAAGAAATGATAAAATATTCGAATCAAATTTTCCATCATTATTATTTTATTCTTTAAACTATGATATTCACGTAAATACAAAAATAGCTGTGCAATGCGCGTTGTAACTTTTTGATTAAAAATTTAAGTAATTTTTTCCTACTTTTAATTCAATTGTGTAATTAGATGAATTAATCGCGTAATTATTTTTTAGAATTTGAAATACACCGTATTATTTTCATCCCAGTAAAATCATCGTCTTGTATTTCTTCAATATTTGTACTTTTGCATTTAAAAGTTGTATTATCAACTTCTTCGTCATATTTCAGCTTTTGAAGGCTTTTAAGAAACGTTGTTTCAACACGTTCTTGCACTTATAATATTTTTTGAAATATTAAAAAATTAATATTTTTACTTGCAATTCAATTTTATCGAAATTTCAATAGCATAAAATGCAATCTCTAATGTACTTATGTATTTACCTTATTCATTATTAATATAATCAAATCAATTTTTCTCCTTAACAGTTACAGCAACTCCCGGAAGTACGTAAACGTTAAATCTTTCAGAGTAGAATTTCGCGTGTTTCAAATGAAATCCTATTCCAAAAATAATAGAAATATATAGAATAAAGTTTTTACATAGCGTTGAAAGAAAAAAACCTCCTAATGGATATTCGCCCAGATGTGTAACTAGTGTTAACTTTTTGTGCGTGCTTTACAATTCTAATCTAATTTTGCTTAATCTAGGCAATTAGTGGACTAAAAGTACGTTTCAAAAATATTAAAATTACCAAATGGATAGAAACTAAATAAGTAAATATAAAATAAGTAACCAAATTTATGACGAATTGCAAAATACGATTTCTAAGTTTACTTATTCTCTATTATTTTAATGTAAGCTACAAAAGTTTGTACTCGTATATTCTCGGTAAAAGAAGAATTTACAGTAAATGGGATTTTAATATTATTTTGAACTACCCTGTTAAATAGCTCAGAAGGTATTGATTTGAAAGAGAATTTCTATTCTATACAGATTATAAATTATTCACACTGTATTCATTACATAATCCTGAAAAGGACCGAAGTTCCAAGCCCAGATAGAAATCGTGTGTACGATACCAGTGGTGCAAAGCCTGAACTCCGCGCGGTTCCGAGTGTGTTATAAACAGACTTTGAAATAAGATAGCCGTTTATCTACAGGCTCATACATACATTCTGAAACAACATGCGCTAGTACCTACACGCACGCTCATACGCCCATATACACATTAACGTGAAGGAAACTTATGAGAGCTCGACCCAAAAATTCATGTTTTGCAGTAAAACTGTTATTGAAATTTCGACCTAAATTTATGGTACAAGCTTTTAATAAACGTTATGACTGTTTATTAATGCAGCTGAAAATAATTTGAATGGCACTAGTCGTGACATAAAAAAATATGTATGTATAGATCAACGTGATTACAAATAAAAAGGTTATAATAACATAGAAACAGACGATTGAAGATAAATGACATGGCAATTTTTTCATAAGAATAAATAGAAAAAAATTGAAGTAAATAAATATTTTTAAAAATATAAAAAAAGTATTACCATTATCTTTTTGTAAAAAACTCATCCTTTTATCAAAATTTTGTATATGCAGAAATTTTTATTGAGTAAAATTAAAATAGTTTTTTCCTTTTTTATAAAAAAATAATAAAACATAGATATTGATATAAAATTAAAAAATAATCATTTTATTAATCACGTTTTTTATAGAAATTTTGCGTGTTCCAAATAATGTACGGTGCGTTTCTGTTTTGTTTATTTGAATCATTGTTTTAATAATTATTTAAATTGACGTTATAAATTATGAAAGCTAATGGCTAACACTTACCATATTATAAATAGAGGTAATTGGATGATGCAAGAATAAACTTTGATGCTTAAGTTAACGACGATATGAACGCAAACAAGTTTCTTACCTATTACCTTAACAATACGCTTACAAGGGGAACATCAGCCCTGTGAAGTAAGGATTTGAGTAAAACTTAAAGGGACTGTTTTCTACTATCAAATAATAAAGCCCTTGATCCATAACTCATTTTAATGGATCCTTGTTTCCTGAGATAATTTTCATTTAGCAAAAATAAATGAATAACATTTACTGTCATAGATTTCCATACTACTAAAGAACCTATTAGCCAATTATTAGATGAAAATTATTATGATTTGCTAGAAATTAAGTTAATTTGTAATTAAAATTATATTACTTAATTAAATTTCATTCCTTAAAATTATAAATAGGTTTCTTATTTTATCTCGTAAAACCATTTTTATAGACTGTTGCAGAACTGAATATATATAATACAGTTTATGTAGAGGATAGAAATTGACCAGTATTTTAATAAAATTTCCATAGATAGCTATTTTCATTATATGAATCAATTACTTCATATCTTTAAATATTAATGTTATAAAAATATATTATTTTGTTTAGAAGTATGTTGTAAAAAATTAAAAGAAAATATGTACAGATATAAGTAGCATAATTAACTAAATTTATTAAAAATAATAAATTATTATTATAATACATGATTTTCAACTGAAAAGTCGTATAGATTTATCAAAAATTCTACCGATAAATTTGTCTTTAAGATTTATAAATAGATTTTAACATTAGAGAATTTTTTCAACAGATTTCATCTTAACAAATAACTAATCAGAAATAATAGTAAAATATTTTTTTATTGAAAAAAATATTTTTATAAATCAGATATTTAGTAATTCCTTCTTCTATAAAACATCATCGAATAAAATATGTCAAATTTTTTTATTTTAAGAATAATTGATTAATTATTTCTAAATATCAAAAATATTTTATCTGAAAAGCTTTAAAAAATATGAAATAGATTATTTTTAAACTTCATACAAATATTACAAGAGTTTAAAACTATTAAATACAAACTTTTACTGAATTGTATTAAACTTTTCTAAACAATAAAAATACATTAAGAATTTCAAAAGATATATTACTTCAAATACTTTTCAAATAATCAATAAAAAGTATCCGTATTTTCCATCGGCATAAAAATGTTTCAATCAATCTCAAAATTCATATTTTAATGCACATGTATCAATTTTTTAAGCATAATATATTTGAATTTAGAATATATTCTTATGGTACTTCTAAAAGTTTTATTATTAAACGGAAATGTGCCTTTGAAAACTTTAAAATTAGGTTGTATTAAATTATTATTAATAGTATAAACACAGACATATTGATAGTATTTTTCTTATTGAAGCGATTATATATTTGTGCAAGCGAAATCAAAAATACCATTGTGAACTTCTTGAGAGAAAACTGGGAGAAACTTGAATAAAAGTAGAGAAATCGCAAAAGGTCTTCGATAAGTGTAATAAATGTAAGAAAATGTAAAAAAACAATCTCAAGCATACAAAACCATTAAATCAATCCGTTTTCTCGACTGGCGAGTAAAATATTTTAGATTGAAAGTTGCAGTCAAATATTATGAATACAGTCAGTTTTTATAGTCGCATATTTAAGTAAAGTATTATTTTTCTACGTATTCAAAAAAATCTTGTCAAATGTATATAAGAAACAAGGAATCTACTTAATCAATTTTAAAATTAAAGCTATTTGCTTATCTTTAATAAATTTATTTGATCTAATTTGTTATACTTCATAACAGTTTTCGTAGATAAGTTCAAAAATTTTCATGGCGCAAAAAATTTCAGATTTTTTAACGTAATTCTAATTTTGATAAAATTTTCGAATATTTCAAAAACTAAAATAAATATAAACTTTATCGCACAACATTTTGCGCCTCAGAAACGTTGTACGATAGATTAGAAGTTAATAGACTATTTTCTTAACTCGATGTAGCCGAGTCATATTATTCTTTCTTATGATGTATATGATGTATATCCGTAAAAAAATTCTATTAAATGACCTTATAATAACCTAAACTTTATCAAATAATTATAATCCTGGAAATAAACTTTAGGAACTGCTTGTCTAATTTACTTATCCAAGAAGTAATAGTTCCTGTAAAGTTGAGATCCTTCATTGAAACATATACATTTAGTTGTACGCAAGATACCTAAATATATGTACAACTACTCGCAAGCGTATACGTATTAATATCTATACCAACCGAAACTCATTAGGTATTAATCTATAATTATTATTTTTCTAATGTTCTAGGAAGTTAAAATGAGCTTTTCTTATACAGTCTTTAAACTAATGTGTCGTAGTAGCTTATATTTAATTAATTAGAAATTCTGATAGAAAATTAGCAACATTAGTTTTAAAATAAAATTACCAAAGTCGTTCTATTATATTGAGTGATGAGTGAAATTAGTTCTTCTTGAAATTAAAAAATAGTTTTATGTAAATATATTTCTGAAATTTTAGTGAAAATTTATCTTTTAAACAATTTTCTTACAATTGTTGTTATAAATAGTAGAACTTTACATATTTCACTGAGTAAAAAAATATTTAAAATAATCATTTACTTTAGATTTAACAAAAAATATGATGATAATTTTCAAATTTCCCTTAATTCATTGCCTTTTTATATAATAATTTTATTAAAAAAATATTTATCTAGTCATAAAAATAATCTTTTCGTACCGTATTATTATTTATTTTTATCATCAATATAATGTTTGCTCTAAATTCATTTTCTATTTTAAATTGACTTTCATATTTTTGCGTATCAAATTGTACGTCGATCAATTATATTTAAGTTAAAAAAAATATATGCTTAAATAAAAATATCTAAATTCTTCAGTCAGCTGCTAAAATATGAATAAAATAAATTTTAAACAAATTTATACTTTTTCAATATTTTTAAATAAACAAAAATAAACAATAAAAATAAAAGATATTAAATGATATATTTAATTCCAAATCAGAATTCAGCTTTGTCGTAAATAAAATATCAATGTTTAAACTTGAATGTTATTCGATGTGTATGAGCAATTTTTTATCACAAACATGCTACAACATATGCTATTAAACCTACTTTCCAAAGATTGTTGAGAAATTTTGGCCGTTTTAGCCACATCAACTTTGTAAGCAAAAGAGGGTACTGAGGAATACGTAGCTAGAAACAACATCCGCTGAAACGGTGGTATCCAGTAACAGAAAAAGAATAAGATTGGGGTGATTATACCAAGCCGTTGAGTACTACAATCTGCAAAGGTCCTGCAAACTTTTCAAAACCATTGTAATATACGGAATCTCCAGACCCAGGCAGTGATCTAACATATTTCTTGTGATCGAGTACGCGTTCTGTCTTCGCAAATATTAATAGAGCTTCGATTACTGACTTGGCAACACCTTTTGCAACGTACGTTGCAAATACTATTATAATAAAAATATCGCTGACGATATAAAATTATTTTTATTGATTTGAAAGTACATCGTTATTAATAATAATAAAATAGTACACTCACTAACTATGATAATTAATTTTTATTTCTAAAATATTTTTTAACGTTTACATTTTTCTTAAGTCATTTCAGATTGTAAAGAAACGCTGTTGCTGTCTATAAATTATTACATGCTATTAATATATTTTAAAATAAAAATATATTGAATTACTGGAAAGTTTTTTTAGAATCGATGATAGTCTTATACTTTTTTTAATTTTAGAATTATTCATTTTATTAAACAAAATGTACGTAAGGTATATTAAATACTACGTATTATATTTAAAATAAATACATAAAGTATATTTAAAATAAATATATAAAATAGAAGACTTTGTTCTAAAGATATCGTACTCTTGAGGGTGCTTTTGAACGATCTGATCTTATAAACTTGTACAAGAAATATTCCTATATGTGCAACAAAAAATAATAAAAGAAAATAGATAAAGGTTTCTTCATACGAAATCGATTAACACGCGTAAGAAAAAAAAATTTAATTTTCATTTTTAAAATAATGTTTACAATTCCTTTTTTAAATATTATTTACAATATAGAAAACAGTTGTTTTATTATAAAAATGGATTAAAAATTATTACATAAATTTTTACTCCTATCTCGATAGAAGTTAATGTAAACAAAGATTCTCCTTTTTATATACATATTTATAATTATTCTTTAATAATATTGAAATGAAAAACTCCCACATATGAATAACTGGAAAAATAAAAATATTTATTATTTTAATAAATAAATTTAATATATATGTATATATAATAAATAATATAAGTTGAATAACTGTAAAATAATTTAAGAACTACAAAATAATTTTTTTAAATATTATTAAATAGAATTGACGATAAAAAGTTTTAAAATGTAGAATAAAATTACGTTTGCTAAACTAAATATTAGTTTAAACTGTCTTACGAGTTAACGTTTATAAATCCACAAAATATAATAATACCAGTATTGCATAAAAATAATTCATTCCAGAATATTCCCATGCAAATATTTCCACTTAATAATCATTCGACTCTTTTTAAGCAAAAGTATCACAGCCGAACTGCATTGCCTTCATTCACGTGTGCGTTATAACTTTTATATATTTCAGAAACACACTGGTGAAAATTGCTAAATTCTGTTATGATATCCTCGTGCTCCGCTTCATGACGGCTAATTCGAAAATACCCAAAACAACGTGCTCAGCCATAAGACTGGCACGATGACTTGGTTATGTAGGAGCTGTACACGGCATACATTGGCAATTTCTGTGAATACCATCAGCTTCATTACATGCCCGTTTACTCGCAATGTTTCTCCAAAGCATAGTACAACACCAACGATACGGAGTCTTTGAAGAATCCGTTGTTGTTTCTTCTCATTGTGCGTTTTATTCTTGATATAAATGCACAGTAGTTTCATGTTATAGGGTTCCCTCATGAAAGTGTAAGCAGGCAGCTACGCGAAATCGCGTGAGAATATGTGCGTGTTTACGCAATGGACCAATTCGCATTCAGGAATTTTATAAACACCATATTCTTGTTTATACCGACATACATATATACACATATACGTATGTATGCCTATCTATATCTTCCGCGTGGCGGTTTACCTTATCGACATAAGCTTTTGTAACAAAAGATATTTTCATTCGGGCTTCCATATTATATGCCAAAGTTGAGATTAAGCGACTCTACGTTCTCATCTTCCTCTATTCATTTCTTTCTTTATTTTTCTTCTCTGTCTCTCTTTCTTTCTCTTCATTTATTATCCTTGTTCTTTTGCTTCATTTTACTATTCTTTCTCCACTCCGATGAGAAAAGCCTGCGTTCCTTTTGATTTTAAACTTACGGACAATACGGCAGTACAGTCTTTATAAGACTTTCTATAATATTCATTATTAAATCATTGCAACTTAACTTTATTAAATTATTCTTAACTTGGAAAATTATGAGTCATTTTGTTATTACACAGATATTAGATTACTCTAAACCAAAAAATAAAAATGGTGAGTAATTGCAACTAATCCCCATACGAGCATGAATTTAACCTTGATTTATTATATTCCTAATTTATATTGATGAGCATCTAAATTACCGAAAAAACTTAGTATAGAAATTTTAATCGTTACTTTTGTAGCATTTTTGCACCCGAATCAGTGCTTATTAATGTTATAAATACGTGTTTATAAAATTCTTTTGTAAAAGATACTATTTCATTAGTTTGCTTAAAAATTAATTTAAACCAACGCATCTTACTACTACTTTATTTTTTTAAATACATCGCATTTGCATTATCCTTATATGTCACTAGTGTATATATAAAATTTGCCATTATATTATTTTCAAATGGGTTTATATTTGTATCTCTGCATTTTTCAAATAAGGGAGCTGTTAATGTATATTTATGCTTATTAAAATTTAACTTTTTAACAAGGTAAATATTTTTTAAGTACAAGAATAACTTCCAGCGTAATGCAAGTAAAATTATAACTCATATAGGACAATTCAACATTCGCGTAAAATCACTGAATCTTTTTCAAGCATTTTTCCGATTTAAGTATTAGTTTAAAACTATTGATATCTGTTGAAGCATTAAAAATAATATTATAAACATATAAAAAGTTACAAATTTATCTAATTTATTAATAAATTTCCATGTTTCAATATGTATTAAATTGATTTTATAATATAAGCATTTTATTTGCAACAAATGTATAATATTTAGATTTAAATCAATATAAACTTTATTTAAATACACGCACGCGCACACACGCACACATATATATATATATATATATTAAAATATATTTCTGCGTTTATTTTTGTATCTTTCAGTAAAAATCTTAGAGTGTAGAAATCAAACAATATCTCGAATTTTACATCTTATAATTACGCATATAAAATATACTTACAGAAAATGTTTTTCAAATATAGTACAACTTATATTTCGACACGTGGTGCGTTTAAATGCCTGACTTATGAATAACGCTGTATGGATCGACTCTAGATTAGAATTAAAAATAAATATGGAGGACTAAATTTTTTATACGTACAAATCGCACTAATTTCTGGTCAGTTTTACTAAACATTAAATACATTACTAGAAAAATAAAAAAAATACAGCTAACTTGTACAGAATCAAGAATTAAACATTTATTAAAAATATGATTATCGTATTGTTAAAAACGAGCATAAAATAATGAATATAAATAAACTTCAACAGCTCCTTTAAAATAAATATTCTAAGAAATGTTAATAATAAGAAATACAATTCAGACGCATTAATAGAAATTAGAAATTTTCAAGATTGCAAGTTATTAGTTTCAAGAGCTTATAATTCACTTTTTATTGATAAACAAATTCAAGATTTTAACCCTCTTAATTCTGACAATGCTAATCTTATTTATTCACCATTACAAACGCTTATTTTATGGTAGTTCTTTTTATTTAAGATCCACTTAAAATCAAAAGTTTCATATGTCCTTACAAACTGAATGTTACTCATTTTGATTGTAATAAACTCGACCATTAGAGCACTCGTAGCATCATAGTAGCGATAACACAGGTGTATAGGTGCGCATGCCTTAGCCTGCGAGAATTCTTGTTACATCAGTACTTTGTGATTATCTCAACTGACATCTTGCTAGCAGCTTTAAACATTACGGTGTAGTAAAATGGAAGCACATTATGTTCATAATTTTGTTACAGTCGTTAAAGAACTTTGACGATTAAAATACGGACAAATTAAAATTAAAAAATTATATATAAATTCATTAAAGTTAAATGAATTTTGAATTTGTTTTCTTATCGTGTATTAATTTTATTTACAAGTATTGTTATAATAATACTTTTACTAATAAAATTAATCATTCTTTATATTTGTAAAAGTGTGAACTAGAAATTTAGGTATTATAAAACTTTTAATGGTGATACATTTAATTTTGTACAATTACGCATGTAATATTAAATACTAAAAACTTATTATCGAAGACAAAAGGTTATATCTCATTTTAATAATTATATGCAGAATTAACTTATAATATTTAAAGATCTTTTATATTGTATAATTTTCAAAACCTGAATTTTGTATTCTGATTTTTTACTACTTCAAAATAAAACAGCAGGTGATAAAATATGTCAATAATTGTTTTTATTTTTTAATATTTCGGGTATGATAAATCCTTTATTTTTGATAAGTATTTATTACAATAAATTAATGAGAAAATAAATTTTAATGTAATGGAAGAATTATAACATGGCATTCATACGCAGTAATCTTTTAAACTTCTCTAGATTCTCTTGTACTTCATTTCTTCTTTTCGTTTAATATTTTTTAACCTTTCGTAATTTTATTTATCCTTAGATCACTTTCTTGTAAAAATTATACATACAATTATTATGAACTTTATATAACAACGTTTCCTATAAAATACACGTCAAACGGATTCATTTGAAAACCCATCAAAACAAACAAGTGAACTATCTACTAATTGTCAAGATTCGAATATTTGCACCTGGTGATGGACACACGTACACTTTAACCAACCATTTTCCTTTAGCTAAGTAGTAAATATACTGTTGTATGTAATAATATTATTTTATGTACTCTAGTGATTTAAATATGTATGTATTATCTATCTTATAGGACTTTAGTTTTACGCAAAAGTACAGCATAAGATATAGATATATAAATCAAATGTATTAGAGCTCAGATATACTATAAAGAATTCTTATTATCATTTAATTTTTTATTTATAATTATGTATTCAAATTTAATGAGCTTAAAAAATAACTTATATTTCATTGTAACTACTTTAAAATATGTTCATAAATTTTTTTTGAATATGTAATTTGATTCTCCATAATTAAATTTGTTTTAGCATTATTATTTGTTTTACTTTATTATTCTATATCTATCTTATTAGATTTACAAATTTAAAATTTATTATTTTATTGTAAAAACTTGCATCTCAAAATTTTTTTATATACACCAAATAAAATAAAATTACACGATTATTGAAAATATACATTTTTCTTTGTACACATAAAATATAAGAATTTTATCATTTTATTATTGTAACTTTATCAATTTTTAAAATTAAAATAAAAACTTTAAAATTTAATAAAATAATAATATTATTAATTAGTCTATTATATTAAATTTTGTTTATTTTATATTATAATAATAATTATTAATAATAAATAATTAACATCTACTATTTCATTTTTTAAATCAACGTTTATAAATTTATCACATAAAAAAATTATTTTTAAGTTTATTAAGACATAATTTATGTAAACATAAAATATATTTAATATAAATATATATAATAAAGTTTACGATTTTTAAAGTTTACGATGATTCTGAAATATGCTATTTATTATTGAACTTTACGAAGTGATCAGATTGATATTTTTTAATAAAGGTTCAATTCTTAAAATACTTATGATACTATTTCAGGATAATCACATAACGGATGATGATATTTTCTAAATCCAATTGTATATGCAAATTTTTGAGCTATTTTGTATTCATGTTTAGTTATTATAATACACATAACTTTTATTTGTCAATGTTTTTATACAATTTTAAATATTTTTATAAATACGATCTTCAAAAAAAAAAATAAAAGAAAAAAATCTAAGTAAAAGTTTACTCTTTATATTATAATTAAAAATATAATTAAAAATAATATTGCAATTAAATTAAAAAGTAGCAAATACAGATTTATTTAGAAATATTAGTATAGTATTTTCTATATTTACTTAATTGAAACGTAGTGTCACGTATATTGCATAAGCACTAAATACCGTGTTTCTCGGTCCATTTATGACACGTAAAATAAAAATTGCTTAGACATCAGTAATTCAATTAAAACACGTATCTATTATAAAAATAAAAAATTTTGAATTCAATTCTCTGGCAAATAAAATCGTGAGCCACCATTTATTTTCTATTTTTATTATTAATGTGCTATTTTTTCATAATTCCTTTATTCTAAATATCAATGTTTATTCTTTATTTTCAAAAAGTAAAACAGTTATCAAAATACTATATTTCAGCTGAAATTATCTTATTTGTGAAAAGAAAATATTTCATGACTCTCAAAAATTAGTTCGTATCTTAAAAAAATATCCTAAATTATTTTAATCGCTATTTTTATATCACAGGAAGTATTTTCAATTTAAAACAAATATAAAAAATAATTTTCTCATCAGGCAAAGTATTATATATTGAGCATTTAATATTGTAAAAATTATGATATATTCTATATGTAATAATTGTATAAGAGTGTTTTTAATCTAAATTATATAATATTTTTATAATTAACACCCATAGTCATTTCAAATTTAAAGTCTACTTAATCATTTTCAATAAAAGATAAGTATTTATAATTATAATTAACGATTATAATATATTATAATATTATACAAATTTATCGTTGAATCGAAATTTTTCTTAAACCAATCTATCAATTTACTTTACTTGTATAGCTAACTCTTTATAAAATATAGTTTACAATTAATTTCATATATTGAATAATTTAAAATCTTCAGAATTTTTGAATATATTTATGCTCATGAATCCTTGTAAGTTTTTCATCGTGTACACGTGCTTAAAACTTTCGACATCTCCCTTACTCAAAACCTACACTTAATGGCAAGCCGTACATTGAGGTCACTTGAACTGTTTTTTAAAAGAAGTGGTACTTGAATAAGTGCCTATAACTATTATATAATAAATTTCATGAAGTATGAAAGTACCACTTTTAAGAAATCGATTGATTTAAAACTATTAAAATGCTAAAATTAAACCTCTTACACAAATTTTATATAAAATTATGAAGAATAAATGATACTTTCGAACATTATAATACGTTCTAAATTATATGCATGCATTACAGCTGAAAAATATACTAAAATGGTCTGAAAACTCATTTTACAAATATTTTTAGTGACAAAAAAAGAAAAATGAAACGAAGTTATACAAAAACTTCTTTATAGATATTCAATCTTTTTAAACTAAATTAAAATACAATTTTTTGATATACTGATTTTTTAAAATAAACATCAACAACGAATTTTTAATTTTATAAGCAAATTTGACTTTTGAATTTCAATTCTTTTTTAATTAAAATGCAAATTTTATGTTAGATGTAATGTGCAACAATAAAGTTATTAAAATTTAATTGATAATTTGACATGAAATAAAGAATCTGTAATTAACAAAAATAATAAAATAATGTCAAATATAAAACTGATTAAAATTATTGAACTTCAACAAGAAAATTATATGTGTTACACTATGTATATGTGTGTGTGTGTGTATTTTAGGTAAATCAATAAATAGATATGTTCGAAATGAAGGCGCAATTTTTTCACAACTTTTTTATTTTTAATTATAATCTCGCTTTAGAATGATAAATTCGTCCTAATATTTCTACTATTTCTTTAGACCGTCTAAAAAAGACGATTTACCAAACTCATTAAAATAAGCTTCTGTCTCGACGACTATGTCTTCGTTTGGGTTAAATTTCTTTTTGGTGAACCATGTTTTCATATTAGAGAATGAAAAGAAGTCACAGGGAAGCAGATCAAACGAGTACAATGGATTGGTCTAAGAGCAATTTGCTGTGCCATTCATAAAATTTAGCTGCGACGATTCTGGATGACTGAGCTGTTGGGTCTTCGCTGAGGAAAAGCACTATATTCTTTGCCAAATGTTAATTAATTCAATAGTTCGTTTTAATATTCAACTTTAATTGTGCTTCATTTCCTCAAAAAGTATTATTTACTTCAAATCATAAAAAATCTACATCGACCAATACAGTTGATGAAACCATCTTTATCCTCGTATTAACGGATCCAGGTTTGATAAGTAATATCAACTCAACGCAAAAACTTCATTGGTACGTATAAAACGTACATCAAAATAAAAATCAGATAGAAATTTTAAATTAGAGCGAGAAAAAGTGATAAAAGAAAGAATTAACATTTTATCCGCACGATAAGAATGTAAAAACTAAAGAATGAGCATTTTCGTGCCTGAGATATATGCACTCACATAATTGCAAACATGTGTAAGAACATATATTCAGGCGCGCTTATACGTTGAGTACAGCTACTTACCCTCGCAAGCAGACAGGAGTGAGAGCGAAAACTACAGTAGTGGCGGGAGGAGGGAGTAGTAGTACGGGAAGGAGAAGCGGACGGTCCTTCAACTACCGCAAGTAGCTGAACTTCCTACTACGAAATTGCATCAGACCAGCCAACAAGCTGTACACCCTCTTGCATAGCCCCAATACCCACAGGCAGTCTTATTGTCTTCGACACAGCGCGGCTCACGCGTCTGTGCAGTCAGCGTTCGCGCACACAGGAATTCCTGTGCGAGGTGAAATTTCTCCGTTTAATGAGCACTCGATCGCGTACAAGCGATTCAAGCCACTGTGCCGCACTCTTGCGTAGCTCTGGCCTCTGCGACTTCGTCTTATTGCGACTACACGACTGCATACAACCAGCTCTCGAGTATTTCGACAATCCATTATTTACTACGCGAATCATCGAATTTCTTAATGAAATTATTTAGTTCTCGAGCGCAAAATAATGCCGAATGCTTAACGCTAGTTTTAATTAACTTGTATTTGCTACGATTAAGCAAGGGAATTTATTATTCGCAATCCGTCTTACACTAAAAAGCTTGCGATATTTCGCATCAATTATAATACTCTCTGAGACTTCATAATTCATTTACTGATTATAAATAGAGCTTAAAGGTGCGTGTTAGGTCATTGAATTTAGATTAGTTTCGATTAAAGCATTTTTTCTATTTAAAAAAGCTTATTAATATACAGTAATAACTACAATCTCTGTTAAAATTACAATTGAGTGTGGATTTTTCTTTATGTCCCTGTTCATATAGTATCCTATTTAATACTTTTTAAAACGCATAATCATAATTAAATAATAATAAGGTAGTGTGCATTACTAAATCAATAAATTCAAAACTCGAATTATATCTGACATTAAAATAATTAAAAATGCATTAAAGATTAGTATTTTCAAATAAATGTTTGGAAAATGTATTTAAATAATAAAATACAAGTCAATACTGAATTAAAAGCCATTTTAATCTTCTAAGATTTTGTTTTTTATAAATTTCATTATATTGACAAATTATCTTTCTACAGTAACTTTCATATCATATGCTTCGCAAAAAGCTAGAATTCGTAATACTAATTTTTATATACAACCAAAAATATACAAATTATAAATAAATTAAAATAAAAATAAATAAATTTAAAAAATTGGAAAACAGTGTTTCGTGTTATAAAATTACCTTTCAATCTATTCATAATGGTTATTTTCATAATAACGGTATCATTTTTTGATTATTTTTTATTTTCCTTGAAAAAAGTAGAGTTCAAACTTAATGTTAAATCGATCCATAATCCAGAAAACAGCATCTAAACCATTGTCGAGCTACACTATATACGAGTAAAATCTTATAATACCTTTAAAGTTAGTAATCCATGAAGAATGTCTTGAAAACAAGCTGCCATGATATACTATTGAAACTTTTATTGTTAGTTTATACGGCAACTTCAAATCATCTACTTAGTAATTTTGCATTTATCAAATTTACGTATCGCTTACTTTATCTGCAAATTTTACGGACCTGTTATCTTTGCTTCAAAACTTTTTCAGTCTCTGGGATTTTTTTCTTAAGTCATATCTTTTACTTAAATTTTTAAAGTAAAGACAATGTTAAAACGTAATATTTAATAATGAAGTTTTTTGCAAACTAAACTATTTCATGAGACAGAATATAATTTGAGAATTTTTGAGGTTTTAATCCTACATTGTTAATACAATTAAAATTTTATAGATTGAAATTTGAAATATTTCTAAAACTTTTAAGAGTTCAATCCACTTTCTTTTGCACTCCCTTAATATTATAAAAGTATTAATCTTTCTATTTTATATATTATTAATTTACTTATATTTTTAAATAAAATTATTATAAAAATGTATCATTTCACAATTAAAAAACTATTAAAGCAATATATAAAAACTTAAGTACTTTCAAAAGTATTTATAAACATATTTGTGATATCACTATATGATGACATTAATATTTTATTATATATTTTATAATTTTCATTTCATAATATTATCTTTATAGTTCAATATTTAGATAGTTAAATCAGCTCTAATCCAAATTATTATATCCAAATAATTTTATTATTTAATAAATATTACGTAAATAATTATTTTTAATATTGTTAAAATCAATAAAAATTATAATTATGCTTGTAAAAAATAATTTTTGAATTTCAGAAAGATATAAATTTTTATTTAAAGAAAATTTAAAATTTTCAATTTCTTTCAATATTTTATATTATAAAATAATTAAAAAATGTTTAAGTTAAAGATATAATTTTAATTTACTTAATATTATGCAGCAGTTGTTTACACAATCACAAATAAAAAACATTAGTAATTTATTCCATGACTAGAATACTCAAGTTTTAAATTACTATTAAAAAAACTACTTATTTGATTGTATTTTATCTAGATTAACTTTTTCTCCGAATAATTTTAAATTGTATTTACTTAAATTCAGTAAAAATCATTTCCTTAATAATTCAAATTTATTGTAATATTTAACAGACACTGCTATGATATTTAAACTTTTACATTATGCTTACAATAAAAAAAATGTTCATAAATTTGAAATATTATATAAGCTATCGTATAAATAAATTAAAATTTATTAGTTATTTAAATTAGATTGATTTATTTTTAAAGAATGTCATTCGATTTCATTTTATAGAAGTTTATGCAATTATGAAGCTAAACAACATAAGTCACAGTATTTATATTTATATACAATCCTGAAAAAATTCATAAATCATCACTTCATTAATTCTTGAAGCAACTGCTCATAACAAGTTATTATATCACAGAAAGTCTAAAAACTGATTATTATTTAAGAGATCTTATAACAAAAAAGTTTCAATCATCGATGTCATAGTAGCTTTAATTTCGTCAAATTTACCTACTAAGCTTAACTGAAAACAGCTCTTGACGTAAATAGCACGTATCAGCAGCTTTAAAATTAAAGCTCAATCCACGTACTGCTGTTGCAGAAAATTTTATGTGACCATTACACTTTTCAAAAACTATCATTTATTAAAAGCTATCATTGCATCTTTTTAGATTTTCTCTAAGATAATGATAAAGTAGGATGATGTGGTACTGTAGAATAATTACTTAAAAGAATTGACCTGTCTAAATCTCTGCCTCTTAAAACTAGACCTAATCTTCTTTTTCGCTAATAAGCCACAAAAGCTTTCCTTAATAATCAAATACCAGCATTAAATTAATGAATAAATAAATAAATAAAATGATAGTGTAAAATAAATGATTATTAATTCAGTACTTATTTTTATTTTGTGTTGTTTAATTATTAAACGTATGGTAACAATATTTTTATAAGTTGTATCAAAAATAAGAATCGAAATAAAATATATTTATATTTACGTAATGGACTGATAATGATTTCATAAAAAGATAACTTTATTATTCAAAAAATGATATTTTATAAGAAACATAAATAAATATTTAAAACAATGATTTTATTAATAAAAGAACGTGTAAAAACGACATTGTATGCATGATATTCAACTGTAAAACGAGTTTGATATTTTAAAGCTTTAAATAGAGTAAAACATCTGAAAACTTTAAAAGAATTTATTCATACTATTTTGTAATAAAATGTTTTGCGATAACACATTCGCTACTTATTTAATATATTTGAATAAGAAGTATTTGTGTTTATTTAACCCTTTAAAATTCAGAAATATTTTTATATAATATTTCATATGAAATATTCAACAGTTTATTTTCATTTAAGTACATTTAATTCTGTTATATTAAAAATTATTATTAATGACAACAGTGAATAGGTCGATACAATCTATATGCTCAAGACGATAATGCACGAATAACTAAAAAAAAGAAAAGAGAGAAATATTGGTTTGCTTTGTAGACATAAAACTGGCATTCAATAAAATAGAATAAGAGGAGCTGTGGAAGAATATGAACGAATAAAAAAGTACTTGCTTGACAGCACCAGGAAAATTTATAGAGATTCCAGGACAAAACTCAAGATAGAAACAGGAAATAATTGCAAAAATGATAATCAAAAGAGGAGTGAGACAAGGATGTACAATGAGCGCAACGCTTTTTAATATAACATTGGGATATCTGAAATAGGAACTAAAAAAAATCTGAAATCAAAAGCTTGGGTATAAAAATTGGAAAAAAGAAGATTAAATCACTAACAAACTATTAAGAATTTTCAAAAACTATTTAAAAAGAAAAGATTTAAAATTAAATACAGAGAAAAAAGGAATAATAAAGTTCAGAAAAACTAGGAGAAGAAAGGAAAAAATGAGTGTAGATGGAAAGGAAATAAAATAAAAAAAGTTAAACGATTAACATATTCAGAATACAGATTCAGGGGAAATAATAAATATAAAAAATATACCAAATTTATGACCAAAAAAGGGAATAATATATTAGAGAATACTTGCTTACAAAATGAAATTATTTGATGCACTCATACAAAATGTGTTACTCTATCGAGCTGAAATCTAGGGATGGAAAAATTGGAAGGCAAAAGAAAGTGAAAAAAATACATAAAATGAATATTGAATCTAGAAAAAATGCACAAAATCACATTCTAATACTAGAAATAAAAAAAAATACAAGAAGAAATGAAGACAGCTAAGACAGTAATAAAGCATAAAAACGAAATAATAACATTAAAGATGCGGAAATCCTTAAAAAGTGCATAAAAATAAGTATAACATTAGAAAAAGTTTTTAAAAGAGTTTTTGAAATTACGGAATAAAAAGGATTATTTTTTGGAATAATATTGGATGATCAAGTTGCTTCTGAAGAGAAAAAATAGAAAAGAGAGAAATAATATGGGAAGAAATAGAAGCACTAAAAGTAGGACAACAGCAAATTTAAATTAATAAACTGGAAACCTCAAAATATGGAGAATAAGTTAAACACATAATAGTAAAAAAATACAAAGAAAAAAACGTTCATATGAAAAGAAGGAAAGAGAAAAAAAGCTGGAATGAAATTATATTAAATTAGATTTAGAATGGGTGATGAAACGAAAAACAGCAAACACTAGTTAATAGAAGAAAAAAAAATATGATTTGTAGAATAAACAAAAAGAAACAAGAAAACACATTATGAAGGAGTGTAATGTCACGGGGTCCAAAGCAATCAAGTGGAAGGACATTATGAAAGGTAATAAAAAAGATATAAACATATTGTACGAGATTCATTAGAAGAGGGTTTAGAAGAAGAAAACAGAAAGTGAAAAAGAGGTATTGTAATAAGGCAAGATAAAGAAGAAAAAAGAAGATATAAATAAATTTAATATATAAGTATAAAAGTATATAATATTGTAATATTATGTTAATGTTCAAAATAATGACTCAAAACAACAATTTCTACTAATAATTTGAATAAATAACTGTATAAAAATATTTTATTTCTTATAATTTATTTATATAATATATATATATATCATTTATATTCATTATTATAATTTATATAACTGAACGTCTTAAAATTAATATTTATCTTGATATATCATAAATACGTCTTTAAAAAACAGCTATTATTTATTTATTTCAATTTATATAATGATAGAAATATATAATAAAATAATAATTGATTAATAATAATTAATTGTATTTTATAGATAAAAAGTAATCATGCTTATTACAATAATTTATTTTCTGAAAAAAATTACTTCACAGAAAATATATTTTAAAATGAACAAAAAAAACTTAATTTATATGATAATTAAAATACTGAATGTAATTTATAGAGGTAACGCTTTAGTAAAATACTTTTTAAAGTTAAAATAGCAAAGGTAGTCATAATTTGTTACGTGTTCAAACATATAAATTAAAATAACTCAACAAAGTCTTTGATTTAAACAATCCTTTTTTATAGTTATAATGATTTACCATCTATCACATGTAGAAGTAAGAGAATGCAAGAAAAAAGGAATGAAAGTAGAAGAGAAAGAGAGAGAGAGAAAGTGAATGAGCAAAAGATGGTAGAATGTGAAAAAAAGAAATATAAAATTAAGATGGACGAGGAAATAAGCAGCCGTAAACAAAAGATAAAAGTAAAGAATTGCAGTGAAGAGAAGAGTGTCCTAGTAAGTCAGGACTGTACAAGATACAGCGTATCCGCTGTCCTGTTAAAACTTTCATGCTTGAGGACGTGAAACGAGGACAGTAGCAGCAACAAACGGTTGCCTGGAGCGGCGATTCTTCGTATCTGAAAATGTGCCTCTGAGGTGTGCAGCAGGTGCCACACTAGTAATATAGTGTTGCAATCTCAATAGCAATTTAGTTGCTAACACTTGAATTTACTTAAGTATTTAGAGATTTCTAGTAACCACAAACATGAAACAATATTTTCATATTAAAATTACTGCATCAAACTTATGCATTGCATACATACATATATATGATCGTAATTTTAAATCTTATAAATAAATTAATAAATGTTATTTTAAAAAGTAATAATTTCAAATAAATATTTGTGTAAACTACCAAAACATTATTAAAAATGTACAGTAAACACAAGACTTTTCTCTACAATCCACCCAGTAATTCTAGCGAGTCTTCGCTTTCATAATTTTTATATTAACTTCCTTTTATTTATATTTATAAATGAATATGTATGTATAAAATCATTTGGATTACTTATATAACGTCATTAAAACGTCTAATTTCGTACCGAATAATATTATAAGAGTACAAATCTTATTAAATTTGTCCTCCATTCACCGGCGTCACATTTTTCTCCTTTATACGAGCAACTTAAATTTTTCGTCAAATATTTTGCGACACCGGTATATCCGGAAACTAGAAATATCCATGTACGTGACACCATTTACATTTTTCTAAAGTTTATACCACTATATTTTACAATTTATTTAGGGCCGCAAACTATCAAATGACAAGTTTCATATTATACTATATTTTTAAATGCAGTAAATAATAAAAAGATAAAAAGACTTTATTACATGATTTTAACAAGTAAATAATATAATAATCTTATTTTACGGGTATTTATTTTTTAACTAAAATCTGTCTAAATTCCTCTGAAATTACATTTCACTCTAAGTAAAGTAACTTTTTACTACTTGAGAAAGTTACATGTACATAAGCTACAGGTATAAACATCTGTATCATAATTTTAATAATTAAATTTATTTACTTTTATTAAAAAGCAAATATATAGATTTAGAAGAGACATTTCTTTTAAAGTGCAAATGAAATGAGGGGTTGATTAAAATATTGAATAATTAATTAAATATACTCTTATTAATACAAATAGATTACAATATAAAAATTAAGTAATCAAACATTTGAATTTAATTTTTTATTTATTTAACTATAATTTTAATTTAAATAAAATAACAATAACGATATCTTAATTTAACCGAATCATCGATGAATGAATATAATATTTTGTTTTGATTGATTTAGAATTGAGT
Organism: Platyscapa corneri; assembly: GCA_018907185.1. Lineage (NCBI taxonomy): Eukaryota > Metazoa > Arthropoda > Insecta > Hymenoptera > Agaonidae > Platyscapa > Platyscapa corneri. Next base: position 134,079 of record JACCHW010000108.1, on the reverse strand, counting down.
CAGAATTAGATGCAAATATTATTTTTTTTAACTTAAAAAATATTTTAACTTTTATTTTATTCTATTCATTAATTATAAATTCGGAAAGTATAATAATTTGCTGATCATATGAAATCCCACTTTATAAGTAATATATCCTACTTATCCTAAAAGTTTAAATCTATGAAAAATTTAATAGCATAATAAAGTAACGGTAGATAATGTCACTTTTATTTATGTACCTATTATAAACAAAATATTTACGCAATAGTGTTAAAATGTAGAATAATAATATAATAAATCTCATGAGTCCATTTGTGGAAACCCAAACCAGTCATACGACATATAAATGAGGTAATAAATTCACCTATTCTCTATGAATTAGAATCTTGAAGTATCTCGGTGAAATAACATAACGTATTAAAACAATTTACAATTGTATCAATTACATTATTTTTTCAACTCTCGAAATTATATACAAACATCTTAAATATAAAGTATGTTAAATAAATAAAAATTACATCATGTACACTATAAATTTCACTGATTACAAATTCCCCAATACACTAAAGAATAATTATCGTTCCAGAATACAAGTTTATGTACCTAATGAAGAAATTATTTCTAATTAGTTGTAAATTATTTTCATAAAATACATTTCAATTATGGATAACAATATTTATAAAATAATAATATATTGTAAATCTTAATTGAGTTTATAATTATCTTATGCACATTTCTTAGTAAATTTCCGCTATAGTACTGTGTAACAGCTATTGAAGCGAATACTTTAATATAATATAAATATGATACCTTTGACGACGAAATTTGCAACCGTAAGACATCATTACTGATTCTGGAGTCCATAAATATAAAAGAAATTTTAAAATACCACAATCAAGTATCAATATAATATCCTTGCATATCATTTAGCTCACATAAAACTCTATTGACCTGTACATCTAAATTTAGTAGCAGCTAGTCACAAATCTATTTTTCAAATAATTTTTCTTTTACTTCGTACTCAATAAATTAATAAAATAATAATTTTAATCTGGAGGATACTAAATGTAAATGAAAAGTATATCTTATTTTATATATTTTTTCGAATTAAAATTGTTGTTTTCTTTACCTATTACATTAAGTTTAGTGTATATGTATGCACAAATATAATTGTTTTAGCAAACCTACGATAAATAACCAAAATATACTTTTAATTTATAATTGCATATCGTGTATAATATTATAAGATAAAAAATACTATTTGTTACGTGTAGAATGAAAATATCATGAAAAATTTCTTTTACCCTCACATTTATTTGGTACAATTTTATACTAAAATCCATACCCTAAATATTCTGTTTAAATCAAGTTATTTTTCTTCAAGAGATTTTTATAATAAGATTAAAAATAAATATTGTTTTTATTTTATCTTTGTCTTGGTATAAATACAATTTTTATTTTTAATATGCTGCAATAAATATAATGAATTGTATAAAATTGTTATATTACTCTCAAATAGATAACAACGTTATAAATTAGCGTAATAATGAAATACTGAATAATCTATAAATACATGTAATACGTTGAACAACGAACTTAATTATTCCATATTACTACAATTAAGAGACGCTTAAAAGTAAACATATAGTTAAATATTTTAGAGTGAAATTTCCGATTCATTAATACTAATACGTTCGTTTTAAATGTAAATAGTATTGCAAGAAAGTAACAAAAAAATTCACTCTCAAGACTGGATTTAGATAATAATCTCTATGAAATATTTCACTCTATGAAATTAGATAATAATAAAATCTGCATGTAAAAAGATATAATGCGTTCTTTTAGGATGTAACTTAGTAAGCTAAATAACATAATCCATTGTAGGAAAAAGCTTTCAAAATAATAATATAAAACCGCCATGCACTTATTTTAGCTAATTTAAATTGAAGAAAATAATCGTAATTTTGCTATTTTTCTATTAAACTTTTATTTAAAAATATCATAATCTGATATTAATTGTACATTTTTAAATATAAAAGATATGTAAATTACTTTCAAATTACAAGAAAAGTATTTAAAAACAAAATGATTAAATTCAGTTTAAAAATAAAAAAGCTGAATTGTGAAATGCAGTCATTCGATGAATGCAATATAGATTAAAAATCAATATTAAATTATACATAATTTTATAATTCTTGACGGATGCTAAAAGATAACATAAGCGTTATAAGAAGCAAGAGTACATATTGTCAACACATGCAGCAGATCTATATATTTTCACAGGTGTATACCTGATGCGTTACATCTTACGCACATATTTAGCCTATACACGGCTTGAGTACACGAGCAAGTGAAGCTACTAGGCTACGTGCTTATATCGTACGCGATAGAACCACCAAAGGGACAAGAACAAGGCGATTGCGCATGAGAAATACACAGTACACAAAGAGAGTGATGGAGATGCATAGACATAGACACGGTTGGATAATCACACAGATACACAAACAGAGATAAACAGGCAAGAGAAGGGTGACTATTTCTCGAAGAATAAAATAAATCACATTACTATAAAAAAAAATTTTAACTTTCATTGTTTAAAATTCATTTCTGCTAATTTCGCTATTTAAAATAAAATTTGTTAAATTTAAATAATGAAAATTGAATTTATAAAAGTAATGATTTTAAAAATTCTTCTTTATTATTTTTTCCAATTATTACAATAATATTAATATTGAAATTAAAATTAATATGGAAATATTTTTTAGGCCAATAAAAATATTTTGCAAATTGAAAGTAATATAATTGTAAATATCAATGAAGTTAAGAAAAGAGTAAATTAAATAATGCTGACTTTCAGTATGTAAAGAAAGTTTAAGGGAGTTATTATAAATACAATATTGTTCTACAAATAATGAAGACTGTTTCAAATTCTGTTCTCTGATTACTACATTAATTTTTAGATATTGTATTTCATTTTCACTTATCATGGTTTTTGTTTTTAATTACGTGTTCCATTTTCAAAATTTGTTCTCTATTTGTTTTTACTATTCATTATCGGTTATTCTTTAAGAAAAATGAGGTATATTATAATTTTAAGTGAAGTATTGTTTTAAAAACGTTTACATTGTAAATTTTTACAATGCTCTACATCGAGTATGGCCCGAAGGTTTTATCTCTTTTCTATTGTATTTGCAACAAAAGATTTGAACTAAGTAAAATTAACTTGAAAAAAACATTGATATATCAAAGAATAGCTTTTAGTTATGGTTCATAAAAATAGAAACCAATTATATATTTTGAATTGATTTTTTAAATAATATCAAACTACTGAATATTTAAACATTAATTACCTTTTTAATAAGATCTGTTTGATTCAGCTATCAAATATGTCTTGTACTTAAAATATCTTCACTTATAATAAAAAAACAAATATATATTATACCATTTATTTTCATATTTAAATAAATATTTAATATTGATTGCACTTTATTCTGTTAACTTAGAATATCTAATTACACTTGAAAATAAAAAAACCACAACGACGATATTTACGTCATAAAATTTTGATGATTATCAAATTTAAACAAATGTAAATTAATAAATAAATATTGTGTCATAAAAATAAAAATAAAAGCTATAAATAATTTAATATATCTTCTGAAATAAAATACTCTTATGGTATTTAAACGTAAGCAATTGTATTAAAATTACACCGTTCAAACTTCGGTATATTTTTGTATCAATTTATATAAATACTTATAGAATGTACACAGCTTTCTCTAAATTTGCTCATAAGTTATTATTACTTCATTTAAGTTCGCTTTTTATCGCCCACTCTTATATGAAAACAATCACAACTTTTTCTATCAGGATTGTAATGATACTACTGAAAGATTTTACGTTCGCTCAGTTATTCCCGCAATATTCTTTTATAGATCTCTATTAGTAAAGTAAATGTACCTTATATGAAAAGCTGTTAGAGTATAAGGCATGCAATATTAACTTAATAGCTATTGTTTTAAAGATAATATATCGATTTAAATATTATTTTAACACAAGTTTTAATATCATAAGAACTAGAAGAACAATTATGAATACAAAATTGGATACTCGATCATAAAAATTGACTCTTAGTTCCAATCAATTCATTATCGATTTTTCTTCATAAATATTTTTTTTTTTTTTTTTTTTTGTATATTCGATTTCATATACGTGTAAAAGCATTAATAATTCTTTTATGTACAGATAAAAAGTAAAGGATAGACACAAATAGGATAAGTGATTGCAGCACGTAATTCCGATAAAAAGGAATTCTTTATGAACAGATTATATTGTACCATTTTACATATATAAATACTTAATTTTTAAAAGATTAAAAGGTAAAAAAACCGAAAAATAAAACTTGTTTAATTACTCATTCTTTTTTTACACTTGTTGCGGTCGCGAAAATACGGCATCGGATTTTTTTTTTCTTAATAAATATCCTAGCAAAGTCAAGTAATGCTCACTTGAAAGATACTCGTACACAACTGAAACACGAATATTTAGAAACAAAATAAAAAACGAACTGAAAATTTTAATGAAAATAAAAAGTACAAACTAGGAAGCTGCAGTCGGAAAATTGCAGACAGTTCAAGTTTAATAAACACCAACAAGAAATCTCCACAAAAGCTAAGAAAAAAAAACTGAAAAATTGTAAAATGCCCGTGAGCAAGTTTAACTTATAAAAATAACTTACTAACTTGGAGAAAAAAATAATCTTCCCCCTACGTAAAGATAGATTGGCGATTGTCGAAATTTTTTCTTACTATAACGCATATATTATTGCCCTCCTTAACTCATTTAACGACTCCCTATTGAGCAAGCATTCTCAATTTTTATGGTTCCTCCAATATAATGGCAAAATCATAAAAAATATTTTACTGTTCTTTATTAAATTAAAGTGGAAATATCCTGAAAAAATTTTCAAATTTTAATAATAAAGTAAAAATAGGTGGTACTCGTCAATTCTTGAAGTTAGCCGGATGTGCTTGCCCATCAAAACTTCAAAATTAAATACAAAATAAAATACAAGAAAAATATTTTATCTGTTCATTTGTAAAATTGTTTACTTAAATATAACACTGCATTTTTTTCGAGCTACTTTTTTTACAGACTTATATTTTCTTTGAACTGAAACGCATACTGCATGCTATGATCCTGCACTTTTACTCATTTGTTTACCCACTACTTTATCAATATATAATTTATGCCGAAATATTAAGAATCTCGTTCGTAATAATATTTCTAATCAATTTCATTTTATTGTTACATTATGTTTAAGTACAAAATAATATTATATAGCCGATATAATTAAATGTGCACTACGTCTGCATAAAAAATCAATTGAAAATTACGTAACATAAACGCAGGTACATGGATTCTATACGTTAAGTTACAAATACACGGTAAGAAAAAGGTTTGAAAATAAAAACAAATTGTCTAACACAATATTGAATTGAATACAAAACTATTAAACACAACGGTAGGATTTTATATGAAAAGCTTGCCTTAGGATATAAAGAAATCCTTCTGCAACAGTAATAATATAATACTGTTACAAAAGTTTATGTTTTATCAACATAATAGTATTTATTTTTTAATTATTTTAGAACAGTCCAAGTTAGATGTAGTTTATATGTAAAACTGTATTTCTTATCGTGCAAAATAATAACACTAATGAATAACTTTAAGATAAACTTTAAATATAATAAATTAACGCTAATGGCTATAAAAAAAGTATTAATAATTCTTTTGTCATCTTCAATCCTGCTAAACGTAATATATTCACCCTCTTTGAATATTTGAATGATACGACAACGAGCAATAATATCGTTCTTAAAATTTGAATAAGAAATGCCCGGAGTAAAAAGTTGCATAAGTTCTGAAAAGATTCTATCGGAGTCAAAGAAATTCCGAATACTTATATAAAAATTAACGGCACGGAAATAATTTTCTGCATCAAAACGTTAGAATCTCCGTAAAGCAATTTTCTTCTTCTATAAGTTTTATTTTCAAATGCGAACGGCTTTGTTCAAGTCATACCTCTTTTAAAGCTTGACTTGAGAATTCCCTTGCGTGTTTCGAAATGCCGTCACGAGGCGTCTGCTACGAAAATATTGCAAGTGCATCCTCCCTATATTGCCGTCGTCGCGCGCGAATTAAAAAGGTGACGTTCAAGGAGTGGCGCAGCAAATGCACTCGTACGGCTGACAGTTCGCCCTGGAGCGCAGAGGTAATACTTGTTCAGGGTCTCGGAGTGATAAACAGACGAAGGCCGCAAGAGTCCTCGCACGAACCGGGGAGGAGCATGGAAGAGGGGGTACTACGCGTAAATAGAAAATAAATATTTCACATGCGCGCACCTGCGCACCCCCGCGTCGACACCTGCGGCTGCACGTCCCAACGGGGGTAGCTAACGCGAGGATGAAGAAAAGGGGGCGCGAAAATCTTTGTACGAACGCGACAGTAAGCATCCCGAAGCCGCCTAATGCAGCCGTCCGGCTTTTACGCCTCGGTCACGTCGTGCAATAAAAGCTAATAATAAAAGAAGCGCCCCCGTTCCACTCACCGACGTAGTTGCTTTACAAGGCAAGCCACGTGCGCGCCCCGACTAACCGGACTTTAATTGCGAGAATCGCGAGTAATTAGAGAAGGTCGGGCAAAAGAAGAAAAAAAGGCGCGCTACCTTTTTCGAAATGCGCACAGCCATCGGGCGTATTTGAAAAGGCAACGAAAGACGATGACGTCGCTTTGTCGCCTACATCCCCGGTGGTACGCGTCTGGGCGCGCTTTCGTGCTTCACTTCGCACTACGTCCCTTTGACTCCGCAGCTGTTGTTGCTCTGCTCCCTTTCTTTTTATCGCTTCAAGTTGCCACTCTGTGCGTGTCCCTAGCCAAATACGGAATATCAAGCATAAAAAAGTGTGTTTAATGTAGCCATGACTCACTACGAGAACACCACTTTTATCTTCTTCGGTTTTTTTCTTTTTCCATTTCTAACATTACATCGGGTCTTGAACTTCCGTTAAGAAAAACACGAAATGTGGAAAAAAATACTTTCTCTCCGCGATGTGAATAATATCTTTTCTTCGTGCTTTTTTAACGCTTTAATTCGTTTTGATGAAAAACAATTTAACTCGTTTGTGCTGTACGGATGCGCATCTGGTTCGTCGCATTATCCTTCATTACTCAAGGAACATTTGCTTCGTTTTCATTCTTTTAGACAAAACTTTTAAAAAAAATAATTTATACGACTTAAAAAATTATTATGTTTTACGAAATAGCTTGTAAAAATTAATTTTAAATAAATGAATGATAATTTACGTAAAAAATATTTTTCTTTAATTACTGATCAATATTTTAAGTATAAACACGACAATCATCGCATGTATAGATACGTATTTCACTCAAAAATTTTATCTTAACTATTAGATTTTTCATTAGGATTAAATTATTTTTCTATTAGATTAAACCCCGAGTATAAGCATTTATGTATTTCTCGGTGAAATAAAATATCTTAATAATACTTGCTTTTTTATATAGTTAAATACTACTATTTTTGTAACTTTGTATTTTTTCTGAAACCATAGTTTAGATCATAATGCACTATTGCTTAAAAACCTTGCGTTTCTTTTATTACAGCTTTTTAAATCTCTGAACCGAAACATATGAAAATTAACACCACATTTAATTCTGTATTTCATCTTTAAATATAATTGCTACATTATATTGTACATCTAAAAATATATTTTATCTCAAAATTTTATATCCATTTAAAGAACTAACTTTGTAAATAATATCGCAAAATTAAATTTATTTTAATCAATTTTGTGAAAAGTCACTTTAGTTACCAAATACTGTATTCTATAAATTTATTTTATTAATAATTACATAAATATATTTTCATAAAATTTTGTAATTCCATCATTTGGATACAATGATCATTATTACTATCAAATTAACTACAATGTGTAATTAATCTATTCTGTCGTATAAGAAAACTATTTGTATTTACTATCTAATCGAACTATATTAGCTGTATAAGAACATAAATACATTGTTTAATTAAAATTATTAAATTATAATTTCAATTAATTAAATTAATATAAATTTATAAAGTATCAAAAAAATTTAAACTTAATAGAGAAATAATTTTTAAAATACATATGGAAAAATCCAATGTTTATTTTTTATATTTATTTATAGGAATTATTATCAAAATAATATTAATTTCGATATATTTCCATTAGACTTACTAATTTTAAACAAAATACTGCCTATAGATGAATGGCGAATCAAGTTATATACGTAATGTAATGTAGACGAAAAAGAGAAATAAATGTTTATGTATGTACGAGGTGAAAAGTTGGCACTTGAATTTTTACATTACATGTTATACGAAAAGAATTTCATATGAGATATTGCTTGCAGTTATTTCATAAAAAGTCAGTAACAAAACGTTTACATGATTAAAAACTGCGTTCTTTTGCAAGTATTTTATGGTTTACAAAGAAAAATTAATTTTAAACTTAATCAATTTTTAATAGGTATGATACGAATAATTCATATTGCGAATAAAAATACGAATTTAATAACTATATTTAGAAAAAATTCAAACTGATCAAACCAAAAAAATTTTTTTTAAATTAAAATTTGTTAGTGGTAATATAATACATAAAATAATATTTTATTAAATAATAATTCATAGTATCAATAATGACGATGGTGATAATCATAGGACATTCTTCTAAACATTGCTAAGATTTTACAAGTTAATATCTATTGATATTATATTGTTATAAAACAAAATAATATAATCAATACGACTAAGAGTTTTTACAGAGTTGTTTATCGATATTATTTTAATTAGTATTAAGACACCTGGAGATGTTAGAAAATTAACGAATAAATGATCATAAATAATATCAGATATTAGGTCTAAAAATGAAGGACAAGATAATATAACGATAAAGAAGATTTATCGGTCCAAAATTAATAAAGATTATACAAAATTTAATGACTTTTAAATGAATGTGTTGAATAAAATTTTATTGTTTATGTTTTCGAAAATTATGTGCAACATAAAAACATATGAAGTGATTTTTCTCCAATAATAAATTTCTAATAATAAACGATGATTCGGTTGAAATTTCAAAACCATTTGACGGTTCAAATTAGAAAAACGGTTTTCGAAACTTTAAATCTTCAATGCTTTTGAATCTTCTATCGAATTTAAAACAAAACTTTTCTGAAATTTCAAATAAATTTTCAAATAACCAGTAATTTTCATTAAAATTTTAGACTTCCTTATAAGACGAATTCCACTCAAACATTTGCAAAATTTCTAATGAACTTGCGCTTCAAAATTTTTTAAAACTTTTACTAAACATATTATCGAGAATAATATGTTTAAATTTTATATACTATAATAAAAATTTGAATGAGTTAATTCCATTATTGAATATTATTTCTTTTTTAAAAATAATTTTACGTTGTAATATTTTGTTACGCTACCAGACAATAGTGAATAAAAATGTAATTAATTCGAAATACCATATTTTCTTATCTGTTATAATATTATAAAAACATGTAAAGTACTTCGAGCTTTCATATATGATCAAATCGTTATTTGTTCATAAGGACGTGGGTATAAAGATGAATGTTCGTCCAGAAATAGTAGTCACTATTTGTGTATTAAAATTTGACAAATATTTTTTCATCGATGAAAGTTCTATTATACATAATAAATTGTTATCCTACTTTTATCCGCGTTTAATTTTCCAATTCATGTTAAAATTAAAAAATATACCATACGAACAAATTATTCCAATTACGATTATTCCAAAAACTATCTTTACATCTCGAATAAATTATAACATATTTGATATAATTCTATTTAATTTTTCTACGTTATTTAAAATATTAATTTTAAAAAACATTATTAAGTTTTGTCACTTTTTAAATAAACAAATACACTAAAATTTATAAAAATTTTTTCCAAGACAAACAATTATAAATAAAACAATAATAATTACACCGATAATAAATATGGGAGAACTAATAGTGCCGAACTAATATTGTAAATTTTTAGTATTTATTTAGATGGAATAAAATTTTATGTTTTACTATCATTAATTACCTTTACCATTAATATCTTTTACTATCATTAATTAATATTAACAGACGATTAAAAAAATTATTCATAATAAGAAAAAATTTAAGTTCTAATATAAAGAATATAAAAAATAGTTTTTAAAAGAATTTATAATTATATCAGTTTTAATTCTTTTTTGGCATACGAAAATTAAAAATTTTTAAAAATTATGAATTTAATATTAACACTCATAAAATTACATATTTTTAAAAATATAATCAACTTTTCTACAACTTTTATATAAAATACCTACATATCTTTTAATAAACTAAATTTAAGTTTTAAACAAAATAAAAAATAAAATAAATTAATGTCAACTTGATTAATACACAGTTAACTCATATGCAGCTACCCGTATGAATAAAATTGAATATCACTCTAAAAAAAAATACTTGATTATTAGAATACAAATTTTAATAATAATTTATTATACTTTTGCTGTTTTAAACACAAATATTAATTTAATATTTCATGGTTCCAAAAATTAATTCATGATATTACAGAATTTGAAGTTAATTTAAGTGAATTTAAATCAGTCACCTACAGCTTGCATATTCCGTTTAAGCTCATCAAAATCTAGGATGCTACAGGATTCGAACGGACCGTTGAGCCGAGTATAAATTTAATTAAAAAAATTTCATTCTTGACAGAAAAACGGACATTGAATGGTTTAAGCTAACCCCAGATAGTTTTACGGTCGCAATCGTTAATTGACATACGTTCGAGAACGAAAGAGTTCCTGACTTATAATTACAGTTTTCCAACTGACGAACCAGTATCATGATTTTTTCGGTACTACATACTTTTTTTAATGGAGATTTTATTTTTAAATGTCATTATGAGATTTTAACTTTATACAATATTTTACAATATTTAAAAAGAAAGAATTGATTTATTTTAGAACAAAAATTTTCAATACAGATATTTAATTTACACTTAATTATAAATAAATATATATATATATATAAAGATACAAGAATTGATATAAAAAGATCTTGTAAAAACAAGTTTATCTATAAAAGAGACAAATGTTTTAAAATTCTCATTCAATTTATTAATGCTTGTATAGGCAAATGAAATTAATTTACCATTGAATATTTTCTTTTTCCGTGCTTTTTCTTAAACTTATTTCCAAAAATATAAAGTTGTTCTTCGATTTTCCCAGATTCAATTTCTTCTTTTACTTTCTTAACTACTTCTGGTAGATAACTCTTCAAATCATCAGTAGATAATGTACAATTGCTATCTACCCAAATATCTATTAATTTAGATAACACAATTGCTATCATACTATCATCATCTACAAATGGTATTACTAAACTACCAGAAAATGGAAATGTCAAATTCCATTTTTGAAATTCTTCTGCAAAATTTAAAGCACCTTTGTATTTTAATATTTCACATACAAATTCTCTTGCATCTGACATTTTGATTGTGGTTTTCAAAATTGATTTCTGATAAAATTTTAAAGTATTTTCATCTATAATATTTGTTCGATTCCTTACAAGAAATAAAGCTAAATTCCTTTCATACTTATTAAACTTGAGTCTATTAAATAAATTCATTACATCATATGTATTATTCAATAAGGCAGAAACATAAGAAATAGGTCGTAGTTTAATATTATTTTTTTGTGCAAGTAAGCAAGTTTTGTTAAACTCTTCATAATTAATATCTTCCGGAAGACCCATGTATTTACCACATCCACATTCTAATAATTGTAAAGTTAGTTCTCTAGAAAAATTCCCTTGAAAAATTTTACTCCATTCACTCCATATTCTTTCCCCAGATATAATTTTAATACCACTAGCATTATCTGTAATAGCTTTTATTGTTGTACTATCATGTTTATCTGGAACATCACTTACACGTCCATAAAATCGAAAGTACCTGTAAATAGTTATTAAATAAAATTTCTAACCTATATAACTATAAAATAATCATTTGATGCATAGATAATTACCTGAAAATTCTCAAAAAATCTTCACAAATTCTATCTGCAGGATTTCCTACAAATAATATCCTTTTTTGTATAAGATCATCATAACCATAATAATAGTCGTATATTTTTCCGTCTAAATCTAGGTACAAGGAATTTATTGTAAGATCTCTTCTACTTGCATCTAATAACCAGTCAGTTGTAAACAAAACTTCTGAATGTCTACCATTCGTTGCAATATCACATCTAATTGTAGTAATTTCAAAATTTTGCTTATTGTTAATTCTGGTTGTTACTGTTCCATGTTTTTCACCATTAGTATTAATAGTTCTAATTTTTTCTTCGGTAAACATTTCTTTCATTTGGGTGGGAGTAGCATTAGTAGCAAAATCAAGATCTTTTGGTTCTATGTTCATCAATATGTCACGTACTGCTCCTCCAACAATTCTTAAGTCATAATTATACTTTTTAAAAACATCAGCTAAAGTATTTAATTCTGGTGAAAACAATGATTTAAATTCTGGTGTATCCAAGGTTTTAATTATTGGATCACTTCTATGCGGCAGATTTTTATTATGCATATTAACTCTGTACCATTTATTCTTATTTAAAAGGCGTCTAATAATCTGTATAGCACAAATAACTGCTATTAATAATAATCGTAACATATTTTTTAGATTTGGTGATATATTATTAATATATAAATATTATAAATATCACCTAATCAAAATTAAAATAAAAATACGTACGTATAGAGGTTGGCTAATATTATAAAATTTTAATTGTTTAGTGCAAAATAACATAGTCTGAAGTTATATTTGTTTTACATTACTATTAAATTATTGAATTATCTTCCTTCCTATTAGTTGTAAAATTTATATTAATAACACGTTCCTCTAAACATCTAGGAAATAAATCTAGACTCTCCATAAATCAAGCAAACTTAGATCTTCAATTCAATAAGTTTGTCATCTTGTATTCTCGATTCTGCGCAGAAATCTGAAACTGATTACTTCCATAATTTCGCGCGAATTTTAATCTAAGTAAAGTATCAATACAACATGAACATGAAGAATACACATAATATATAATTTTATACACAAAATTCTTCAAATAAAATAATTTACATAAATGATTTTTAATCTAAATTTATTTTATATCAAAAATATTAATTTTAGGATTAAATATAAAATGTACAAACTTATTATATCCCATTACAAACCCTAGTTTGTGAACAAAACAAATGTGCAAGATCCACCAAAAAAGTACCAAAATTATAAAGACAATTACAAGTTATTTAAAAGATAAATATATCTTGATAACTCAATAAGCCTAACTAGAATATTATTATTATTCCTGAAATTGGTACGTTTAAACATTAAAATATGATTGTATTGGTAATTTTTGTCCTGAGGATTTGCGAGACCATGAAATAAATAGTAACAGTTTGGGAGTGAAAAGGATAATCGGTACTGAATAGAATTTAAACCACTTAATAACACTGATATGGAAGATAGAAAATTCCATTTAGGAACTAGCAAAAATACTTTTAATCATCAGAGGATGGACCTCATGCGCCAATTAGATCATTTTATGTCTGAGATTGAAATTCCGAAACCATTGGAAACCATCAGATTAAGAAGAAAAAGTAAAGTATATCTAACTCTTATGCTGTACTTTAAAAAGAGGAACAAATAATTTTTATAAGATTCTAAATGAAACATAAAGAGAGTTCAAAAATAAGACCTTCGCACCAGATATAATTTAGCATCAATGAGAAGTTCGTAGTGCACCATCGTTTATTGTAATTTTTAAGAATGTATTCAATAATTCAAAAACTTATTCAATTATACTTTGTTGCCTACAGTAATTAAACTGAAAAGGTGTTGAAAGAACTCACTGATCTAATCATTTTTCTATGAAAATTATAAAAAGAATAGATGCTAAATAGAACACTATAGAACACTAGAGGTGCATAGAGAAAGTCAAAGTCGCTTTCCTAATCGAAAATGCTCTACTTTGAAATACCAGATGGATGAAAAATCTTATAGTTTAAAACAGAAACTCTGTGAATTTAATCAAAGGTTTTATGATAGTCAACTAGTAAGATAACATAAATTGGAAGCAGGGAGATTAATGGTCAGCTGTTTGAAACAGTCAATAAGTATTTCTATATCAGTTTCTTATGATATTTGAGCATTGCGAAAAAAAAAAGATAGAAAGGAAGAATCGACAAATACTTGAATCGGTATATTTCAGTAAAGACAATATATGCAAAGTACATGTTTCCCAAATAGCAATACTTAAGTTGTGATGTTACAAACGATAACCTTGAAGACTTGTAATTTGATTCAAGAAGAATTCACGAATTGCGGATGAAAGGTAAAAATTGTCTAAAAGAAACTAAAACTTTATTACTAATACAATTTATTAAAATTATTGAGCTTTTCATTTATAAAGACAGAACAATTTTTTGATACACACTTCAACACGTGGTCTCTGTAAATTATATCGAAAAATACCGTTTTTTTTTTTAAATCCAGTGTACAAACAATGTCAATAAACTTCATAATATAATAATTACAAAACTGAAGAAAATTACTAAGCCTCTTATGAAAATAAATTTTCTGTAGTTTAATTATATATTTTTTATTCTGTCACCTCATCAATCAAATAACAGTAGTGTATATTTTTGTCAGTTAAACAATAAAGGTATCTTCATATATTAAATACATTAAATTTGCAGTTGGTTTATATACGAAAATCAACAACTAAAAAGGAGAACATTTTTTTTCTCCGTTATGAAGAATTGTTATATCAATTTTTAATATGCTAATGCATTCAATATTTATAAGTTTGATCCATCTTTTTACATTATTTTTTTGTCTAAAGTATTGGTATCATCAAACTTTTTTTCTATTGTTTTTTTCTCATATTTTATACTGTAATTTTTATTATTTTTTATATCCTTTACTACAACTAATACAAGTTTTTATCTCTTAAGCTTTATACTTTACAAATTCGTTTTGTATTAAGTTAAATGAGATTTTGAAAATTAGTTTAAACGTATCCGTATATATTTAAACATATAGTTGATACGCACGTATTATTTCGGAACTTGATCGCTAGAGGCACTCCTATCGAATTCGCCTTACTTTCCTAACGTAAAATCAACTCACTTCTGAAATAAAGATGGATAAGACTGAATTTTAAATTTACAGAAAAAACTAAACATCTAGCGATAATTAAAACAATTAAGTCTTATTAACAAATTGTTTTTAATTTTCTGAATATCATGAATTCTTCATCTCAAACTACTATTTTAACTTTAGGCGGTCTAACTTTTAGTATGGCCATTCGACAACAACGCTGCTACAGGACGTTTTGGAAACTTGCTAGAAACGATGTAGTCAGATAACTATAGAATGTTTGGTTTTTTCAACCAAATCGAAATTACGTCTTTAAAACTACAAATCAATGACTGTCAGTCTGCTAGTTTTTCTTATTAAAAAAATCATTTCGCTTTGTTTAAATTTAAGGTTGAATAAACCAATACAAGTCGTAGAAATATGATATAAATGTGTGTAAAAAATATAGATCACTTATCTATATTTTCTAATAACCATAAATATAATACTATTTATATAGGAGTGAATAAAAAGGTAAGTAAATACAAATTAGTAACTTATACATGTGCAATATTATTTAATATTTTTAAATTTCATTAGCAATAAATTTTTAATTTATAACATAATGACTTAATTTGAATGAATAAATATTATTAATACTTGAATATTTTTTAAAGATTTATTATGAATAAATATTAAAAACCAAATAATAAGAAACTATATTACTATTGTTAAAAACTTTTCATTATTTACAGATATATAGTCTTGTGGGCAAATATATTAAATTACAAGCTTTGGATTAAAAATAATTTTATGTACCTAGATGGCCCTTTTATTTACAAGTATGTGGGACTCAACAATGTTCCTGAGTACATTAACTCCAAAATTTTATGTCGCTCTTACTGGAACATCTTCACTCATATCAGGTTTAATTTTAATTTTTGAATGGTGGTACTTTAGAAAATATGGTACATCTTTCATTGAACAAGTATCTCTGAATCATATTTCTCCATGGATTGGTGGTGGAGACAATGGATCAGAAAGTAATAATTCAAATGTAAGCAATGCAAATTCTTCCAGTCAACAAAATGTGCCTGAATGTAAAGTCTGGCGTAATCCAATTAATTTATTCAGAGGAGCAGAGTATCAAAGGTTTTATTGGGCTACAAATAAAGAACCATTAACATATTATGATATGAATTTATCAGCTCAAGATCATCAAACATTCTTTACTTGTGAGGGAGATACAGGTAAAGCGGAATATGAAATCATGCAAACTGCATGGCGAGAACGTAATCCAGTTGTGCGCATAAAAGCAGCTCACAGTGCATTAGAACGTAATCCAGACTGTGCACCAGCATACATTTTACTTGCAGAAGAAGAAGCAACAACTATCTTAGAAGCTGAAAAAATTCTTAAACAAGCTCTTAAAGTAGCGGAGAATAATTATAGAAAATCTCAAAATACTCAACATCAAGGCTCTATTGCTGAAGCTATTCATAGAAGGGATACGAATGTTCTAATTTATGTGAAAAGAAGACTGGCCATGTGTGCTAGAAAATTAGGCAAATTAAAAGAAGCTGTTAAAATGTTTCGAGATTTAACTAAAGAAGTACCTCCAATAATGAATGTTCTTAATATTCATGAAAATTTAATAGAGGCACTGTTAGAAATGCAAGCGTATGCAGATGTACAAGCAGTGTTAGCCAAATATGACGATATAAGTTTACCAAAATCAGCAACAATATGTTATACTGCAGCACTACTAAAAGCAAGACTAGTTGCTGACAAATTTTCTCCTGACATTGCAAGTAAAAGAGGGTTAACAACTGCAGAAATGTCAGCAGTTGAGGCAATTCACAGAGCTGTAGAGTTTAATCCACATGTTCCTAAATATTTGTTGGAAATGAAACCTCTTATTTTACCACCTGAACACGTACTAAAAAGAGGAGACTCTGAAGCAATAGCTTATGCTTTTTTTCATCTTCCACACTGGAAACAAATGGAAGGAGCACTAAATCTCTTACATTGCACATGGGAAGGAACATTTAGAATGCTGCCATATCCACTAGAAAGAGGACACTTATTCTATCCTTATCCTACGTGCACGGAATGTGCAGATCGTGAGCTTTTACCATCATTTCACGACGTCAGCGTCTATCCAAAGAAGGAGTTACCCTTCTTCATTTTATTTACTGCTGGATTGTGTTCTTTCACAGCCCTGGTAGCACTACTAACACATCAATATCCTGATACAATGGGGGTTGTTGCAAGAGCAGTGCTTGCCTGGTTCTCTTTACCATTTCATTATATTCTTGACAAGCTCGAAGCAGTTTTACCCTCAAATCTCTTGCAGCAACTATCTAGAATATAAGAAAAGACAATTTTTGGTGGCACAGATAACCTGGTGAAAATGTTTTAATTTTCAATTTTCCTCAAAACAGACTGACATTTTTGACAATTCCTTAATAAACATACTTTATTAAGCATTTAAAGCATTTTTAACTAATGTACACCAGTGATTTTAAGTTTAATCTTTTGAACGATTTTATATATTATAATTTTGAAGTATATATACTAGTTCTTTTAACAAAAATTGCAAAGTTTTTAATAACAAACAGAAAAAAAAGCGTTTTATATTAAATTTGAGAAACTTAATACTTCCATTAAATTGAATTTTACTAATTTTATACATAATATCAAACCAAATACTAATTTTTAATAATGTTTTAAAGCTTTATAATGAACTATTTTTAAAACAGATTACGTGAGTATAAATAACTCGCAGTAAATCTATGAAATATTTTTAATGTTAGTCATAAAAATTAGGTTAAAAATAAGTATTTTGTAAAATTCAATGTAAAATAACCAATTTTCTACATAAAAATATTTTTGCCAGGTATCTTTGAAAATCCAAGGATCTAATGTGATATTTGCGCTACTTATCTATTTTCGTTTCTTATCTTCCAACATTCATGAATGCTATTTAATTGTATACATGACTGACTAAGCGTTACATCCCTTGATTCGAATTATTGATAAAAAGACGTTCTAAATTTACTCAGGCGCTCATGAGAATGCATAGTCTGATATACAGGTTTTGTCAATCTTATTATTGAGCGAAATATATATATGTATATACATCTATTTATGAATGTATACATATATTTCGTATTGCCTTTTTTTCAGCAAGACGAACTATACTCTAAGGACTGATAATTTAACATATATATACAATTGTTTGATTACTTAATAATTTAAGTCAATTAAAAGTATTTACATTACCAAACTCAACGTACAAATAAATGTATAATGTGCATATAATTTGAACTAATTAACTTTTTTCATCAACATTATCTTTATTGTGATAATTGATACATTAAATTGAAAAATTAATATAAATAATGTGTAAAAAACACATCGTAAGTAGATAATTTTAATTCGTATTAAAAAAAAAACAAAAATATTTTACTTCTATAGGATGTTTTTTTCTTTTATTATAAATATTTTTATACATGTGTAGAATTGATCATAATTTTTCAAAGGAAATGTTTAAAAAAATAATGTAGGAATAATAAGCTATATGAAAATAATAAAAAAAATTCAATATACTTGTGATTTATATTTATTCGGTATTTAATGTCATTAATAGCTTGTAATGAGGCAAAAGAACGAGGCAGACCAGAAATATAACGAAGAGACAAAATTCACGCTACGAGAAGACTTCTCAATCCACAAAAAATAGGAACATGTCTCCTTTTTGTATTTTTTTTCGTTTAAAGCCATGTACACTTCTTACAACAACATTGCTGGCCTGTCCGTCAATCGATGAGACAACAAAGATAGAAGAAAAGGAGATAAGACACTTTGAAGTCACGGAGGCTTAACAGAACCTCTCGATAAAGGTAAACTTGGACTTGTCCTCCCGTGGCTATAATTAAGCTTTGCACATTCATCTGCAATTACATGCTAAACAATGAATTTCAATTATATATGTACAATAGGTTCTTTCTTTAATAGCCTAATTTAATCGCTCAAACACACAAAAATGCAAAACCGCATTTTTAACCACTTCGTTTTCTTCGTTAAATATCTATCTTTCTTGAACTAAGATACATTTGTTGGCGCTTCTTATGATTTTACAACTATGAAATTATGTATTAAGAACATACAAAAACTTACGATTGCAAATTTAAAAAGTTTACTACAGTTAATTGCTGTTACCTGTTGGAATTGCATTTTTACCGTAAATAGCAGCATTAACGCCTTTGTATTTATACATATATAAAGTAGGAAATATTTTGAGTATTCGTCTCCCATTATTTTTTTGTCTATTTTGTTTTTTTTTTATACCCTTAGTCTCTGCATCTCAATTGTTATTCATCCACCCTCATACGCTCGTCGAGTCATTTTTCATCGAATTATAACTACATACCGATGACATTCTTTTTTTTAATTTACGAATATATACAAATAGCAGATTGTCCTCTTTACAACGACGATCGTTTCAATACACTGCACTTTTTACTTTTTTTTAATTATCATTCTCATTTGCATTTTCTACTTATAAGGCACCTTCAACAAATTACTCTGACAACAGGAGTTTTTAACTACAATGCTACAGATTTACATAACTGTATCGAATCTGTACCATACCTTGTACCGTCAGTTGAAATCCATACATACCAAAGTCTATGTAACAAAACGGACACTTTTTCGAACTATCATAATATATTTATCTTTATTTTTTGTTGATAATTATTCACTTAATCTTCATTGAATCTTCGCGTTCCTTGTATTTAATTCACCAATGACGACTTCTATATTTTTATATTTTATTTTTCAATTAGAAGTGTTTTTTCACAATTTATTTTGTTTTTAAGAAGTTAAAACTGCGACACATGAAATACTAAATATTTTCAGTCTTCGCCCACTGTTCAATATTCGTCAATATAGCTTTTGGCTTCTGGAATGCTATGAAGTTGTATCTCTTTCGAAATTACGAAGAAACGCTTACGAAATTTTAATTAATCTGTTTCTACAAGAATCTCAACGGATGCGAAAATCGAAAGGATAATTTTTATACAGATAATAACGTTTAAAGAGTGCCATTCGCAAAGTACTGGTACCTATCGTAAAGTTTCGTGGACCACGAGTGGAGACTTCCTTCCACTAAATCATCGACATGTTTACGCAGTTGATCTTCCGTTAAAGTAAGGTGAAATCTATTTTTTAATCCTTGAACTGTTGATGCACCACCATTACGAAAACATGGCAACTGAGAGCCTGTACATAATTTCAAGATTAATTTAATTTATATTTTTTATTATAAACGCAATCTTTACATTTTATCCATAAATTTTTTCTAACCTTTTGTATTTTTTATTTTCAGTTACAAATTATGTAAATTTATAATATTTAGTAAATATAATTAAATTACTTTTTAAATAATATTTCAATACATTGTATGAATTTCAGTGTATCACTTCGTGAAATTACAATAAATACTTTGATTTTGCATTGATATAGATTTATTATTTATATTAAACAATATTTTTATCATTAGTTAGATTATGTTTAATAATAATTGCATTAACTAATTTATAAATTTAAAAGATAACTCTTTATATCATAAAATTTAAAAAAAATGTAACAAATCCATTTTGAAAATAAATAAAATTTTAATAAATCCTAATGCCACAAAACTTTAAATTCAAAATTTAATAATTAACAATTTATTATTGTAATAAGGGTATGAATTTCCTATTTGACTATTATATTTATATACATAACGATGATATTTATAATAAAAAAAGAAAAGAAAATAATTATACAAATAAAAATAATATTATAATTATTTTCTCAAAATATTTTCTAGTATAGAATAAATACATAAATTTATTAAATTTCAATCTTTTTTCTAAATTTCTCAATATGTAAATTAAACGATAAGAACAATTGTAATAAAATATTAATAAACTAACCTGAAACCATGATTTCAACAAGATTCACTATTTTGTCCATATGTTTTCTCGCAGCTATTAAACCTTGTAAAATCAACATCTTAAACTCCTTATACATTTTTGACTGATTTCCTCCCATAACTTCAACAAATTCTGGAGTCAGTTTAAATGGACTTGTTTCAAAACCAAGATTTCGAGGTGACGTTGACAAAATGAAGCCAAAATCAATATGTATTAGATGTCCATCACTGTGCAGCAGAATGTTACCATTGTGGCGATCTTTCACTTGAATCAAGTAACTGACAAGACAATAAGCCGCACAACTTCGAACGAAAT
This sequence comes from Platyscapa corneri, assembly GCA_018907185.1. Lineage (NCBI taxonomy): Eukaryota > Metazoa > Arthropoda > Insecta > Hymenoptera > Agaonidae > Platyscapa > Platyscapa corneri. Next base: position 112,536 of record JACCHW010000108.1, on the reverse strand, counting down.
TTTTTTGTGCAACAAGGAAAGCCTCGGAATCCGTAGGGCCAAATTCTCTTTCAAAGTACTGAAGTAGAGTTAACTGACAATGTTTTTTAACTTGATGTAGAGACACTGTGTTCAATATTGGTTCGATGAGTCCGCTGTCGTTTGAGAGGCAAAGAATTCTGAAAAATTAATTATCAGTATTAAGATGTACATTATTGTAATTAATGTGTAAAATATTTATGTTTTGTTGTCAAATATATTTTATAGTATTTGAAAATACTTTCTTTAAAATAATGATTATTTTGAGTTTATATAGATTTTTTTAACTTTTCAAACAAAAAAATTATATGTATATCGTGTAAAATAAAACATAGCTATTTCGCACAAACCTTTGTCGATTGAAAAATTTCATTTATCACGATAAAATTACAGAAAAATCTACAAATTGTAACACTTACTGCGGAAAATTATATTTTTCGTATGTCTATATAAATATTGTATGAAAAAAAAAGAAAATAATAATAGAAAAAACGTCATAAAATTGGGCTATTAGTCATAAAAAACTTCACGTCCACTCACTTGTACGGGCGCAACCATAAAGGTAAGCTCTCTTCCTGCCAAACTTTTTGAAGCATCATAAGGAGCTGAGAGGCAAGCAGTTCTTGTCTAAGATCATCGCCGCACTTCACAATTACCGCGAGTAACCGCCATGAAGCCAAATGCCCATAAGGACTCGAGGTTCGTATACGCTTCTGCTTTTGCTCCCAAGGCTCCTTCAGCACGGCAGCCGATGGATCCTCCGGATCATGATTGAAGGTAACTTTTGGCGCTGCAGCCATTTCGGTCAAACGCCTCTTTATATCACCGGGAACGAAAACTGGCTCGCGACTGTCAGACGAATCCTGACTTAGCTGAGATATCGTGTCTCTGTCCTTTGTTTTCCGAAGCTGTAAATACTATAAAATAAATATTTACATTTATTATAATCTATTTATTTCGAACAATGTTACACCTATGATTTTTAAACTTATATTGTCAATACAATATTTATATTGAATGCTGGTAAGTTAATGTTTTTTAAATTGTAATTAATAGTTCATTTTTTTAGAAATAGTAGAAATTTATAGGCGAAAATATTTATTTTATTTTAACACATTTAAATCTTCTAATAAAACATGTTAATAATAAAATGGATGTTATATTTTTGTCTGTATATAATTTTTACTTGTTGCGTGATTTCGTCATCTTCTTGACTCCAACAATCGTTGGGATCATCGTCAATGAAGTTAAACGATACGTCAGGATTCCTTGTGTACGCTGTCCTAACTGGAGTTTGTTTTGCAGCTGGTAACGATTGTTGAGTATCTTCACTTGGCACATTAGTCTTATCGGATGGTTCACCACCTGTCAAATTTTCTTCAGATTTTGTATGTCGTAATGAGCTTCCCATTATTTTAGTTGGCACTGGTGATGTATATAAATCATCCACTTCGAGAACTTCTACATATATGATATATGGAGCCTAGAAATAATATAATATGTTAGTTTACTTCAACAAACACTTTTTCAACTGCTCTTTCTAAATAGGTTTGCTGCTGCATACTATATAAGAATTTAATAAATAAATCATACATGTTTCATGAAATGAAATTCATTTTAATTCTAACTATTGTTTTTAAATTAAATTGTTTAAATCGAGATAATCTTAAAATATTATGTTTAAAAATAAAACAACTATTATTATGTCTGCAATATAATGTTATTTAATGAAATACAATGTAAAAAATAAGTTTTCTTACTTTGTCTTTGCTGTTTAGGACAGCTGCATACTGAGGTGGAACTCTCACGATATGGTGAGGTACGGTTGATTGTAATGGAACCCACACTCTAGCCGGAAGATTCAAGTTCAACGTATTCAGCTCGGCGACAAGCTGAACAGTTTTGCCCTCTTTGGTGGGTATTATTCCAAGCAATTTTCCAATTGTTATCAGCGCCCGAATGAACTCCAGCTCTGGTGCGAGCCGAGGTGCCTGGTAATAAATAATTTTGTATTATAAAATATTAATCTTATAACATTAAGACGAACAAAAGCTATTTTTAAAAATAAAAGTTGATAATAATTAACACTAACATTGCAGACACAGTCAGTCTTCTGGCCCCGTAAATCATTTACCACTCCTTGGCAGGAATCAAAGCAGGTACATCCATTGTCAAACGCTCTACCGGAACTAAGGTTTCCGAGACTAACTTTATTTATTGAACCTAAAATACGTTTTATATAAAGATTAAAATAACGATCATAAGCAATTTTTACATTAAATTAAATTTTTATTTCTATTTAAATAAATAAAGTCATCGCTACAACCAACTGACTATGCATAGTCTTAGTTTGATATCGTATATATATGTATGATGGTACAATATAGTAAAATAATAAAAGATAAAAATAACGGCAAAGTATATTATGACAGGATCACAAAAAATCTGCACAAAAAACTAATCCAAGAGTTGCTTTCGTATGTTGCAATAAACAATATTTAAATTACAACTTACCGGAATGGCTACGACGTAAACTTTGAAATAGTCCAGTGGCATCAGACTGAGATCTTTGGTGGGTTTTTTTATTAGGAGATGGTACAGACTGAACGATAGGTATAGGAGGTATAGGCGGAATATGTAATCCAACTGGACGATTCTTTCCCTTTGGTCTAAGATATAAAACATTTTTTTATTAAATAAATAAATTAAATTGAATGTTTTACTAAGAATATAATTATTATATTATCACATTACCTGAGTTCATCTGAAAGTATTAGATTTTTCAGCTTGGTCCCATGAGATTTCTTTTTCGATGGCAAATGAGCATCGGAACTGTATGCATCTAACAACCAAGCACATTTCAACGAAAAATCTACCGAATGCCTACATCTGAAATGCAGAAAAACACAAGAATAGAATTATTACGTTCAAAGATAATTTTATATTTTTATTTATTTTACTAACCTATGAACAAGATATGGATAAAGAACCTCTGTAACGTCGTGCAATTGTATGTACATTAAAACCAACTGTGGTAGATAGAAGTCAACATCGCTATCGAGAAAACTAAATAGTTTATTACCTGAAATCATAAATAAGTTTAACAATACGACTTTCAAAATAAATATGTTAAAATTTTTAAACGTAAGTAAATAATTATTACATGTTTAATAAAATCATTATTATAGAAGAAAAAAGCATCTACGTATTATATTAATTGTTTAAATAATTTCATGCATTTAATAATTTTGTATTAATTAATATAAAATAATAATTTAAAATATAAAAAATGATACGATTAAAAAGTGATGAACCAAATACTATTTTCATTAATAAACTACTTGATTTCAGCAAAACAATTCTTTGCTCATTACAAATAAAGCTGTATCTTCGCTTCAATTACCCTTCAAATGTTTATTGGATTCTTTAAAAACCAGAAAAATATTTTTTATTCGTATTTTATTTTAAAAATATGATATCATTGAATTCACGCAGTAATAATAAATTTAGATTTTAATTAAAAACAAATCATAACATATTTTAAAACTTACCCAAATAACTCTGAACTCCTGGCTCTTTTGAATTAAACAAATAAGATATAGCCATAGACATGTCGAAAACTTGACTTTCGAATAACCTAAGTAAGCATCCCTCTGTGGGTTTTGGCTGTGCAGTCTCTTGTCTCTGTACTTTCGGCTCATTAACAGTCTCAACTTCTGGCTGACCACTACCGCAACATAGCGTCATTGCCGCGCCTGCCAAATCTCGAGGCTGCACAGCAATATCCATAGTACCCTGGATATTTACTACTTCAGAGTTCATACCGCGAAGCTCTTTGGCCGAATAGTCACAAACATTTCGTAGCTCTTTGGGCATATACTCGTTATGTTTCTCTTGCTTGGAATTATTTGCAATACTCGCTTGATCATCTTCTATAGGATCACCAAGCACCAACTCTACAGGAGATATAGAGAGATTACACAGTTCTCCATCAACGACATCGACGTCCATGTCTCCAGCTTGAGATAATGACGAATCCAAGCTTTCCCTACTATGTAAATGGTCAACACTAGACTCCCTAGAAAATACATAGTTCAAATTAAAATACCGAAAAATAAAATCATATTTTAAACGAGATAAGAAATAAGAGTAAAGAAACTTTGCTCTGTTTACAAGCTTTTAAACTACGAAATTAAAAATAAATAAACAAACAATTAAAAATAAACAATTTATTTTGTAAAAAAATTTAATTTTATACAATGAGTTGACGTTGTTGTACGTCCTTTTCGGATGAAATGTAACGGTTTAAAATAAAAAAAATTTTAATCCCGTGAAAACTATTTCCTATATCATTTTAAGTGTGCAAATCTAAAAAAAAATTCACATTACAGGTATTACCTCGTCGTGATATTTGCAGTATCACTGGATCCACTATCAGAACCACACAATATTCCAGAATCGTCAGAACCTAAACTAGCAAGATCATCCCGTTCTCTGCTTCGACCTTTGCTAGTTGGTACAGATTTAGTAGTTGGAGTTGGATTTGTTTCACATTCTGGACTTGGTGTAACGTCTACTTCAGGAATTCGTTGTAAAGCAGAATCCAAACTACGATTTCTGTGATGCAACGTTAAAGTTGTCGCAGTTGTCTGGGGGACTGGTGGTAGCAAGATACCCATTGACCTATTTTAATTAGATGAATAATAATATTAGAAAGAAATATAAAAACATTTGATTGATAACTATGACAGTTAAATTATTAGTAATATCTTGATTTGATAAGACAAACTCTTTATCATTAAAATTTTCCACGTAAAATGTTATGCTTATCATAAAATGATAAAAGACTGACGTAAAAATTATTTTAATTATGAACTGTTTCTCAGAAATGTTCATACCTGAAGTCTAGACTGTGATTTCGTTGATGTGTTGTTAATCTATTGCGTACATTGACCGGTGGATTCGGTCTACCGTGAACAAGTGGAACATTGCACCCACTTAATTTGTGTCTCTTCAAGTGTGTGACATTCTCCTGACGAGTTTGTCCACTACTGGAGACTGGCACAGTTATTACTTCGCTCATAGTAAAGCCAAATGAGCGTTTGATTCGCTAACAGTCATCTGAGATACATGATAAGTTATCTGAAAAATATTGTGTTACTTTAAAACATAGATAATCAGTAATATTCACTTAAAAATTAAAATTAACAAAACGGTAAAGTAATAACAATATTATAAATGTCATTTCGTTTACGTTTTTTTATATAAAAAAACTTCGTTAAAATTTTATTGTTTCATAAATATAATGCATTTTAATATAATGTATTTTCGTTTTAGTTAACAACACAAGTATCGCTAAATTAACAAAGAATAATTATCCCTTTTTACCAAAAAAACTACTCTTCCATGGAATTATCAATGCATGCACAAATAGTAATATTAAGTTTTATTAATTATTAAGAGTTTTCATGCAAAATATGCAGAATTCGCTTTAATACATTTTATTTATTTTTTTATAAATAACATATATGAATCTTAGTATATTATTTTTTAAAAAAGATAAAACAAAAACATTGATAAGAAATTTGGGCATTTAAATTTATCTACAAAGAATTATAACTGTCGTATTCATAATAGAATTTCAAAATAAAAAGTATAAAAAGTTATTAGTACAAAAATTACCTCTTAGATTACAAAACTAAATTAGAAAACTTCGCAATCTTTGATTGTAACGATAATAATTTTTTTAATAACATATAAGAAAAACTAATCTTGAACATTTTTATCTGAGACTATGACTAAAACTTGTTTTTCTTTCAAGCAGCTATATATAAATAATAATTATTGTAATTTACATAACAATTGTAAGAGAAAAATGCGGAAATAAAAGCACATGAATCGTGATCGCTTAATAATAAAGAAATTATAAGTATATTTGAAAATATAACGTCACTAATACAATGTAAATTTTTTTGAGAATTATTATTCCTTTTGTTTATTATGTAACATGTAGTAATATAAAATTTTGTTTTCTCTATTTCTTAAACGCAGAGCTAACAAGTAAACGTTACATCATCTTATTTTCTTTTTGAAGTAAACGATAATAATGGATAATTGCGGGACATTTTTTAACTTTAAAGACAAGTTTGCCAACCTAAATTATTTATGTACTACGGTTCGTTCGTTCATTATAAATTAAAATTTATTTTAACAAATGAATATTCGTAAAATCATATTTATTCAAAGATTAATTCAAAGCGATTAATAAAAAAACTTGCTCGTAAAATAACTTATATAACTTATTGTTTAATTTTTATTGTCTTCATTTAATCTTATTTGTAAAATTATGAACTATAATATTCCATAAAAATTACCTAATCAGTGGTGTAAAAAATTTACTGAATAATTATAAAAAAAATCGTTGTATATATATATAATATATATATATATATATATATATATATATTAATTTCTATTGACAGATTTGAGATCAATCGTTTTAATACATACTGTAACCTCTCGCAAAAATTAATTTTGTTGAAAAAATAAACGTATCCTTTGTCATTAATTGTTAATTTTTTCTAAATATTAAGAATAAAAATATAAAAAAAAAGATTATTTATTGTTTATCTTGTTTCATAATAATCATAATTATAAATTATCGAATAAAATATTGTTTGAATGTTGTTATAAATTAATAATATATTTGATATATATTCTTAAAATATTTAACTTTTACCGTTATAAAGTCGAATAAAGTTTACAGCCAAATAATGTAAAATTCCTTCGTAAACAAATTAATATAACTTAAAAAAAATTAACCAATATGTATTTTTACTCACTAATTTAATATAAAAAAAAGAAGTATTGAGAAGTAAGCGGTGAGTAGGCAAACTGTAAAGTATAAAAAAATAAAAAATAAATATTACACGAATAATCACAATTATAAATATAAGAATATATCTGACATTTCGAAGATTTACACGCTGTAAAAACAAAGTAATTTTTATAGTACAAAAGATATAATAAAATATTTCAAAAGTACCACTAATATTAAACCCTGTACTTAATACTGCAATAAAAAATCACCCCCTCATATTATATAGAAATTATAACAAACTTCAATTTATTTACAACAAATACTGGAGGTATTAAAAATATATAACAAATGAATATTAAAAAGTCCAGTACAAAAACTATTTTGTAAATTAAGCAATTGCCAAAATTTATGAAACCAAAGTTATATAGTAATAACTTTATATATAATTAAAGTTACGTCACCTGCATATTTATGTAAAGTGAAAATCATGACCGAAGTACTGACTGGAACATCTTTTTACTATCATTTTTACTATCCTGTAAAGAAAAATCAAGTATTTCCTGAACATTAGGACAGGATGTATATAATACTAAACATTAGAAACACGTACGTTTAAATCACTTGTATACAAAACCAGTTCACTGCTCCAGAATAAAATGGCTAACGTATACATTTTCAAGCTTTCGTTTAAAAAAAGAAATTATAATGGCTTTTAAAACAAACATAGCGTTATATTATTATTAGAGTGGAGTACACGAATGTTTATAGTGTTAAACACACATAAAATATGAAAAAGTTCTAAATTAGATTTTAATACAATAGAAACAAAAGAAAATAAAGCAAATAAAGTATATTAGATTTTAAACAAAAATCATCATTCAATTTTTTTTTGCTAAAAACAAGTGACAGACAATCCAAATGAATGTTAAATTTATAAAAGAATATTAGTATAAATCGCGTAAAATGGTCACTTTTATAACCATAAACGTTACAACTATCTAAAAATATCTAAACAAATTTTATTTTTATTCTTACTTCAATGTTCTTTAAATTTTAAAAGAAAAATTAGTTACATTACATTTAATTAGTAACATTTATCTTTTAATGTCAATAAAAGAAAAATAATATAATATCGATGACAAATATTTAGAAAATTTATACTTTTAAGCTAATAAAACTGAAAAATTTATAATAATATATTGTTTCACGAATTTAAAACAAAAAATAATAAGGAATATTTCAATTGTTTTATGTTATTCACATGTCAACTTAATTTAAAATTTGATTGTACTACTAAACGCCATGTCATAATCAATAATATATGATCCTTTTTTATAACATCAATATAATGCTATATCTATGTTATATATATATATATATATATTATTATATATTATCTGTTATATATCTATATATAAATTTAATATTAATCAATAGTAACTCATAATTTATAAACAAAAATATCATGAAAATAAGGCAATAAAACATAATCAAATCAATAATATTACGACAGACTTTCAATGTACATAAAAACGTTGTTCAATCAAAACTGTTATTTTACGTATTGAGAATTTTTTGTTTAAATTTATTAAAACAATTTTTAAAATTAACAAAAGTAAATTATTTTTTTTTTAAATTCTCTAAAAATTCAAAGATAACATTTCAATATAATTCAATACAAAATCAAATAGCCATATTGTTTAAATTTATTTTATTATCTTTATAAGTACTCGATTATAATATAAATTAAAAAATTAAGAACTCGAATCCATGGTATTACGTCCCACAAAATTAGCCATTATTTGTGTATTTTAAACTTTTTTTGTAATTTTAAAACCTTTAATAATATAAAATGTTTTTCTAATTTTTTATACCATACAATTATAATTTTCTTTGCAAAAATTTTATCACTAAGCTATAAAGTTACTCTACGTTTGGTTTTACAATACTTTCAAAAAAGAAACAACATTCAAACTATTGAAAAATCAATTTTTTAATACAAACGATTCCGATAATGCCGCTTTAAAATTCATAATTGTTTTTTTTTGTTTTGTTTAAGTATTACTCAAAATCAAAATATTAAAAATTTAATAATGAACATTAAAAACATTAAAATTCATTTAAATTTTATAAACTATCCAATAATATATTTTTTTATAAACGATTTATATATAAATATAAACAAAAGAAAATTTAAAAAAAACTTACATTTTTAAATATATTAGAGGGTAGTATCAAATTATCCTAAACTCTTTTTTACATCTTTATGTTTGAAAATACCTAAACAATGCATAAAATAAGTAACGACCTCAAGTTTTGCATAAATTTTGTTTATGAGCAACATTAGAATCAAATTACTAATTTTATTATAATTTAATAACTTTCGATTTCAATTTCGTAGTTTAAATCACAATAAAATAGCTTTTTCAAATACTCATTTCAATTGTTTTTTTCGACTATTCAATATAATCGAGATAATCTCTACAATACACACAATTCTTTTATCGAATATCGCACGATAGATATGTATATACTATGCAAATAAATAAATCACATTAGATAACGTGTCATATTGAAGCTGCGCAATAAAATCTAAAGAGAATAGATTTTCAAAGTAAATATTGTGTTAACTTACAAAAATTTAATGTAAAATATCTTAAAAACTGTAAAATATCATTTGAACCTTATATATTTTTAGTATGCTTGATAATTATCTTCATTTTTAAAGCGCACAAGACCCCTCCCCCCAAAAAAAAACGACGCAAGCTTCAAGTGTGAAAAATTATACGAAAACGAAAAACGCACTAGCCTGCAAATATCTCGTGAAATCGGTACAGTGTGCAGCCGTGTCAAGTGCGGGTACGTATCCTACACACGCGCACGCGTAAGTGCACAAGTAAGAGAAGGAGAAAGAGAGAGATTCAGGCTGTAAGAGCGGCGACAGACGTGAAAGTTCGCTCGCTACATACAACTATAAAGACTCGCTTGATCTCTCTCTCTCTCTCTCTCTTTCTCTCGTTCACTCACTCCTCGAGGGAATGTAGGCTACACCACGACAGCGACTGCATTCCGCTCTCTCGTAGCGATCGCGAGATATATTTTTCGCGTCGTGGTTACACGCACCGCCGTAAACACATATATACGCGTAATAGCAAATGATACGATACTCGCTTGTCAATGAGTCGCGCGCACACCGGAATCGTATCGCATGAGACGCGCCGCGAGCTTCGATCATTTCAAGCTTCGACGATTTTCACTTGTCTACCTCGCTGTGTTGATATACACACGTATACGGTTACATATAAATAAGCGTCCTTTTCGGTGACGACGAGTGGCGATGGCAACTGCTACTCAATTAGCATGTTTAATATTATAGTAAACGTAAATTCCTGAAGAGCGAGGAAGTGGCGGGGGGGGGGGGGAGAATGACTGTCTTTCTCTCGTTCCCCATATTATATGCGCGCGCGGGTTTGTATGTAGGTAGTCGCATGTTCGTGAGTACCTATATTCTAGCGACGGACGACGGCGGCACACCCATCGTAGCCACACCGCCGCTCGGCCAAATACACTCTTGTTGACAATCGAATCCTACCCCATTTTTGCTCTCGCTCCCATGCTCAACAGTCCCCCATCACACTGCGACTTCACTAGGGTGGCTTTTCTCGTGCGCGCTCGTGTACCAAGGGCGCATACACGAGCTCGGGGACCACGGCGACGGCGACTCGGCGAAATCAATCTCGCGCGTCAACTGGATTTCTGGGAGGGAGGGGGGGGGGGAATCGCACACTCGACGCCCCTCGCACGGCTCGCGTCTCGCATCATCCCACACATGCATGATACGGGTGGCACACGCGAGCCCACCGACGGGACACCGGGGTAAGTGCATCCATGCGCACACACATACGCCTTTTTGTATCATGCGGAGAGAGAAGCAAGGAAAGTAACGAAGAACATTACACTCACCTTGGTAGCTTTGTACTGCGTAAAGTCTCACGCGCTTCCAAGTGCGCGCGCGAGAGGTTGTACGTATGCGGTGTTTGCCAATGTGTGCGCGTACGCGCACGAGACGATGGCCAGCGAGAGAGAGGGCGAATGGGGGAGGAGGAGGAGAACGTAAGAAGGGATCGCGGTTGAAGCAGCGCGAAGAAATACGTGCGAGGATCAGAGATTTTCTGCCATGTTTTCTCCCGCCACTGCTATCTCTCTCTTTCTGCCGTGATGTTGCGTTGACGGTCCCTCCGGGCGACGGAGACTCCCTCCGCCGAGGCGAATTCCTGAGATTCCGAGTAACAAACACTCGGGGCCAAGGCGCGTGAGGTGCAAATGGCTGACGGACTCTCCCCACCCGTCGCCGTTCGCTCGTTCCACGGTGTTAGCTGCTGCTGCTGTTGCTTCTGCTTCTGCGTCTGTCTCGTGGGCTCGCTCTCTCTCTCTCTCTCTCTCTCACTACTTTCCTTTTTTTTCTCCCGTGGAATGCTCAGCGGGCAACAGCGAAGAGAGACACGCCGACATACCCATATAAATAATGCCAGCACGAATAAGACACAGAGACACATGCACCGAGATGCACCGAGGGGCAACGGATGACGGCGACGTCTTCGGTGACGTTTCGTGGAGGAAGGGGGCAAGAGATCCGAGAGATCAGCTCCTGCTCTCACGGGTTACATACGCCGTCGCCCGCGATCGCTGAACTGAGCCGCTGCTGCTGTGTTCTTTGCACGCTCCTTTTCTCTCACTCTCTCTGCACGTCTCGCCCCGAGTGCGCTAGCGGGTACACACGAACCGAGCGACTGCGGAAGTGCGCACGGTAGATCTAACTCGCGCGCGCAATGCTGCGTATACTACACCACTGTAGCACTGTGTACGACTGTGGAAGTTGCGCGCCCGCCGCCGCCGCTGCTGAGGCTAGTCGAGCCTGCGCCCCCGGACGCTGTGCGAGTAGTGGGGGGACCGGGGGCAGGGCTACCAACGGGGCGAACCGCGATGTCCCCTCTCCCGCTGCCGCTCCGGTCAGGCGCCTAACCGCCGGCGCAAAGGCTTCGGGCTCCCAGAGAGACTCAGGGCCGTGCCACCAATCGTTCGCACCTGCTTTACGAGCGAGCGGCCCCGCGATTATCGACAGAGAAATTTGAAGACGCTTTCGCGATTCTTGTCTACGGTAGTGGTGGTAACAGCGGCAGAGGTGGTGGTGGTAGCTTGGAGCGACGGCGCTTTAGAAACTTGGGTGGGTGACTCTGTTGACAATCCGTTTTTTAATGCTCTTTATTTTCGTATTAGCGCCAGACGGAAGGCATTTTTTATTCACTGACCATTTTTTCCGGTCTGCCGTCGTCGATTCATAAACATTGAGATAAGGCTGAGGATTTGCAAAGCCTTAGGAAAATTAATGACCGCGCCTATAAAAAATTATGAAAAAATGATGCTTATAGTTGTGCATGTGAGCTTGGCTCGTTTTTCCTAAGGTATTAATGATAAATATTTTATTTTCTACAATGCTATTAGATTTTCTGTATTTCGATAATAAATGTAAATATCTTATTGCGTTGGCGTAAAGATAAATATAAGCAGAAAAATTCCAGAAAATAAACTTATCGCTTACGTTATCCTTTCACAAAGCTACAGGAATTTTCTCTGAAATTGAGAACAAAAAACTTGGATTTTTATTAGATTTGAAATCAATATTATTAATTATCTTTTTAATAATAGTAAATTATTGATCAAATATCATGTATGTATTGCATGTCAATTTTGAAGAGTTCATATTATTTTATCTTTATACTGCATTGGTCTCATATTTCCCATAAAATACTTAAAAATAAATGACTACAACTGATTTATATACTAACATCCTATAATTTGAAATCTCTAAATTAGAAATTTCTTTTATAGCCACTTACAAAATTTAGACTTATACCGACTCAACTAAAAATAATACAAAAGCATAGAAACATTAAATTTTATGTATTATTGAAGAAACGCATGTAAACAAAATTACTTCGCGTAAGCTTTTACAAATAAGTAAGAATTATGAAACAACTCATTTTAAAACAAGTTTATCAATTAACGTGACATTTGGTTCGATATTCACAACAACAAAAAAGAATTTAGGGGTAAATATGATTCAAGCATTTGTGATTCATTGTCTAACAATTGCATTAACTTTTACGTGTATAAGACTTCGCTCATAGCGGAAAAAAACTTATGTCTACACTTGAATTTTAGGATCTGGAAAATTTTTTACACTAGCTATCGGCAATGAAAACTTGAATGAAAAATTCGTAAAACTTCAACTAAAAAATAAAATCAATTCTAGGAGTAGGAAAAATTTGAAAGTGAAAGCTGGAGTGAAAGCTATCATACGTATGATTTTCTCGCACTTTTTGGTGTCATTACGTACAGAAATCTAAAATCTGTTGGCCTAGTCCCTGGTATCACTTGTTATTAAAACTGCCCCTTTTTCATCGCGCGTTATTTTGCCAAGTTCGCAGTTTTCCTGAAGCTTAGACGTCAACCAAATTGGAAATCGGGCACGACCAGTCGTTTGATTTTTCCCCCAAGCGTCGTGACGTACGACACAATTTCCCGGAATGATTTGTCACGTAGAAACACGCGTGATCCCAATTCGAGAAGAATCAACGGGGCTGGCCTCGATTGGGAACGGAGAGGCGGAAACGACCTTTCGGCGTGGTATCGTTCGTAACTCGCTGATCTCGCGGTCATGCGCCTTTGCGCTCAAGGCCACCGTGTAATCTGAACGGGCTTTCGAAAACTTCGGGGCCGCAGATTTACCGTCAAGAGCCCAGCAAAAACTTCAGGATCCATTGTAACTCTGTGCATTTCTGGGCCCGGGAACTTTTTCAACGTCTTCAATTTATTGTTTATCTTGGTTGAATTATATAATTGTATGATTTAACCGTCAAAATTTGAAGCCACTAATTTATGTTTTTGTTCAAAAATACCAAGGATGAGTAAATTCGTTTTAATGCCAAAATTTTAGTTGCGTATCGTGCCTGATTATATATAAAGTACATGACGAATATCTAGCTACACTGTCATTGTTTAATTATCACAAAATTTTTTTAAATCAGTAAAGCAGGTTTCACAGCGACTTATGTGGTATTAAAGAGAGCAACAAATATGTACATTATCATTTTTAAATACTAATAAATTTCATTTTAGTAAATAAAAATATGTTTATTTAATAATATAACGTTTGTTTGTTCTATAAAGATAATTTAGTGTTCATAACATTTTACAACCAATGACTCTCGCCTGATAAGAGTACAAAATAAAAAATACGAATAAAACGGGATAAAAATTAATTTATAAGATCATTATCGCCAGATAAGCTATAAAATAGTTTTTAAATGCATTGCAAATAGCCAAATTAGACGCAGAGTAAAAGCTGTAGTATCAATACCGCTTTCCCTCGACTTGATCACAGTTCCGCGTGTAAAGAAAATAAACTGTTTCAACAAGGATTTCTCCCGTCACGGCTGGTTAGTTGTTCACAGATTTTTTATTCGCTTACTTGTGCATCCAACCAATCAAATGTTGACATAATTTCTTATTCAGTTTAAAATTCCGATTAGGATTGAAATTAATCAGACAGCTTACAAATTAATCGGTACCATCAGTTCGTAACCGTAGTGCTGGTGCAAAATAGATGTAAAATTAAAAGAAGGTGTAAATAATTACGAAGAGGACGTGGCATTACCATCAGTTTTTGAAACGATGAAGTTCTGACAAATATTATTAAAATAATACCCAGTGTGGGTGGTATTTCACTCATAATTCAAATAACACTTGATATCGATACAGTGTCCCTAATGACACCCAATTCGAACATTACTTTCTCAACGGAAAACCAGAAAGTGTAATAAAATCAAGAAGACCTATGTAGATCAGATATCACTGGTAATTGCAACAAACATTTTATTGCCATTGGGTCGCAATCAACGTACCACAATTAATGGTTAAACGAGATTAATGCAAAGGAAATAAGTATGAAAATAGCGCGTGAAAAAGCATGCCCGGCTAGAATATCCCAATTTGGTTATCAGCGAGAGTGATGCGTATTTGAGCGCCGTTATAAATAAAAGCAGGTTGAAGAATAAATGCCGATTACACTCGCTCAAGTCTGGAGAGAGAGAGAGAGAGAGAGAGAGAGAAATAAAAAGCACACATTGGTGATTCTTTAACGCCAGATATATAAATGCCACCTAGCAATAATCTCAAGCGCCACTTCAAAACGGCCCTGACCGCTTAAATAGACCCAGAACGATTAAGAGGCGTTAGCAAAGCAAGGGGGAGGCATAAACCCAGTGCGCAGTTTGACGAAAATGCAGATAGTTCTGGAATGCGAAGGCACAACGACAGTCGTCATCGTCATCGCCCGACTCACCGATCCTGCTTGTTTCGTTTCTATTTCAGTTTTAACTCTCGACAGCCAGAAAACAACGCGCCCCCGCGACTCCCGCTCCGTCCCCTCCCCTAACCCTCTAGCGGCAAGTGTATTTTCGCAAAGCTCGATGGAGGACAAGTACCGTAAACAAAGCAGGCGATGCACTTGATGTGGCAGCTCCAGCTGATGTTTGCCCAATCGACGATTATCACCGTTCACGCGCAGTTCGTTTCTTTTATGACTAGTAATTGCTGAGCAGCTAATTCGTCTTTTCAATCATCCTTTTCAAAAGCGTCACGTCGCCGAACAGTGCTAAAACGTCGAGTGTGAAAAGTCTCGGCAAAGAGCGTCACGCTCCAGACGAATCTGGCGCTAATTTCGTCATTTTCTTCTTAAGATTTCATTGCGAACGTTCGCAAAGATTTTTTACATCTCATCGGCTAATGATTTTTAGCTCTCTTACGTTCACGGAAGTTTTTGTTCAATAAATTTCTTTGTTTTGCTGGCAAACCTTAATTATTCCACGTACTTATCGATATGATTGTAAATTTTAATTATTTGACTCCTGTTAAATACTTTAGAAGCTTATAGCCTAAGACTTAAATCGTTTTTAAAGTGTCTCATGCATATTTATACAATACGAGTTTTGGTACATATGATAGACCATTACTATTAGTAGGATAAAATACTCAAAATACTCAAATTTTCAAAATAAACATACGGCTTAATAATTCAGTTCAATTAATATAGTTGAGTCTGGCCGCGAATTTATTATGGTTTACTCTATCCATTATTTATCCCATATTATCTTAATTAGTATTAATTCGCATTTAAAACACGTCTCATATTCAGTTTAATATTTAATCTCATTCTACCCTTTAATCGTGCAAAGCTAAGCATTATCGTTTCAAAACGACTCAAATAAACTTGTTCTAATATTACCGAAGGTAAAATGTACTTTTTATATGCAATTTACAACGTGCATTTCAAAATGCACAATGAAAAAGTATTCCCTTAGATAATCCCTTTCTCCAATTGTAAATTCATTTAATCATTTTATCTTTAATTCATTAATTAAGAGTTGAATAAAATAAATGTTTATTTTAATTTTAAAATATCATTGAAACTTATGGAAAATATAGTTTTTTATTAAACAATTGCTTTTATAGATAAATCTTATGTGTGCACTTTTCGTATTTTTTAGTTTTCATGAATAATCGAGTAGGTGAAAAATCGTTGCAGATTATCGGCTTAGCTGGATCAGCTCTTTTGATTACGAATTTCAATACATCTAATCTATTTCAATCTAAGAAACGAATCAAATTCAAATTGAAAAGATAAAAGAAATAACCAATTACCTCTATATCTATATATAAAAAGGCGAAATCATCGCATCAGTATTAAGTACTAAGAAGTTGGCAGCGCTCGCCATTTGCTCTGTTGTACTTACTTACTTATGTATGTACGTCGGCATATGTATATTAATACATATATGCATGCTTATATGCGCGCGCGCGCGCGTGTGTGTGTAAGCGGGTATTCAGTATGTTTAGGTGGGAAAGGTCGAACAACTGTAAGTGCAGCTGCACTCGAAGTCGAACTTCGCTGTCGCTAATGTTGTTCTGCCGTTTCGATCTGCGTTCTCTTTTTCAATCCCTCTCCCGTAAGGTTCTCACCAAATCATCGCAAATTAGGGAGTTTAAATACACGCGCATTGAACTACGGGAATTCAAATAAACGAGGCGCGTTAATTACGGATTCTCTCGACGATTACTGGCGGTGTAGACATGTAATCCATATTGCGTTAGGAAAAGGTGGTGGCACAAAAGAAACGTACAAATCTGTGATTCACTATATCACTTATACGTCTTTATCATCTGCCTTTAAGCACTCGCAGACGGTCGGCATATTATTGTTGAGTTTCGGATTTATTAAGGAGTGCTTATGCAGCTGTGTTAGTACGCCCGCAGGCCCCTCTTCTATAAATTCCAGAGCGTTGGTGTGAGAATTTTGAGCGGGTATGTCGAATGGAGTGTTTTTAATGATTTGCGTATTAGATTCATAAGGAAATTTGCCGGATACAATTAAGGAGATGCTGAGAAGAACGCGTTCCACTAATTCTTTATTGGAAAATTGAAAATTGGAAATTGGAAAATTGTTAATTTGTAGGAATGCAGAGACAATTACTTACTCCTTTACAATGCAGAAATTTTAATTTAATTCATACTGGTGGATTCAATGTTTCACTTTAGTAATTATTTTTATTTACAATTCAAATGCATTACCTCAAATAAAATAAAAATTATTTTTTTATATCGTAAAAATTTTTCAAAATATTCCCATCATCAATTTACAAAATTTATCAAACGTTAAATACATAATTTAATTTTGTTTATACTTTCAAAGAATTGTGAAGAAAAATGTAGTTCTAAATCATAAGCTAAGTGATGCAGACTTAAATTAAAAGTAATTATATTAAAAATACAAAACTCATCTTTTAAAAACGCATTATAGCGCGCTTTACTAAATTATTGACCCAAACAATTCATACATAATATGAAAAGTTTATAAATAATTTATTACATTGCGAAAATACTTACGATTATATTAAATGTTTGAAAAGAATTCAATTTTCATTTATTTTTAAACAATCATTAAATACCATACGAATTAGAAGTGCTTCATAAAATTTAATTATAATTACAAAGAATGGAAACAATCAGTCACTTTTAATAAAAGCTATTCTTGTGTAAATTTTAATTTTTTTAACTTTTTCATTAAAAAAAACTTAAGTAAATAACTAATTAAACGTGTTAAAATTTCCTTCAAATATTATTGCAAAATGTAAAACAGTTGGAATGGAAAATTTTACAAACTTTACTTTAAGTCGCAATGAAATGCTTCTGAAATATTAAAAAAAGGATTTTAATTAACGTTTAAAAATGTGCAGTTGAATACGAAAGATACTAAAAGTACTTTTCTTACCTTAAATGATAAAAGTTATTTCTTAATAACTAAAAGAAAAATTGATATTTTAAAAAATTGAAGTAGTACTGCTTGAATATTTTATATTATAATTGCATATAAAAGATAGGGTAATACAACAGATAACATTATACTTTTATTTTAAACTGTATTAAGATTGTAATTAAAAAATTAATTTTTGTTTATTATTCTAAAAAACTGTTAATAAATCATCTATTTAAAAATAATTATAAATGAAAAGTATAAAAAATTATGACTAATATCAATTACGATCCCTTGAAATTCCGAAAAACCTTTTTACAAATTATTGAAAATTAATGTAAAATAAAATTTCTACTTTTTTCATACAAATCTTAATGAGTTTATTAAAGTTATTAAATAGATTATGGATCTTAATCAACACACGATATAATGACTAACAGATAAACAAAAACTTTTTTACAGTAAATTAAAATCGTTTCATATATCTAAAATAATTACATTAATAAACATTGCGTATTAAATTGGATAATTTAATTTAATTTCTTTCATTATGATTGATAAATCTTATAAAACTAATAATTAATTAACTAATATATTAAAAAATAGCGTGAAAATTTAGAATCATGAAACTTTTAAGAAATAATAAATGAATGCATGATACTAAATTAATCCATGTTCAGATAGATATCTTAAATTGGTATAAACGTATATGAATGCCCGTATAACTATTCCACAAAAATATCTGTAAATAAATTTCTTGTTTCAAATGTGGGCACAGAAATATTCTTAAATTGTCGGCACGAATGACAAATAAATACTCAATGAAAGCTGAAAATCTAATGAAGGGAGAGGAAGAAATATTTTGAAGTTTCCAAGTGATTATAAGCTGCTTTAATGAAAAAATAACAATAAATACCGCCCAAAAATTTTTTGTTTTTAATTATAAATAATTCTAGTTCTAATCTACTGTTGAATTCTGACTTTGACAATAGCTTATACGCATCAACGCTGAACTGACACAGAACCCCACATATTATAACCCTCTAATAAGCGTAAGTGCGCTCTTATTCACATCATTGTCGGGCTCGGCACGTGATTTTTCTGTCTCAGGAGCCGCCGCCAGCGCTTCAAATGCTCTATATTTATATGTGTAGCAGTGAAATTTACTTAGTTAGAGTCTTCCTCTTGAAATGGGAGCCTATCCACTTCTATCTAAAAACTAAAAGGACTTTGGGCGCGGTCGACGGAATGCGATAGGGGATTCCGACACGTAGCCGAGGGCGGGAGCTCAAAACCCAAAGCTATTCCATGTGTGCACGTAACCCTCTTCTCTCTTTCTCTCTTTATTTTCTCTTACATATGCTCTCTCTTTCTATCCTTCTTTCTCTCGCCCTCTGTTCTCTCTGTTTTGTATATGTGCACAACGTGCTCATTTTCTATTTTTACACTAACCTCAATAAACTACTTGTGGAAATGCAGCTTCGATAAACGCACGTAAGAGGATAACTCAGGATTATTATTTTTAACGCGTTTACGATTACATAGATTTTATTTTAATGAAGTATTTAATTTATTTAATATATTTGGAATTTTACAAGGCTGTTGCTCATCGTTTTAGACTTTATCTTAAATCGTTAAATCATTCCATTAAGAAAAAATCTTTATAACTTCTACTTAAAAGTATAAAATGATTATCACCTTGAGATAAAATATTTGTCTATGAAATCGAATTGACTTTATCATTCTTTTAATGTTCCTTTTAATAACATTCAAATAAAATGCGTTTTCAATTTTTCACAAATTTAATAACATATTTTAATATAAAATTAAGCAATATGAATCATATCACGAGTCCTTCGGTTTATTTAAGCCTATTCTTATGAATTTTATACGAAATAATAGTATTATATTTTATATTCGTTGTTCCGAAAATATTATCTGATCTTTTATATTGTTTGCTATAAATGATATAAAATTACATAATGTTATATTACGATCTTCTAAAGAAATATTAAATGTTTAGATTAAAAATTTATTTATAATTTATCTAATTCACAAATGAAAAATTTAAAAAATATTTAAAATGTATTTACAAAAATAAACTTTAATTATTAAGAATCAAAGTATTGTGAATGTTGAAAGAATCTGAAATACGTGTAAGAGTTAGAAATAATATTAGTAAATAAATATTCTTCATGTTCTCCGATAAATATAATTTACTCTTATTTAAAAATTTTGTAATATTTCTTTATTTTTTATTGTTACCCGTAACTGTGTGAGGTATATTAAGGCAGTGTATCATTTAATCTTCACTACAAATAAAAAAGGTTAAATCAAATTATGAAAACACGGCTAAGATAAAACAATGAATATACCTTGATATTATCTGTAACATTTTGCATTTTTTTTTTTTTTTGCAGAAAAACATACAATACAACGTAGATAAGGGATACATATAACCGCATTTCATTAACATGATATTGTAGTCTATAATGTAGCGACTTTACGAACCAGTTGAAGAAACAAATTTTTAATTTGTAATAAAAACCCAAAAATAATTAATTTTAAAATTTCCAGTTAATAACGATACATAAATAATTGAATACTATCTAAGTAATCAACGTGAATTAATAATTTCTTTACATACAATCACGGAAAAGTCAACAGATTGATATCAATTCTGAAGATTGACATTCGAAAAATGTCGAGATTCAAGAGCCTCCTGTCACACAACGTACTGATATTAATATCTCTTCAAAGCATTATTAGCATCTCCGGCGCTGATGAGCTCACGCTGCGCAGGGCATCTGTGGTAAGTATAGACATCTATAAGCCCTCTATCTTTAAAATCACCTTAAACTAGCACCTGTAACTGGCTTCAGATATTCAGACACGGCGACCGGACCCCCGAGACATTCCAAGAGTGGTTTCCCAGAGACCCAAACATGAATAATTCCTTCTATCCTGATGGCCCTGGCTCTCTGACCAACGTAAACACGCGGGCGTTAACTTCTTGCACTTATCTTGAGTGAGGTTAATGAAAGACATTTTTCGTAGGTGGGAAAGCAACGGATGTATCGTTTCGGAAAATACTTACGCAATAGATACGGCGAAATCTTGGGTACCCAATACGATGAACGCAAATTGTTTGCGTTGAGCTCAGGCCTATCGCGTACGCTGATGTCGTTACAATTGGTATTGGCGGGACTCTATCCACCGAGTCTGTCTCAAAACAAGTGGAACGAACACCTCGATTGGCAACCAATTCCCCCGCATTACTATAAATTTGAAGATGATAAATTTTTCACCCATGACAAAAGCGTCATGTAAAGTACTCGTTCATCCTTTAAGTTTTGAGGCTAAACTATTTCAATATCTTCTTTCTTTTTTTTTCAATGGACGTAAAATTAGACACTCGAAGAGGACGTTACAATTAACTGATTTTTAACTTTCCATTGAGGTTTGCTGAAAAATTTGTGCATTTTTGTTACGTTAATATTAGTCATTAGCATTATAAAAACATTCGCTTAAAGCATTGAACATAATTAAACCAAATATCCATCCTTGAATTGTTAAAAACTTCTTATTTATTTATTGATAACATTTGAAGGAACTTGAAGAAGTTCATTGATCGTCCTTTAAACGTGATTTGAAAAAATACCTTCTACAAATATTGAATATTCATAAAATATTACGCATCTTTAGGTTTGAAAATGAAAAAAATAGAGTATTAAATTTAACTAAAGTACAAAAAGAGCTTGAGCCATACAAAGATTTTTTGGAATATGTAAGAATAGCCGTTGGGAAAAAAACTGCGATAACTCTTGAAGATATTACACTTTTACATTACAATCTAAACATCGAAAAAGAAATGAACTTAATAATGGAACCATGGATGATTAATTTACTAGCAGATAAAAGATTGAACGAACTTAGAATTCTTTTTTATAAAATAAATAGTTATACTGATTTAATGAAAAGATTGAAAGGTAATATATAAAAGGATTATATATCGTTTACAATTATTTTGTTGTTAATTTTGAAAGATTACAATTTCGTTAAGAAAAACTCAAATTGGGTAACAGTTTTATTTTACTTAACTCAAATCTAATTTTATATTCATATAATAATACTGTTCGCGTAATTATTTTTATACTGATACTTATTTTGATAACGTTTTTTTATATTCTTTGTATTCATACATTTATTTTAGGATTATTGTTACGCCGAATAATTGAAGACATGCTCGAGGCAACTAACAAAACATTGAATTCTCCTAACAAACTTACCTTATACTCTGGTCATGATAAAAATATAATAGATATTCTACAAGCTTTAGATGTTTATGACTATAAATTTCCGGATTATAATAGTGCTCTGATATTTGAACTTTTTTCAAAAAATGAAGAATTTTACGTAAAGGTAAAAAAGAGAAAATAGAAGTCTATGTTCGATGTTTAGATTAAGAAAAATTGGTTTTCTAATTTTCAGATTTTATTTTACCACGGTATATCAATAAATTTGAAAAATATTACTATTCCTAGATGTACTACACTTTGTCCCTTGAATCAGTTTATAAGCTTAACAAAAGATATGCTAATAACAGATGAAGAACTAAAAAGTGAAAAAAAAATTGGCTCATATTATGGAGATAATAATTAGACGGCAATTTAATTTGACAAAAAAAATTAAAATCTTAATTAAAAATATTTAACTGAATAAATTAAGACGTCGTAGTCGCGTTTTATCCGCAATATGTTTAAATAAAACATTATAAATCATGTTTAACCGATATGTAAAATGTATATCTTTAATAAAAAAAATTATCTTATGTCAATACATTGTAAAAAAATAAGTATCAGCTGTTAAGAAGTACAATATATTTTATATTTTATTAAAGATAAATTATAATGAAAATAAATCTGCAGATAAATTATTCAAGTAAAACGTGTAACTAGATTTTGATTAAAGGATCGGAAACATGAAATATTCAGTGTTTAAATAAAAATATTTTTATGTGAAAACTTTCGTTTACATGTACTAATAAACAGAATTTTATTAAATTCACAAAAAAATATGATTTATAAATGGAACTTATAACACTTTGCTTTTCAAAAATATTTAGTAGTAAGCGAAAGATATATACGCATGTTGAAATGAAACCTGAATATTTAGAATTGGATGCCTTTAACTCATCCGTTCAACTTAACTACTAGTTGTACACACCGCACGAAATATTAAGGTTCGTCACATGTCAAGTATTATACGAAATTAACATCCTCTGTATATAAAAAATTTTGTGTGTAAACATTTTTGTTTTAGGAAAACATCTTATAAATATTAAAATCTAGTATTAATAATTCTACGCGATTCAGTTGCTTATTTTATTAGATAAACTTAATTTAAAGCTTTGTAAGATTTATTTTTATTATTTTGTTTATAATTTAACAAAGTAATTTGCATTTACTTTACGCATAACTTTATAAAAGTATAAAATTTAATCTTGTAAAGTCGAAATACATAATTACTTTATATTAAAAGTGATTAATGCAACAATGAAACAACAAGTAAGAGTTAACTATAATTTTTAATTCAGTTTCTTTCAGAATAGTATAATATCATCGGTATTTTCATGAAATAAAATTCCATTTGCAATTTTTGTTGTCTATTTACCGGTATTATTAATTTCAATTTTGTCTCGTTTTACCAGGTGTCTTATAGTTATTGCGTTATTTAAGGAAAATGTTACTCACAATTGTATGTTCCGCTATAGTGAAAAATTGATAGTTGTCTCTCGGAAAGAAGCGCCGGATGCGTCATTAAATAACTAAATCAGAAAAAATAAAACACGTATCGTAAAAAAAATACTGAAAAATTTGCACAGAAATTATCGCGAAGTCAATTTCTAACGGCCTCGGAAAGCAGGACGAAGAATTATTGTAAGATTACACAGTTGATTGCAAAGTCAATATCAACGTCATGGAGTGTCGCCTTTGGGGCTGACCCGTGAAAATCGAAAGTGCCCACGCGTGCCGTTGACTTGGACTCCGTGGACGGCCTAATTGAATTGACGAGCTACCCTTACCTACGTTGTCTCAACCCGTGAAAATGGTCACAGGGATTTTTTATTTCGTAGGTGAAACAGAGGTGAATGCGAGGGGAATGGAAAGCCTCGCAGGCATTTTTCAAGCCCTAATACATCACAGGCGCCGTAATGCTTGGCTTTGATTCCGCCCACGGTGGTTGCGTCCGATGGTAATGATTGGCTGAGTGATGGACGTGAGAAAGAGTAACAAACAATAAGCTCATAGGTGAATTCCTACAAATTATGATCTTGTGTAAAGCTAGGGTTCGAAATTTATTGATTTATTCTTTCACAATTGTAATGCAAGAACAAGAAACGCGTATTTTTAATTGTGACAAGTAGTCCTTTAACACAACTATTTTTTTTATCGTTATGTAAAATTTAATTATTTTTTGTATTTTAATTCAACATCTCATATCTGCATTATATTAATACAATACTATTCGAAAAAATCGTAGCTTTTTCATTATTTCAATAAAAAATGCTTTTTAATAACTTTTATTATGTGTGCATAACGCGTATTTTAAATAAATGGTAGCATGAAACAGATTATACAATAGAAAATAATTTTTGAAAGTTACAGTAATATCATGGCATTTTGTACTCATGCGGATGTCGCGTTCATTCAAATGAATTGCACTGATAATATGTTTCGCAAAATAATCATTGAAAAAACTGGAAAGGTAAACACGATTCGAACAAACGAATAACGCACTTTCTTTCACCCAAAAAGCCGACAAAGTTGCCAGAACTCGAGTAAACACCCGTGATTAAATCAATGAATGTGCCGACCTCTTCTCCCTCAACTCGCCTTCCGGTGGTATCGCAAAATGCGTGTCTAGTGTAATTTAACACACGCAGTTTAACAGGTGAGCACGTGAAGCGAGACGCGAGACGCGAGACGACGTGCCCGTGACGCGGGTTACAACTTTTGCGCCACGCGTTACACGTCGATAATCCGTTATTTGGCAAGATCCGCAACGCAACCCTGGACCCTGACTGCCTCGCTAGATTATTTTTGAAAAAGCCATGGCAGAGCGTGTACCGGCCCGCTTTTTTGGCATCGTTTCCTGATTCTCTTACGCTCGGCGCCTCATCGTGATGGCGAGCGCGTGGTGTTGTATTGCTCACCACGGTGTTGTATGCATAGAATGAAAACAGCCGGATGAAATCGAAAGCGACGGAGGCTCTGGAGCCACTCCAGCCGGTGTCCGTTTATTTTTCCGCGCGCTTTCGTCGGCCCACTACGATGTGCTGTCTTGCGTTCACCGACGATGATAGTTTTATAAAGTTGCGGAAACAGTTGGCACGTTTTTTCACTTTCGAATCTTGAAATCACGCTCTTTTATTTTAAGCATTACAATGCCCATGTGAATTGACTTGATGCTTTATTCAATTTAAACATTTTTTGTTCAATATTTTCGCCAGAACTATTCTCTTGCTTAGGTATCTCTATTATTCTCGTTAAACACTGAATATCATCGTACATCGGCCGTTTTCATCTACGTAATAAAAAATGCCATACTTTGAACGTTTAATAGAAATTTTTAAAAAGTTGCGCTATAAAAATATTTACATCGCGAATGCAATAATTTTTCTAACTTCGCAGAAGATGAGCTATCAAAGCTGTAAATTGCCCAAGTTTTTATACATTTTATACATTTACATTAAATTAGATACAATAATTTTATGTAGATAATTTAATACAATCCAGTAAACAAAGATTTTAAACGAGAAACGAATATTTAAGCAAATTACAAAGCAATGATTCTTGATAAAGAAAGATGCATCATGCTTTGTAAATTCATTTTTAATAAAAATGTAACAGCTACCTTGCAAAGATAATATTTTTCAATTATGGTCATTTTATTTTTTAAACTCTTTTTTTAAACAATACGCAACAACTTTCATCAAGTTCAACTTTAGAAAATTCAAAACGCCATAAGCACTTCCTATTGCAGTAAATAGCCTAATAGCTGTGCAAATAAATCGAAAAAATCTCATTGAACGATAACTTATTGTTTCGCGCTCAACGCAGGATTTTTACATTAGCTGAATGAACAGTGTTAGTGCAGCTAACCAACGAATGGCTAATTAGAATTAAACTTTAAATATACAGTAAAGGGAACTGAAAATTTTATTTCGGATAATTTAATTAATAGACTATTTTTGCTAATTTCTTATATTAATTATAACATACCAACAAAATGAAGCAATGTAAAGTAGCGCTTAAAACAAACGAATTCTATTTTAAAATTTTCTATTTTATTTACAAAGGTTATTGGAAAAATAATAATTTATGTTTAAAAAACCAATTTTTATCATATAAAAATTATTTTAAATTAAATTAAAACAAATATGAAGTTTAAAAATTGATGTTTTTAGTACATAAATTTTTATGTATTTATTTTTAAAATTTTTGTAACTGACATAATCTTAAAGTTTAATAATTTAATTCTTTTAAGAAATGTATTTGCGTCAAGTATTTTCCAATAATTGTCAATTAATATGAAACATTCTAAAAAATGAGAAATCTTAGGAATGATTTCAACGACGTACTTATTAAAAACTAGATTGACGTGCTTACTTAAATTTAAAAAAATTTTTACATTAAACATAGATTTGTATATCACAAACTGATACTTATAGTAAATTAGAGTTAAATTATTATGTGAAATATTAATGTAACTTTATTTTATTTATGAATTCCATTAGGATATACGAAAACGGTTAAATAAAATACACAGTCAACATTGTGAATTTTTCTAATTAGTTAATTTTTTTATTTTATTTTTGCAAATCCTGCGTTTGGTAATCGCATTAGTATGTAGAAACTCTTTTTATGGATAATGCATCATAATATTTTCGTATTAACTTTAAGTATTTGGTAGTTTTAAATTAAAAATGCAAAAAATGGAAGAGGAAAATTATATGAATATATTTCATTTTAAATTTCGATAATTTCTGATAAGCTTGCGCAATCAACTACGTAACTTCGCAAAGTCTATAAAAAAAGAAAAATGTTGAGTATGCTTACAAATATGCAAAACAGTACAGTCAACATAAAAAAACGGAAGAAGATAATCATTACTTTTCAGTTAATGCCACACAATTTATGTAAATATTATCGACATCTTCTCGATTACAAATACAAAACACCAAGAATGAGTCAAAACCACGCACATTAAGCCACTTCAACGGACGCGACGTCCCCCACAATCTTATTCAGACTTGAATGCAGGTACACCTATATAGTAAGGTCATCATCTCCACGGCCTTGTACCTACGGGTCTTCCCTTCGCGCGGTTATGCGTCTCCAATGACGCCGAGGCGTCGGCAAACTCGCGCAGTCACCTTCGTGACTCTTTTATCTCTCGCGCGCATTCGCGTATGAAAGTAAAAACTCAAGTGAGGGGGTGGGGAGGTGCGAAAAAGAAGGCGCGGGGAGAGCGACGCACGCAAATAATGGCGCAGCGTTGAATTCTTGCGGCGAGTATTACGACACGGAAATGTAAAACGCGAGCGACTAGTGTCTAGATTAATTAATGTAAAGTGACGTTGAACATAAGTCGAGTGCTTCATCGATGTTGAAAGATGAATCGCAATAAATAATACTAGCTTTGACATTCCCATTTTCACTGGCTGAATGGTGACGTCGTTTTTTTGGCGATTTGCCCGATTTCCCGAGTTCTTATTCTTATTTTTTACTTTTTCCAGGCTAGTATTCTTACGACAGTTATAAATATTGAGATACAAACTCACTTTTTGTTTGAAAGAGCTCTAACGTCAAAGAGAATACATATACACTTTACAGCATATGTTTTAGTTTATATAAGCTCTAGGCCAAACAAAATTCCTCTTGTAAAGAATATTTTTTCTCGCCTATTGTTATTTATTAAATTTTATATAAAAATCTTAACGAAAGTCATCCCGAAAAACTTAAGTGTGTGCAATATCACATTAGGAACGTTGGATAAAATACTGTGCAGGGCATGTCGCTTGCTAACAGTGTCTGTAAGTAACCGAGTTACTTCGAGTATAGGTAAGCACAAATAATCGATACGATCGATTGGGAGGGTTAATGCTTCTTGTTTATACGATGCTTGGACGCAAAAAACAGTTATGTTCTGTTGTCGCGAATTCATTCGTTTTTCTGCTCTACTCACTGACACTTTTTCCTTGACGTCGCTGTCGAATTAAAAATCCGAATGAATAATTCCTCGTCTTTTTTGATGACCACTGACTCTTCTGCCATTTTTTGTCCGCTGACTCAGGTCCAGATTCCTAGGACGTTAGCATTGAAAAACTAAGTTCGGATCGGATTGCACGGAGTTTATTCTTTGCTAATATTCTGTATTTTACAACTAAGGTTCGAGTGACTACGTATTAATATTTAATTGTATTAATAATACTTAATAATAAAATGTTTGTACATGCTTATGTTAAATATGTTTATCGATAGAAAAGCTTAAGATAGAAAATATTGAATGTATTCATAATAATGTATCATAATAATTAATTGACTTAATACAAACTTAATATTCAAACTGCATTTTTAAGGAACTATAACATCGTACATTTTCTTTGAGCAAAGAATATCTTCTTCGAATGGAAAACAATTTATAATTTTTCCTTGAACTCAAAATACATTATAACACAAGTATTATTACTTTATATATAGATAGAAATAAGAAAGCTTACTTGTTAGTACAACAAAATTCATATGATCGACCTTAAGAATTTTATATATTCGTAAAAATAAAGTATTATTGGAATGATTTTGTATAGAATTAATATTTTTTAAGATTAGGTCGTCAATGCGGTCATATTTTATATTTCTTAATTATAAACATGCAATATATATTTTATTTTATTTTTAATTATTAATTTATTGTTTTGTACTGTAACAATATTAATAATAATAATAATAATTGTATTAATTTCGTGTAAAAATACGATATATTGGTAAAATTTTATCATAAATCAATCATTAATTACATATACTTTTTAATCAATATATGTTTGACTTTGATGAAGCTAAATGGACAGATACATTGGAATTTTTCTATTACTAAGTTTAAATCAATAAAATAGAAAAAAAAATAAAATTTAAGACTGAAAATAAAAATATTTATAAAAGATAGGAAAATATGTGAAAAATATAAGAAATATTTATAGATGCATAGTAAGTTGAAAAATTTATTGGGTTACACGAAAAAATATCTAATTATTAAGTTAATATTTCACATAGTATAATTTTTCGCATCGCACATATCATTTGTTTTGAAATGTAAAAATACAAAGTGTAGTTTTTTTCCTTAACTTTATCAAAGACTTGAGTAATACTGCAGAGTATAATCTGAGTATTAAAAAAACAATTTAAAGGTATTATTTTTTAATACTTGCATAACATAAAAATGATGATTATGAATGAATTAAGAATAAATTTAATATTCTTTCATTAAACAAAAATCTCTGTTTATTTATTGTATAAAATTAAAAACGCTATGTCGATCCACATAATTTTTAATATCGTTCATCAACATATCATATTTATTTTATTTGCATAAAAAATTGTGTGCGAAAATTTACTTAACTTAAAAAGTTACTTTACCACGATATTTCTTATTATAACCCATAAAACCTTAAAAAAAGGTATTTTAAAAAGTTTATATTTCAAAAGTTTTTTAGACTAAACTAAAGTAAGTAGAAATTCACATAAATAATAAACATTATTAAGACAACTTTAAACTCTTTTCTAAATAATGTTACTGTAAATAACTATAAGAAAAAGTAATCTAAATTAATCAGGAACTTTGATAAGAGTTAATTGAATTAATTAAATTCGGTATCAAAAATAAGTTTCTTCTTGCGAATCCTTACAAATGTTAGTTACGCGATAAGGAAAATTTACATATACACGCGGTCAAGATTTTAAAGTGTTTTTCCGTTAGGAAAAGAAGATGTTTAATCTTAAAGTTATAATATTAAAATTCTATTCGAAGCTTCCGTTGCAGCAACTTTTTAATTTTAAACTTTAAAAGTTTGCTTGTATAGCTGTTATAAAAGGAACGTATTGCAAATAATAACTACATTTGTTACATAAAATTAATGATTTACTGTCTCATTTATTAAATGCAGTTATTTAAATGATGCTCTATACTGCAATACTTATATATCAGTGCGGTGTTCTAGTTTCAGTAAAAAGTTTACATAACGTTTTATTTTTTCATAACAATCATACATAATATCATAAGACTTGCATTACAAATGTCAGTGGACTGCATAAAATTAAAATAAGATTAGTTTTCAAACCATAAGTATAAACGATAGAATCCCCAAACAACGGCAGAAAGGAAATTAAAAGTCAATGTCTAATTAAAATATTCATCGAAAGTGAACATAGAACAACTGACAATAAGCTCCAGTCAAAAGCACTCGCTTACACCAAATTAATATTTAATGGACAAAATGTTCGATACCAGATCTCCTCGTTGGTTTCACCTTGACGAGCTGTTTGGCCGTGCAACGATCCCAAAGTTGATAAGATTCCGCAGCAAAATATGAGCACGAGTATGAGTGTGCGTGCGGAGACGCTGTTTTCCTTGCGCTCCCACTCCAGGAGCCAGTTGATCGAGAGCTCGGCCTCGGCCGCCGGTGCATTTTTCGTACGAGGCGTAATTACACGTTTTTCCTTTTGATTTCGCAGCCGCGTCGCGGGCGCGTAACGGCGAATCGGTGGAATGTGGCTTGTGCCCCAGGGCAGTGCATGCGCGCGCGTGCGCTTGTGCAAATGCAACCGAACAGGGTTTTGTTTATGTTATTCGACGGGAAAGTGGGGCCCTTGTGCCGATGCTCTTTTGTACATCACGGCCCTCATCGGGGAACGCTAATTCGGCGCGGTCACGAACTGCACGCGCGTGGAATATTTCGGAATCAAAAAGAGAGCCGTCTTATTTTTAGTCTAGAGCGCTATTTGTTTTCTCGACAATGTGCTCCCAGGCTTCGGTTGTTCGCGCGTTAACATTCGCTAAAAAAGAAACAAAGATAGTTGTTTAATTTCGAATTAATGTAATCAAGATACTCGGTTCGAATACCTACAACGAGTATTTCGTATCTTTGTATGTCGGTATGTCAATTGTCGAATACATTCTTCGTGTACATTAAATTAAATAGCCATTATTTTTAATATTTTGATCGCCATAAATGTAATAAAAAAAAACAACAAATATCTTACATGCATAAAAAAACAGAATTATAAAAATCGTAAATAATAACATTCAAAAGTAAATCAAGAAAAAATAAGGGGAACTAATGTAAATCATCATAAAACTTGAAATTTGTTATTAATTCATAAAATTATAAATCAACTTAAAATATTGTTTTAATAAAAAAAAAAACTGATTGAGTATTTTTAGACCAATTTTTAGGAAGACGTTAAAAATTTTTTAACATAATTATCATTAATAACTTTAAAAGTAAAATTATTTTCATTAACTGCATAAATTTAATATCGGCTTTTGAAAAACGATAATTAATGATAATTGACGATAATTAATCCATTAATGAATCTGGAATTCTTCTTATAAAATGGAATTATAGCTTTCAAAACAAAATAGAAGTATTCTTTTTTACAAAAAAAGTATAGAGCATTGAGAAGACAATGAGTGACATAACTGACCGATGACATTATCCTCGATTTTTTTTCATTATTAGAATTACAAAATAATATATTAATAATAACATTAGATTCATTTATTAAGTTTATAATGAAATTTCGATTTGCATTATTGTTCGTTAAAAATTAAACACAATAATATTCCATAAAAAATTTATAATTAAATTAACTTTTTAACGTACAAACGTTAAATCTGATTGTAATACGTTTTAAAAAGATGAATAAGTAAAATTTTTGTGTAATTTCATTATTTTATGGTCATGACATACTATTATTTACCATTTGTTTTATTTTTTACCATATTATTAATTTAATTAATGTTTAGTATGTGTTTAAAAAAGTTTTAGACATAATTTTTGTATATTAAAAATTAATAAATTGAACCGGGGAAAATTGAATAAAAATTTTGAACATAAATTTCTATAATCTGATGAGAATAAGTTGTTGAATTTTATTAAGAGTTGTCTATTTAATATGACTTATATTATTACTTTTTTCTGAAAAAGAAACTGTATTTTAACGACAAAATATAAAAATACTGTTCAATTAAATAAATTATTCGTGAATAAGTAAGTCTTCGTTACAAACAAATACAATAATTGTTGCGCATACTGAAATTAATATAACCAATTAAAGTATTTATATATTTATAACATCGCTTTTCATAGTAGTCATTGTTAAACCCGTTTAATTTAAGTTGATTATTTATTTGCTAATTCGAAATTTTAAAGAAATATTCTTTAGCGGCTTATTTTAGACAGTAAGAAAATGTAACATTACTGAACTTAAACATAAAAGATTCCCCAATTTTTATACTTAATTTAATGATGCAAGCTTCCATTTATTAACAACGCGATTTTTTGACGAACCAAGTATAAAAACAAACATTATCCACTTAGACGATAATACATTCACACGCTTAGCCCCGTGTACTCACGTATAAGCAAATCGTTAATCAAACTATGCGAGAATCCCTTCTAAATGGCGCAGTTACAGGCACACGATAAGCGTTGATAAAAAAAATATAAGCAGCTTGATGTATCTTGCAAGAGAGTAAAAAGAAAAAAAGAAAAAGACGATCATCTTATCCAATCATCCGGTGACTTACGAGAAGTCGAAGGCACTTCGTGAGCGCTTCTTCTTTCATTACATTGGCTGCTGCAGTCAGTCAGTTATGCATGCAGGCACGTCATATAAAACAGCCGAAGACAGACGTGCCGCTCTTTACCACCTCACAAGAGAAAAATACGGGCGCATAGTCTCGACTTCCGAATGCCACCGCTATGTTGCGCATCGACGGTGGCCCCGGATACAAACCTACATAATGCGAACCATTGAAAGTCAAACATGTGGTCGCGTTACTTTTTATTCTCTCGTTCAGTTCCTGACTTTTTCTTTGAATCTTCTCGGGCCTCTCTCTTTCTCCTCTCTTTCTTCATCTCGGCATATTTCCCTTTTTTCCTCCCTTGCTATTTGTCTTAGCCACGTGCACGCGCAACGCATCTATGGATCATCGTTGATGGATCGGATTGGCTCTGACATCTCGAACGTTCCGCGCCATTCTACCGCGCTAATGGATTTATCACTTTCGCGACGGAACAGGACGTAACGTCGTCCCTCGATCGCTTCTAGAGTCAACGGATGCCGCGGAGTTTCAAGGCGTTCGCTCGACGTCGATTATGACTTTACATATTTATCAGTTCTGGACGATAGCGAAGTGCGTGTCTTGCGTATTTTAGTTATTCGAGAACCGGCTATGAGTGCATAGGAAACGAATCATTAATTTCGCACTTACACGAAAGTAACGCGCACGAGTTACTTACTTTGCACAGGAAATTTACGATTTACGATTCTTTAAATTTACGATTCTTCGATTAATATTTCATGAGCTTTTGCTATAAACTTCATCAGCTTCAATTATTTAGAAAATATTAAAAAATTTTTAGCATTTCAGTTATCATAAAATTAGATTTATTCATTTGTCATGTATATTGTTTGGGTGACTAAAAATCTTTCAGAAATAATTCTGACAGCTTTTTGTTTTTTTTATATTCTAACAACAAGTTGAAGAAGATAAAAATAAGAACATACTACCAATTTGTAAATCAATAACAAGGAAGCAATTTACGAACAGTTTGTAAACAAATACAAGATAATTCTGACGTACAGTAACTTGATAAATATTGTTCCATAATTGAATTTAACTAATAAATCAATTTTATTGTACCCAGGCTGAATAATTTAATTAAACAATAAAACAAGCATAATTTTATTGAATGTATTTTTTCAAAATTCATACTCTCATAATAGTAATACATATAAAAATGTATGGTTACAGAAACATGTGCTTCAAATATGAAAGATAAATAGTTCTTTATGGATAAGTTTAAAAAATTAGAGTTCTAAACTAAGTTTCATTCAATTAATCTTACTTATCAATGAAACATATTAAATTTTGAAAGTGAAACATATTATTTAAATGCAAAAAATAATAAATACATTATAACTTGCACGTGAGTCCAATAATCGCAAAATGCACATGTTATATTGAAATATGATGTAATTAGTCATCTCAACGAATACTAATATCTTTAATAATTTCTTGAGCATAAAGCAAATTTAATTAGTTTTAAACCAATAAAATTTTATGAAACCGAACGTATGTATTTTTAAATAAGTAAATTAAAGACAATAAATTATAAATTCTAGTGGTAACGCATTATTTACAGCGTTGCGAATGGCCAATTTTTATTTTTTAAGCTTACATATCCAAATAAAGATTTGTAAAAACAAAAACAAATTGTGTCAGTATTACCTAAATCTCTAATTATACACCAGTAAGAATTAAAGCTCCATTAGACAACAACGTTTTTTGCAATTTCTTAACATATTATTTGAGTTAAATAATTATAATCTGATCAATTTTCTGTCGTACACTAACATTATCCATTACGGTCTCCAGTTCTCATTAGTAAGCATAATGATTTCCGAATTAATTACCTATTCGGAAAAAAATCTTATGTCAAGCTAGGACATGTATGATACAGCATTCGAAGGTTTACTTCAAAGAAAATTATGCGACTCCAGCGAAATGCTACAACTGCGATTACGAAGAATTCTCATTGATTCATCGATTCTAAATAACTTTAAAGTGATCGATAATTATCACGGAATTGCAGTGATGCAACAACAGTGTGGTTAGCGATCAAAGGAGCCCTCGATGGCAAAGAATCGAGCTGCCCGGACTTTCAACGGCGAAACCACGGGGACGAAACATCGAATCGTGCATAGTGCATGCGCCGGCGTCTCGGTTGTGCGCGAATCCACACGCGTGACGACAGACGTCGCGACGCTTTTTCCGCTCGTATTTCCCGAGCCGAAGCAGGGGATCGTCTGTCGAGGTGTCGGATGCTGCTCGTCGCGCGATCCAAAGCAACTCGGCCTCACGGCGTCTTGTACACGTGCCTGGAGCAAAATAAATTCCTTTTGTCGACGCACTGACTACAATGTATGGCTAGACGCAGCGTTTTTTGCATTCACGATGCCAAGACCGAAAAGTATGGAGAAAATTTGGAGATAAATTACCGATGGAATAAATTTGATTACTTTTAAATACTTTGTGAGTGTGGATATGTTTTATTTATCGCTGTCGAGTTTCCGTCTCTAAAAATGACTTTGCTCGATCTGGGAGTATGTAAATTTTGATAAAGATTTTGCTATATTTGTTTCGATTTCAAGAAATACGTGATATTGTTCTCATAGTACAATACATATGTAAGTTATTTTTATTTTAAAAAATCCAAAAGATGGAGACTGGCGGAGTTTATTTTTTAATTTGATTAGATAGATAATTTTAGATCTTCCAAGAAATATTTTTAATATGTTGTACATACAAAAACACTTTTTATGTATGTACACATGCATACGGGCGCTCGTAAGACGGTGAATATCTCAATTGTATATGTAAAAATTTGAATAAATGGTTTCAAGAATTCCTCAAGGCAATCTCGTATACTTTTTATTGAATGTAAAACTTATCACCTTATAAGTAATTTCTTTTTTTCCTCCTTTTCGCTTTTAATATTGTTAGTAGAATATCGGTAATTCATAATTACCTAGTGTAAGTTGTTTATGACTTTTGCAATTAAATCAATACTTTAACATATATTTTACTTTTTTTATCTTAAGCAAGTAGCAATAAACCGTATTGTTTAAATGATATTGCATTTTTAGAAATAAATATGATTTTAATATCATTTTAAACCCTCGAGATATTTCAATAAATTAATCACAAATTTCTTAATAATTTTATTTAAACAACGTTAATCAAGAATGTTATATTGAATATCACTTTACTTTTCTGCGAATATACGATTATAAGGTATTAATACTCTAATCAAATTAGTCATATGACCATAATCCAACAATAAACTTACTTAAAAATCGATTCATCTAACGACTCATACGTGTTCTTGAATTCGCTCTTAATTCTTATAATATTCTTACCATGTTAGAAACTGTATGAATCGTTATACAATGTATTCATTTTTTAAAATTTGTTCTAGGATTTTACTAAAAAGGTATTAAATGTTAAATAAAATAAAAATGAATTTCACAAGTTTAAATATAATTGAATTTACGTATAAATTTTAGTTATTTATGCGTAAAAAAGTAATTGACCTATTAACGTAGAAAAAAATAAAACTATAAATGTGTATAAAAATTAATTATATCATTGTTAGTATTATTGCACAGATTATAATAGATCAAGTATCATCTATAACTAGTGGGAAGAAAATAAATTTGCTATAAATAAGTTTTGATCGAAATAACAAAAAATACATATTCTCCGACAAATTCATTTATTGCGATGTCATTTATCATTACATAATATTGCAATGTTCAATCTGAAAGTTGAAAATAGGAATGTTGTAGAATGAACCGAAAAATATAATAGGCGATGTCAACTATTATTTATTTATTGTCGTTTTTCAACGACTCTTACAACACAAAAGTGTTAGGCATAAAGCTGTGAGTAATAAATGCATATGTCATTGAATCAAGTACATAAAAAATTATAAAATAAGATAGTTCGAGCTTTGAAGTTGTTTTATAAAATGCTCGCACACGAATATATAATAAAATTCGTTCAAAAATAAAAAAAAAAAAAAAAAAAATCTAGCTGAATAAAAGAACAATGCAAGTGAGATTGTAGATGAATAAAGTATAAATATATGAAAAGAAACAGCAAAGGTTAAGTTCCCGTTAAAAGGAATTGAACGATCGTTAAATAAGGGCAGAAAGACGCGTTCTACTCACCCTCGACGAGGTAATTGAGGATGATTCGTAAGAGTCAGTTCGTGCTTGGCAGTCTCGAACGAACCTAAAAACGTCGAGGAACTCGGACGAGAAAGAAGTGAGTCATCTCTACCACTAAACCGGATATAATTTCGGCCCAAGAGGCGTCACCACGTAAGAGGACTAGAAAGATGAATAAGGGAAGCAACCTCCCCTTTGGCAGGTAGTAGCTCACGTAGCCAACGAATCTGATCGTGACTCATGGCGTGTGCGACTCGGAGGGACCAATTAACAGACGACGAGGCTCTTTTGCAGATGGCGCACGCGACATGCATCGCGGAGAGATTGTTGTTGACGCATCTCGGATATTGTTATCACAACCGATTCAACGACGGCAGTTATTGTTGTTTCTCTCGGCGTCTTACTTTTGTAAAATAAGCGATTGTATTCGGGCCTTTTTTCAAAGCGACGGTTTGTTAGTTTATTTATATGACGATCTCTACTCAGCTGCACTTGATAGGTAGGAAGTTGGCGCGTGCTTTATTGTTTATTTCATGTAAGTCGGCCTACTGTGTTCCTTTTTCTGATGTTCGTTATTTGTAAAATGTTTTTGAGGCACGGCTAATGACTCTGTCACGCCTTGTACGTATCGCCTCGAAATTTTATCGCCAACCCAAGTTCAACTCAATTATCTGAAGAATGAGTTTCGATAACGAGCTCCCCTTATCATTTTTAAAATACATCAACGACAATGAAAAATTATTTAAACTGCAAAAATATTTTAAATCAATTAAACTACAATGACTGAATCGTGCGAAAATAATGACCGTGTAACAATATGTTGGAAAGTCACAATAACGCTGCATGCAACTATAGTGACTTCCGTTAGACGATCTTTTGCAACCTTGCATTTAACTCTGTACTTAACGAAAATTTATACCCTAATTATGTTCAATTATGTTGGCTGATAGTCGAAGTCGATATTTGCTGTTTCATAATGAGGCGGATTCGATAAATTTATAGCACTTTTGCATCGGATAATTGCGACAATTGGATACATACTTTGCAACAGCATAATTTCATAAAGCAATATAATCTCATTTTGAACAATATGTGACAAGAGTTGTACTTCAAATCTTTACTTGAATTTTATCGTCTCTCATGTTTCCGCGTTCTCATTTTCCGTCATAATGAAGATAAGTATGCATTTAAAACTATATAAAGAATGTCCGAGCAATTTATGCAAATAATTTGAACCGAATGGAATTTAAATTGCTTTCTATATTAATTATGTACATATAGTGTGAAAACAAATAATCTACGTCAATTTGTTATGTATAACAATGTCTGAAAATCATACACCATTTGTGTTAAAAAATGTCATTATATTCACTTTTTTCGCTAAAAAGTTACACAATCGAGATGAAACTTTTTAAAACAAGCCACGAATTATTTATTAGTCGATATGATTGATGAAACAGGCCATTGTACATTAAATTTTGAGCATCTGCTAAATGTGCAAATGACGACGAGATAAATATGCTCGGTCGCTATATTTCGCATCTCTACAGGCGCACCAACGTGAATATTCAAGCTTCCTATTTATTCACTTCAATGCAAAATACATCCCTGCCGAGGTTTTCAAGATTTCTGTTAAAGCGACTCTCTGGGAGCTTAAAGCGATTAACAGACAAGCTGGCAAACGTATCAAGACTAAAGACAATTGCACGGCTACGCAAATATAGTGGCAACCGCACTTTGTTTGTCCAATGGAAGTAACCTATCGCGCTGCCTTAGAACTGACTTTATAGTCCAGTCTTCGGTGTGAGCGACGGGGCAAAGGCGAATGAGAGAAGAATAGGCAGCTTACGGGTCTTCAATTACAGAAATTAATGTCTAAAGCTGCTGGCGGCCAGAAAACCGGAAAATCCGAAAGATTCCATCCGAGATCTCTCGGCGTGTTCCCCATTGTTGCGAACGACGCGTCCCTCCGAGCTAAAAGCATTTGTATTAAAATTCATCCACAGGCAGCAACGCGCCTACGCGTTCCTCGATTTATCTTCGCTGCATTATACCCATGGTGTATACGTACTTGTACTCGAATTAAGTAGTAGATTCTTCTTTATTTACGGTCGGTTTGTTATCGTTTGCTAGTTTTCTTAACGAACTTCTTTGCTGCAAATCTGCTGCTGACTTAGACTCGCATAATATCGATTAATAGCAATTTTGAAATTTCCTTCCTCCACAGATTGTCAATAATATCAAATGTCTGCTCATTGCTATTTAAAGACACTTAAGTACTTGGCGGCGTAACAACTGCGAAATTGAAATTTGCGCTTGAAGATTCGGTAAAATAATGAATTTTCAAGCGGTAGCTACGTAGCGTTGAATACGAAATGATTGAAAATGACTGATAATTCGATGTTTTAGCTTTTAGATTTCTGACCCTTCTAATCACTTTACGAATCACGATTCCATCATACGAAATAAAGCATGTAATAAGTGAAAATTGCAACGACAGATTCCTTGCTTTCAAATGTCATTTGCAACTCTGTAAAAGCTGAGAAAATAACGTTCCGCATCTGTCGTCTGATTAAGAATTCTAATTGGCTTGTGTCATCGGTAATACGCTAACGCAATCCTCGACAATGATAATTCATGGCTTTTCTCGATGTAAATGCACACAGATGCTCGATTGCATGAATCTAAACCAGAATAGTCATTGTTGGATCACGTTATTTTCTCGCTTTGTTAAAATTTGAAAGCAACTCTCGATTTTCGCCTCTAAAACTCTTTTCGTTAACTCCTTTATTCTCGTACTTTTCCCAGTTCAAGTCTGTACGGCACTTCTCGACTGATAGTTCCTCCAGTTACTGAACTTCTAATTTCAGACCATGACTAATACTTCTATACGAAAGACATCCGGGCCGTCTTTTAGTATTTTATGCATTTCAACTGCTACATTAATACTTCCCTTTTTATCTCGACATTGGCATATCTCATCGTGCTTGTCATTTCTGTTTTTGTTTTTTATAGTTCTAAAAATTAATTCGATTTTTCAAAACAAATTTTTATTTATCCATAGACATAATCTTGACAACTCCTTGTTGCTGACAGCAAATTTTACTGATTCAGTTATAAATAATAAATTTATTTAGTTTGTTAAATATTAAACCATATTGCTTCAAATGTATTAAATAATTTTTATTTATTCTTTATTTTCATCGAATAATATTTATTCCTGTAGAAAGATATTTATTTGAATTTTGTAGTGATTCAAAATACTACCCGTACTTACATGTTATCCAACTTTAATTGAAAAGAATGTTGTAATAATGAGTTAGCAACTCTAACTCTAAGGTCTATTTTGTTTATCACAATATTTTAGTAAAACTGAATATAATCTGTAAATATAAATAAACTATTTTATATTCTGAGCGTAATATTTTTAAATCCATCAATATTATTACGATGCAATATCCAATTATCCTTAAAAAAATTTAATATCACGTGTTCGTATCAAAGTAACGAGCTAACGATGTTACTGTCACGATAGCTGTTTGACCTTAGTATAATACCGCTCGTATCATTTATCAAAATCAATAGAAAGACAATACTTGCGATAATTTGTTTTCCGAAGTGTTATTTTAGCTTATAATTTTTTAGATAGTTGTGGAAGAGTAATATAAAATTTCAGAAAAGAGAATTTAATTATTGTAAGACGTTGAAAGTATATTGTTCGCCAACTCCTTATGTAAACTTTACCGAGTATCGAGCATTTTCCGATACATTATTACAGCCCGTGCTTCAAAATGCTTAGCTCCAAAATTATGCACTTTATCACAAAATTGGACGATAAATGTAAATGTAAAGTCACTCTCCTCAGTTTTATATCTTAACGACTCTTTTTCTGCTTTTGTAGAGGGTCTACGCACGCTGCACATAAGCTAACAAGTCGCAGATAAATTCTTATCTTCATCTTGACGCTTTTTTCATCCTCTCGCTTTCCTTCTTTTCCTTTCACCGTCTAGTTGTGCGAGCCTTTTTTCATTCACTGTCGGCGCTGTAAAGCTACAAACTTTTACCACGCACGCGAAAGCTTGTATCTTCGTTGCATTTATCGATAAAACGATCTGCATCGCATGTTTTCTTGCATGAATTTATGCTCGGCTGAAAATCGATATACGTGTGCATGTATGTATACAAACACGGAATGATAAAAGAGTACCACGTTTCCGATATTAATATTAAAAGAGATACGGGTGCTGAAAGAGTGAGATAGCGAGTGCGTGTGTGTGCACTAGTGTAAGAAAGAGGCAGCCATGCGTCTTTTATTATTTCAAGTTAAATGAGTCATTGCAGGAGTTTTTGTGAAAAATTCAAAATTATCATTATAATAATAAATCATCAACATATTCATTTTTAAAGCATGAAACAATAATTCTTATTCCAATAACAAATCTTCTTAAATATTGCAATTATTTTCATATGTTCGCACAATCATATTCTAATAGAACTCTATAATAAGATTATTTATATAATATTAAATATATTTATCTTTTATATACGAACGTATTAGAATTGCAACAGAACACTTATTTTTATAAGTATATTGGATTACGAAAGCTTGCTGAAATGTTTAGCTTATATATGCATAGAATTATCAACATTGTAATGTAAAATACCAGAGACAGGCTTATTTCAAAGACAATATATAAATATTTCAATAACGTGGAAATAGAGCTTTATGACTGCAATTTTTATATTATTTAATTGATCCAAATTTCGAGTATGTATGTGTATAGTTTTGAAACTACACTCATTATATTTACAACTTTAAATGTGTTTTTGTCGAAAAAGTGTTTTGAAGTTGGCATACATTCTATTTCAACAAAAGCTATTTTGATCGCCTTGATTTACACGTATT
Source organism: Platyscapa corneri (assembly GCA_018907185.1). NCBI lineage: Eukaryota > Metazoa > Arthropoda > Insecta > Hymenoptera > Agaonidae > Platyscapa > Platyscapa corneri. The sequence goes on along the minus strand of JACCHW010000108.1, from coordinate 70,339 downwards.
ATTTAAAACAAAATTAACGGTCTAATCTATAAATCATTTATTTATTCGTCGTTAATAATTTGAGAAGAATTGTTGAATTATTAAAGTATACATTTGATATATATGTATTGAAAAAATAATTTTAAAGCTCGGGAAATTTGAAAATACCAATTTCTAAATAAGGTTTATTCTGAAAATATTACATAATAAGAAGACCGAGTTAAGTTCAAGACGAGGATAATTAAATTACGTCCATTTAAGCTTGAACAAAAACTTTCGACTGCGCATATGAAGCGACAGAAAAAAATAAAAGAATTTTTAAAATTATCATTCTTACTAGGAAAGTATTTTAAAACTATTTAAATTAATATCTTGCCATTGTTAAAAAGCGTAGCATATTTAATTTTATAAAAATATATAAAAATACCGAACACATGTAGCTTTCAACACGTATATATTCTTAATGCAGCTCAGAAATACTTTTCACTCTCTTCAGAACCGACTAAAGCTCTGCCAAAATAGACACGTTAACATTCAACTAATATTTCAGCGTCAACACACAGTCACTTTTATCGTCATTAAAACAAAGCTGCGTACAAGTCCGTTAAAAAAACGCAACGCCGAGAAATGGGTTCGTTCTCGCACTAACTTCTAGCAAGCCCGCATTTAAAAAGCACTCGCCCATACATAATGCGCGAATAAATTATCTCATTGAGGACGAACAAATACAATCAATCAAGTAAAAAATTCAAAGGACTTAAGTTGGCGCGAGAACGGTGACAGTGCTTCGGCTTATTGTAAGATGAGCGCACGCGATCAGCGAGTGACGTTATCGCCGAGAAATCTCGTGCACGCATGATTCAACTGGGATACATTGGGAGCTTCCACGCGGCCGTTATTGCAATTACGGGCAATAAAATTTTCGCGCGTTTCGTATGGCTACGCGAGTGAGACTCTTCGCGGAACCCAACGACGTTAGTTTGACTGGCTAAAAATCACAAACGATTCAAATAGAATTACGATACCAGTTGCTTTCGTTTCCTCTCTCTCTCTCTCTCTCTCTCTCTCTCTCTCTTTCCTGTGTCTTTCTTTAGCTCTTCTATCACTCCCTTCGACTTGCACTGTCGATGTTTCCAATGATATGTATGAGTGTTGAAGAGTTATCACAAGTACTCAAATTTCTTATTTACTATGTGTCCGATAAATAACGCAAGGTGAAACTATGAAATGATTGAACAATATTTGCGAACAGTATCAATACGCATGCTTTTTTTCCTCTTATTAATTTATTAAATGAATTTTAAATTTTTTTTCTTTTTAATACAAATTGTTTCTTAAAAAAGTTTCTTTCGAACGCTTAGAAAAAGTAATAATCGTACCAATGATATAATGTCTATTAAAGAATTACTAGTATTAATCTATAATAACTAGCAATAATAATTTCTTATTATTCAAAAGTAATTATTCGCGAGTAAGAGCTACGCAAAGATGCATAATAACTTTTATTCCAATTTTTTATATGCACGAATATTTATGTATATAAAGTTATTAACATCTTAGTTAATGTCTTGAAAATTCTGTAGCAGATAAATTATTAAAAAGCATTATATTCATTAATGCATAAAAAACAGCGAAATCAATTTATAATTATTGTAAAATTATTATATATTATAATTTAATCGCGTATTCGCTATTTTTTATAATGATCCGTACATTCTTATAATTGTATGGTCGAGTTATGTAATATAAATATATCCCTCACAATCATCCACTACATACTTATATTATTTAAGTTACATTATTTAAATGACTAGCTTGCGTTTGAAAACTTTACGGATAAAAATACTCTCTTAAGCTATTTGCTTACCAAGTTTGAGGCTAATTTTCCATTTAACAAAGAAGCACTTGTTAAATTAAAAGATATTTTTTAACAATGTCTTATAAATAATGATGTATTTTAAAATATTAGTAATTTAAATATTTTTGTTTATAGAAAGTTAAATACTGTTCGCTATGCGTAAACGTAAAACTTTTTCTTGCGTAAAGAATTGCATAAATTAATTAAAAAAAAATAACGTTCCTGATGAAAACAATTCATTTTGCGTTCGCTTTGGTCTCCAACGTGTGCACCTTTTGGTAAAAGGCTATTAACACGAAGCTGCGCGCGAATTCAAATCGTTAAATCCATAATGCAATGATGTCGGCATTATTGCTTATTGCATTCGCAATGCACATGTGCATTTAAACTGTGCTCTAAAGAGAGAGAGAGAGAGAGAGAGAGAGAGAATATCCTTATGCCGATGAGTTTACGTGTATATACATGAACTTAAATGCTAGTTAGTCATATCTTTTCTCTTGTGTGCATAAAAATGCTTTCTTCACTGTATTAAATCTTGCATCTCTAAATGTTTATACATGTATGTGTACGATTTTTCAGGTAAGTTCGTTGATTGCGATTCAGTTGACGGCCGTTCTTATGCGTTAACCTGATGAAGCGTTGGTTACACTGGCTGCTTGGATCAAAATTTATTGTTCGAAGAAAATATTCGATAAAAAGGAATCAAGCTTTATTGTTTTGATAAACACATGATTTTAGCGAGTTCGCTGAAATATTGATCAAGAGACTTAAATACTCGTAGCAATAAAGCTTCTATTAACATTTATAAACTTTTCTTGTAAAAATTATGATACTAAAGGGAAAATGGGGCACATGATGTGTGTAAACATTCTTTTTAACTCACATTTAAATAAGCAAACAACATTACATTCATATTTTAATATTAATTTAAATTTATTAGAATAAAGAGATTACAAATATAAATTAATAAGAAAATTTTCTATAATAATAATAACAATTATTATTATTTTACGTAAAGAGCGTTAAGAATTCAGTGTTTCAATAAAAATGAATTATATTATTTTCGTATATTTCAATTATAGAAAATATTTTTAGCACATGAAGATATCGATAGAATAAAATTATCATATTCGTTAAATTTTGATTTTAAATAATTATTGAGTTCTGTATAAAATCTGAATATGTTATATGTTAAACTTCATAAATACAACTTAATGAAAAAAGGATCAGTAAAAAAATAGTCGTATTAATATGTACCACTGCTGAAAGATGTAAAAATTTTAAATTGAAATATTTTTAGTCGTTAGTAATCGCGTTCGATGGAAAATTGTATATTGCCGTAGTCATAAAATTTATTTTATGATGAAATGCTACATGTTACGCTTTAATGTCGCGTAGCGGAACACTTACCTGAGTGAGTTAATAAAATGAATGAAGACATTATTGAATTTAATAAAATGAAATAATCATTCGCATTATCTAAACGCTTGAACGTTTAAAAAATTGTGTAATTTCAATACTAATTGTTTCTTGTTAATATCTTTAAAAGTATTTAGTAATCGCTTATTTCAGTAGATAATATATAAATAGGCTTTTTATTTTGACAAATATTTTATTTGATAAACCATATTTTCCCGTGCATAAAGGCAGTGGAGAATCAAAGTCAAATTTTCTCGATGTAGAGTCCAGAAGAATAAAAGCCTTCCAATTCCTTAAAGCACGACTGTTCGCGATTTCACATAAGTTTCTAGCAATTTGATCACTACCAGTTCGTTGCTTTTACATTCATTATTTTGAAATATCATCTTTTACAAATGTTCATCGTACGATGGAAATAAAGACTTTTGACTAACAATCACTTGACATTTTTTAAAACATAGAAATTAACGACAACGTAGAGAATCCGCTATTTGTCCAGAATAAATATCCGAGCCTAATTAAGGTTACAAAAATTACGGGGAAAAAAGCATCGAGTGTTGTAGAGCCAGGATAGGTAAAGATACCGGCCACCGTTCGCCAGAAATGTTACGGTCTGGTAGGCGGGTGCGGGGTCATACCGTCGTAGGAACTTCCCGTGAGCTCTCAAGGGCGTGGGAGTAGCTATGCGTCTTGACGCAAAAAGGGATTTACGCGCGAGTGATGGCCCTTCGCGTGAGCAGGGAGTTGTTTTATCAATGACGTATTTGTTTTGTGGGAACGCGAGCCCGTGAGGAACCGACTTAATACCAAATTACGAATCATTTCTCAACAACCCCGAGATTGGACGTTAAGTTGCCCAGATTACGCTATCCCGCATAATGCGACCTTTCCAAGAAATCCAGGTGGGTTTAATTGTGCTGCCATGATCAGCAAACTGCATTTAAAAAAGTAATCTGCGCATTAATAATCAAGTGTCTCGAAGAGCAAATAAATGTGATCAGAGCGAGTAGGAGAGTTTAATACTCGCCTCTAATAAAGCTACTTTGTATTGCTTTTACCTCGATATTCATGAAATGTATGCAAAAACTCAAGTAATATCTTGTAACATTAATACAAGAAAACAATATAATTTTTCTCAGAATAAATTAGCGATAAATTACTAACACCACGTCAAAACATTTCGTTTCGGTAATCTGATGGAATGCAAATGATATATCGTAAAAAATTGTATAATCGAGAAAATTTATTTTTACGCACATTTTACTTGAAAAGGATGTGGTGATAAGAAAATTTAAGTATCAGCATTCCTAAAAAGATTTTGTTTTATTCTGTTATTCAATATTAAATTTTAAGTATAAATGAAGTTTACGTTTAAAATTTAAATCGTATCTTTCTTGTTAAGTAAACATTGTGGAAATAACTATTTTTATTTATACTATAATACTTGCCTTATAGTTTATCTGCATATAATATATTTTTGGATAAGAATTCAATTTCTTTATAGCAAATATTAATTTTCAGGAATTTCTAAGAGTGAAGCATTCGTACAGTTTGTATTGATTTATTTCTTCTGATGTATCTAGTGAAAATGAGGAACCAATCACTTGTAGACTTATTGCGTGATCGTTCTAGATTTTAATTTTCACTGGATAATAATAAATTACAATTATTAGACGATACAGAATCCGAATAATAAAGAATTATTTGAGGATCGCACTTATAATATTATACAAATAGGACTGCGACTAACTCAGGTCAGCCCATAAACTGGCAAAGAGCAATGGTTTACAATGATCGTTCACAGGTAATGTAATAAAACTGCAATTTATGTACACTCATTGACCTCGCCGAGGGCATTTAATACTTTAAGTGACAAAAAAATCATTCCGACTCAGCCTCGACACGATACTAGTAGGTCGAGCAAAAAATAAATGTTAATAAATTTGTAATCAATCCTCTAGTTTTTAATAGATGTATTTGTTTATTTGGAGTTGCCCTTTAGCTATGATGAAGATTTCTATAAATTCCAATTCCAATAAACCGTTAGAAAAGTAACGGTACAAAACAAATGTTTTATCAACTTTTCTGCATTGCCACATTGCAGCTATAAACGTTTAATAAATATTATCTAACGCAGTTGTAAAAATATCTGAAAAATATAAGATACAAATTTACGTCACAGCCTATGAGCCGATCGACCTTAAAGTTGTGAGATAAATGATGTACAGAATCCGTTATCAACTCGATGAATCGTCCATATTTTCTTATTAAAAATATAAACATATAAACAAACAACAGGCGCCGCCAATAAATCTAAACACGTCAAGAAGGAATTTAAAACGAAGGCAATTACTGTTTGTCAGCGCCTCTCGGAACAATAAGCGATGTTTGTTAATGATTTAGCAGTGTCATGGACATTGGAAAGGGAAAAATTCGCGGGCATGTTAGTGGCGATACAAGGGGTCGACGTTCGTGGCGAAGGGAGTAGCCGTCGTGTCACGGGAAACGCGTTTACGAGCCCCAGGCCCATTTATCGAGATTACATCGCGAGTTTATTAGGTGCGCCCCTGCGCGCTTATCCATTTATGTGTACGTGTGTGCGCGGGCGTGTGACGAGTACCCGAGCTCGGCCATTCGTGAATTTCGTTGAGTACGCCGCGGTGAAGCGACTTTTTTGCCTCCTCGCGAAGGGAGTGACGCTTTTTTACGGGGGCTAGCCGACTCCCAGCTCACGTGAGCCATTTGCCTTCCGCAAATTGTTGCACGACTCTGTGAAACAGCCATTATCTTTTTGCTCCTCAAGGACGTATTTAATTTATATACGGATTTGGAATTTAGATACACGGTGACGTCATTGTAATGCTATGCTCTTTGCGAACACTATTCTTAGAGGAACCGAGGATAGGCTTGTCTCGTTATAATACGATTTTTTCGTCTTGTACAGAAATATCTAAAGCAAGAAAATTAATTTTTTTCCTCTTTTCGATCGGCCCACAATAGTCGCCCCATTGACGTAGAAAGAAAAGAATTCAGTATCAGTTATTTCATTCGTGTTTTTTTTAATAGAAAACTTAAGATATAATACAAATCACGCTATCGTAAACGATAGTTTTAATACAATAACGGCATTCATATCCAATACATCATTCAATCGTTCGAGATTTTTATTTTCAAATATTATTTTCTCTAAAGATAACGAGTTAATATTTGTACTCAATTCGTTCATTCCATCAAATATTTTTCATCACAACATAATACGAAAACGGTATTTTCACCTTTTATACTAGTTGTGTGGATATTGATCTTTAAGGAAACAAAATCACTCGACTCGAATAACCCATATACTTTATCCTTCTGGTGATTTTTCGCGCAAGCTTCTTTAGAGTAGCAATTCAAGTTTAATTAGGATTAAATCAAATTCGTAACCTTAGAGTGATGAGGGTCTGATAACATGAGATTAGAATCTAGATTAGAATCAACCAATCGATACAGTTAAGCGCAAGAGAATCTATTTGAAGAGCCGCACCCAATTACAGAAGGCAGGCAAGGGAAAAGGGCGGAAAGGCGAATTCGGTTCGATGACCCATCACTACAGGACAAGCAAAGTCCGCGAGTCTCGAATGCCGCGGAAAATCGCAGCTCGGGGATAGTTGTGCGCGGCGATCGAAAAGTGGTTCACGGCCGGTGATTAGAGACCGCGAGACTTGCGCAATGCGAGCATCGAGTGGGAGCATCGCGAACGTCAGGTGGACCGTAGGCGCGCCAAATCAAAGGGGGACGCCGTGGTGACGTCGTGCGGCGCCCACCGGCGACAGCCAGACTATAGATCTTACGTCATGGGTCCTTTCACTCCTTTTCGAACGTTCCCTGCTTGTGACACTTGCCACGTCCGACGCATTCCCGTGTCCCTCCGAGTTTTTGGATACTTCGTTCATGCCCAATGTTGATTAAGTCTTACTTGCATCCAGCATAATTGTGTTTGTATTCTCAATTCGCGACACTCGCGATTTTAGACAATTTTTAGACATGCTCTCGCAATAATGCAGTGGAAAAGATTAAATGATTTCGCATGTTATAGTTAACGGTACTGTATTTACATTGCTGAATTATATTCGATTGTATCTTGTTAGCGTTTATTTTTAAAACATTAGAAACCAGTTGAGTTTTAAAGTATTTTGATGCCTCGAACTTGTTATTTTGTCAATTTTTATTTATGAAAAAAAAATTTTTTTATTTACATTGGATTTATAGTAATTATAACGAAATTTCATCTATTGATTAAAAAAGCAAACCAGATAGTGGCAATCGAAAAACAGTATCAGCTTACGCGTATGTTATTGTATAAAAAAAATATTCACTTGCAAATTTCACATGCAAAAAAAATTGTATTCCGAATATTTTAGATAAAGCTACTTTATTTTCTCATTTATAATATAAAAGACGAAAAAAGAATAAAAGAAAAGAAAAATATTGTTTGGGTCTTAATCTTGTTGTCTTCTAAGTGAAATTTGCACACAAATAAAGTTTATAATCAACTCATTTTTGTTGCTTGATTTAGATACTATTTTTAAGGTAGAAGCATTTCTTTTAATAACGTCGTCTTCGAAATTTTAACATTTGTAATATCTTAACATTGTAAACGGGATATAATGTTTTATATATATGCTTTAACATTGATAACAAAACACATTTTAAACTATTCACATTTAAATAAAATGAGAAATTGTAACTAGAAACTTAGGTATTTTTAAAACAACTGATGACGCATCTAATATCTTTATTAAGCATTTTATTTTAAGTGAGTTTTTTCAAAGTTTTAGTAGGAATAGTTAAAACGATACGTCTATGAAATGGTTTAATAACGGTTTATAATATAATTATGAAAAGGTTTTATAAAAAATTTCATATACGATTAAATTACACGTAAAATACAATATTTTACTCTTTTTTCTATATTGAATATATGTATATAAAAAATTTAATTTTTCATAAAGACATTAAAAATATTAAATATTGATTACAAATATATTGGTTTTAGAATATAGATATGAAAATATTGTATACGTTGTATCCGTTATAATTGAACCTAAGAATTACTCGCGAAGAATGTTCATAAAATATTATATTCTTTTCCATAAACTCTAAAACCGTAGAATTATTAATTAAACTTGTTTTGAAACTTTCTAAGAGAGGATCAATGGCAACACATTTTGTTTTAACATACAACTTCGCTGAAAAAACGTTAACTATAATAAACTCTATATACACAATGTGTATATACTTCACCTCTTTTTATAAAAAATCATTTATCTGTAAATGTAAAATTAAGAAAACCTCCAACTATTTTCATTTTATTGTATAATTTAAAAATACTAAAAATACTGTTAGAAATTTTGTAATTATAAATAAAAAATTATGCATGAGCTATAATGTATGATAGCTATTATAAATTGATGAAAAAGTAAAAAAAAACAATATTTTCAATCCTTTGAATAAAATTTATTTATAATTTAAAATTAACAATAATTATAATTGTGTTTTTTATTATTTTCGATTTCTTGATATTATAGGTTCTATTTTATATATCGTTGTGACGTATTTAGCCAAAAATTTATATTATAGAAAAAATTTATCGAGTCATCTGGTAAGACTTACAAAAAGTGAAATTTGTAAAACTATATACAAGAAATTTTCTATTTTCTTAGTTTGCATCATCAGATATTTTCAATTTGTCAGAAAGAAAAAAATTGTTGCATTTATGTTACTATGCATCAATGTTATTTGAATACGTTGTTATCGTAATTGTATTATAATTAAATATTTAAACTTGTTTTATAAATAATTTTCTTAACTACTTTAAAGGAAACTAATTTTTATTTAATGAAAATGAGAGTGAAACTTTACAATATTAATGGTATTCATAAAAAACTTGATTGCGAAAAAGAATGCCGGTATAATACCGTTTTTCTCCATATAAATGAAATTTTTTCTTTATTCATAATTATAAATGCTCAATAACTTAGAGAAAGTGTATTACCGAATGGTAATGTTAATTGTACATTTAGTTTTGCAAAATCTTATAAATGTAATCTTGTAATGATATGTTTCTACGCAACATATTACCCATACTTGAAAACCTATATTATATAGTTTTACCAAAAAGAAATATATTTTATTGCACATATTAAACTGCAATATTTCATAATTATATTTGATTAATTTTGTTGCAGGTAGTATTTTATTAAAAGATTCTTTTTTATTACAAATCTTTTAACACGCTTCTATTACACATTTATGATCGATTTTATTTTTTAAATATTCCAATTTTTATAGCAAACTGGTGAAAATAAAAAATTTATAAAGAAATTATTTTGTATAAAATTTAAATATTACGAAAAAGGTAAACTCGATATTAAAATGAATAAAAATTTTTTGATTACGTAACTATTATGTTAATTTCAAAAATATTTTTTATTGCATACTAAAAACGCACTCAAAACTATTTTAGTACTTAGAAAACATGGAATATCGTCAAATTCAATTTATTGCAACTTATCTATATATTAATTCTTATAATGAAAAAATAAATCTTGTCGTTATACTTTTATGTGAATACACAACTTTTAAGATTTAATTTACGTAAAATTTATATCGCCTCGTAAAAAAATAACATTTACAAAACCGATCAGCTTGAAATAATGCAAAATTTAAAAGGGAGAAAAAAAATTTAAGACCACATTTCTTTAACAACTTATCGAATATAATAATATTCTAAAATATAATTTAGAATTTATAATAAGTCTTAAAATAGAAATTTTAGGTTTTTATGTTAGTAATATAAATTATTAAAATATTTGGATTTAATTACGTGAAGGAGAAAAATATGATTTCGTGGAAAAATTGAAATCTATCTTTTAAAGTTATTTTCTATCAGACAAGTCAGCATGACTAATAAACTTTACGTTTTACACACATTATATTTTCAATTGCAAATGATATGCTGTATTGTAAAATTATATTACTTCAGCACTTAACACACTGTAATAAAGGAGCTTGTAAAAAACAAAATTGGAAATTACAAAATTAGGTGTTTTCTTGGAGTTTCGTGAAATTTGTTCTATATCCAAATTGCTTTATCATCTTTGTAAATTATAAAGATAAGAAGAAAGCTCCTTACTTGCTCACTTAAATGTGAATATTTCTAAGACTTGTAACCTTCATTGACTTTATTAAGCGATGGAGAAGCTGGTACACTTATATGTATATAGCGATAGAGAGAGAGAGAGAGAGAGAGAGTGATCTGTGGAAGTAAAGTACGCGGAAAGTTTATTTATCAGGCACGGCTCGAAATCAGAAAGCGAAATAAGATTTCCTCGTTGAAAGGTGCACGCGTGTGCATCATTATTCGACGCCGTGCGTGAAAGCGACTCGTGTTTTCAATTAATTTACGATTAAACATTAAAGGTTCTAAGCCGCTGCCCCGTATTTTAGTTGGCCAGTTCCTCTTTTCCTCCGTTGCGTTTCTCATTGCACGCAGAGATTTCGAAGCTTCCGCCTAACGTGAACGTCCTGTACGCGCGAAACGCTCAAGGCCGTTTAAAAGTAGAGAACTTTCAAAGAGCAACAGCATGAACTTACCGTCTCTGACAGGCGCGTAAAAACCTTATGGTCCTCGCAGCGTACGCTCTCGCTTTCTGGATTCTCTTCCAGTTCAACTGCTAAGATTTGTGCTCGTATAAATAGAATTAAATTTTCTTAACAAAATTAGCTGTAGCTAAGCGTACGATGATCGGAACACTACTGGACCACGAATCCTTATCGGCCTTCGCATTCGTTCTTCTAAAGAAATGAGTTTGCTCTCGAAGCAAAAGTGCATGCGTTGAGCGCTACTAGTTCAAGAGCAAAATTTAAAAAAATAACCTTGCTGGTCAGTCGTAAGCTTATTCGAGTTTTTTTCAAACTGCAACGTTCGCTTCGTTCTTGATAAGATTTTCGAGTGGAAACATTCTTTGGAAATTGTTCGAGTTCGTTAAGTTTGGTGGGTATGTATTCTTAGCTTACTTTACGTTCAAATGTAAATTAAGCTAAATATATCGAAAGCATAGATGATCAAACCAAACACGTTCTCTACTTCAAGAATACTTTTGAACGTGAAATCCTTGTGCTCTATTAAGAATTTTCAAGTAGCCAATGGTAACATGCATTCCAGAGCTCGAGCTTTCTCAAAATATATAATAAATTAGTGCTTAAGTACTCGTCGTTCCGTAGCAAAGACATTATTTGGTGGAGTATTGAGTTACGGCACTCGCTCTGCCATAAAGTAACGTTATGGATTAATTAAAATTCCATCAGAGCTCGCACGCACGTCTGCTCTAAATAAAATACGCATCGGATTGCTATGCAAAGAAGCTTCTCCTAGAACGATTACCGCTCGTTAAAATTACTTGGTGTTATTGCGAGTGTAAGCAACATTGTTCCTGTGACTGTTGCGAATCTTCGAATACACTGTGGCCGCTCGGGGGAGTGACAATAATCAAAGGCAAATGCGTAAGTTTGCGCGAGCGTATTGTCAGAGATAGAGACGTCGAGGCTTCTCTTTGTTACCGCATTTGGTTTCTGAAAGTCGAGCGGCCGTGGCGCGCTAAACACGAGCGGAAGCATGTGTGGCGGCGAATAAGTCAATTGGTCAGTGTTATTGCACTACAGAAGTGCTTCTATATGACTCGTGTTTGCGTATACGTGCCTGTGCGCGTATGCGCTAACCCGACGTGACGCATTGAACAAAAGCTTCCTTTTAAAAGCGAACCGCGTGAGAGACTTTTCCCTACTCCGGGCGATTTTCGAAGAAGTACATGCACTTGGCCGCGGAATTTATAGCCTTTTTTTTCTGTTTATACGCTTAAAGAAAAACGAAAGGAATGCAAGAGCGCGAAATATGTTGTGTTTGGGCTCGAGTGCTACATTGCGGAATTCCCGCAGGCTTTTACGGCCGTTCCAGCCTAGACCCTTCTAATAGGATTAGCGCGACATCGGCTAAACACTTGCAGACCTGACAATCTCCGTTATTTTGTATTAAAAACATTTGTGTTCATTTGTGCGTAGGCGTGAGTGCGTGCACGGATGTTTGCGTGTGTTTATGCGTCTGTTTATATATCAGTCGAAGAACTTCTGTTGAGTATTCCTTGTTCCTTTAAAGATTTCTTTTTCAAAGTGCGAAAATTTTTGCCAATTATAAGATAAAATAGGATAACAAAACAATCCTATTTTACCAATAATTTTATTTTGGTTTTTATTTAAAATACCGACGTGCATGAATCAATAATTGTACATTACAATTCATACTTTTTAATTCCATGTATAGTGCACCAGTTATCAAAGATATGCAATCACTGACAAATATTTTGCAAGTCATACTATATTTACATGTAATAATGCACGTTTTTGCAATTGCGTATATGCTAACAAAAATGTAGAATATATACGAATGTTTTCGAGTTGACCATTTTAAATCATTTTTTCAAGTTTATAACAATCTTAAACATTTGAATACGATTATTAACTCATCATAACATTTAATATTTAAATAATATTTTAGCTATAAAAATTATCTCTCATTCTTATAACCTTCTCTTAATGAGTTTTGTAGCTGAAAGGCTCGTCAAACAGGAATTAATACTTGGAGCGTTCTTTTCTTCCGAATAAAATTATATTAATAATTGTTGCAATATTTATGTTTATATTTAAATGTGTAATAATTAATAGTTATTGTTATATTTAAGATCAATAATTAAAAAACATTTTTAGTTAATATTATATAAAAAACTCTCTGCGGTTATTACATCACAAGAAAACTTGAAAAATACTCAAGTAACTAATATTTTTGAACATATTATATATTTAAAAAAATTAAATAATTTTAAAATAACTAACAAAACATGTGCTCCCAAAAAATACAAATTTTTATTTTTCGTATTCAATAACGGAGGTAACTATTGAAATCGAAAAAGAACAGCAATTTTTCCAATTGCAGGTTGTCATAATTAGAGGTTTCTTCTGGATGCAACGGCTCTAAATGTACACAAATGCAAACTGGAGAAATAACTTTGTATATACAAATTTGGATTTCACGATTATACCACATTAAATGAAACATGCAATCAGACGTATAAATACTTTTTTGCACAAATACACGTACACCGCTGTTATTGTGTAAATGGAAATTGATTTCACATATACTCTGAGTACGCAAAATTATGAGAAAAAGTACTTCTGAATTGAAGAACAAAATAAAAAAAGTAGGAAAAAGCGTAAATAAAAAATAAACGCGAATAGGAAATAAATTGAATTACGCGTTAAGATAATAAATTTAAAATACAAATTTTATTTTTATTTTCTTTTACTTAATAATTACAGTTAGTTAGTAATAATATATCTTATATTATACAATTTTAACATGAATTTTTGAAATAATTATTTCAACGTTTCTTGCGGCCCTTGCCTCGTCCACCAGCGCCCTTCCCTTTTTTACGATGATTTCTCTGCTTCTTTCTCTCAAGCAGTTTGCGTGCTTTTAATATTTGTTCAGGGGTCTTGATTTCGCTCTTAACTAAAATTTTGTCTTTCAGTTTCTTGTTATGCCTCGCCCAATGTGTTTTCGCTGACGTTTGCACTATCATAAAGAAAAAAATTAATCAATTTTTTTATTTTTTTATTAGTACAAGTACTTGAAAATACTTTGATTTATTTATTTAAAATTTTGAATTTTCATATAATGAGATACAAAATAATTTTTTTAATTGTATATTTCAAAGGTTGTTTTCACAAAAGTAAATTAGAGTTCAAACATTCAAATATACTATTTTGATCAAGTTAATAATCAAATCAAATAATACAATCTCAAAAGCTTGACTTCTGTAGAACACTTATTAAAATATTTTATGTTCAATTTAATTTTTACGTAAATCAAAGTATCTTCCTTTCCATTGGAACTTTACGTTTAATTGTATAAGTAAATAATTACATGATCCCTCGATCTAATAAGATTTGTAAAATTTAAAAAATATTAATTAAAATACTTAAGATACTTTTAAACAAATAGTAAATTTTTTATTATAATTGTTAATTAAATTTATTCAAAATTAATAAATTAATAAATTTTATGATAAATAAATTATAGTGACAATTTTCATAATTTAAGAAATTACTTATTCTCGTATTCATGAAGTCTTAATATTACTTAATATAATGTCTAAAATTTTATAAAATTGTTTATAAATCTTATAGTTTATATAAGTTAAAATGTTAAAAGTAGATTAGTATTTGATTGTTTTATAGTATGTAACTATCAAAGAAATTAACTATATTGATATCCTGGTGACATTAGTGAAATGTCCATATATATGTATCATATTGCAAAGAAAAGCATTCGGACAACAATATATACACCTACTGATAGATCAATGACTCTCTTCCTGCACTTAACAAGCGGATCGTACTTTACTCAATCAAATTCCCAGTTAGTACCACGGACGCGTAAGGATAAAAATAAACTCAACCCTTATTAGTCGAATAAACCAATTAGTCGCTCGTCTACCAAGGCAATCAAGTTTATCTGGTACTTTCATTTTTCTCCTAACCAGACTATTTACATAATTGTGTGTTTATTATCTCAACGAATGAGTTATTTGTAAATTTGAAAATAATCATTAAAAAAAAGTTTTTTCTTAATGAATGCATTGATCTAAGAAGAATAATAAATTAACTTGATAGAAATTTTTTACACCACTACTATTTTATTTAATACATTGCTTTTGTAAATAAACATTATTTATTTACTTAAAAACAATCATCCGTATTAGAACAGTCTAATTAAAATTCAAATAAAATTATTGAAATTTTTTAAATTATAATGAAATGAAAGCCAATTATATTTCTTTGAAAAATTAAGTTATGATTTAATCGTTACAACATTAAGAATCAAATTAAAAATTTTTAAATTATTATTAATTACATTACTAATTCAAATATTATTTGAAATTCTAAAACACTAAGTAGTCCATGTTTAAAAAATTCACCTTTGATTATTACGCAATAATGTAAATAAAATATACTTATAAATCAATAAAAAATATTCATTATATGATAATATCCAAGCTTTATAAAGAAAATTTTTTAGTATTTTAAATTTGTATAAGAATTAATCTTAAACTTATATTTTTTATAATTAAGATTTACAAAATTGTTATAATAACAATCTTCATATAATTTAGCATATATAAAACTCACATCTCTCTATTTGAGGCGATACGTCTTCTTCGTCTTCGTCATTATTAATAAAGTCAACTTTATTTTTTTCCTTCCACTGTGAATACCTTTTGGTTTTATATGTTGCTGGAATCCATGCCCCTGATTCTGTTTGAATTTTTCCAGCTTTCGGATTCTATAAATATATTAATAATGTATAATTATAAATATAAATATTAGGTCATAATAAATTATGAAAAAACTTCTTTTACATTATTAATTGTGACCATTTTTTTCTTTTTTCGATCCCATTTTTTTATTTGAGTTTGTAATCGTCTTGTATCTTCATTGTCAGCTGTAAAATCAAAATGAGCTCTATCTGCTTCTTTTGCAAACGTATTTACAGCTAAACTAAAATTGCAAACAATTAATATACTTATCACTATTTATTTAATGTAAAAATTATAAATTTAAATTACCCATCTTCAGTGTGCCTATCTGGTGCTGAATATGGTACATAAAATTGCTCATCTTTTAGAATTTTTTGCTTTTTTTTCTTTTCGTTTCGATACAAATCATCCATTTTTCGTTTCTTTGAAGTTACAACTTGATTAAAAGTCTCATTAATTTCATCAACACTACTTGATGGTAATTTCATTTTTTCATTAGTACCTATAAATATTTAAATTCTTAAACTATAATTTATGTTAATATCATAAAAAATAATGAAATTAATATTTACAATTTACAGTTTTAAATGAAGCTTCTTCAACTTTTTTATGATAATTCAAAATATTTTCTTTATGAAATGCTCTTTTTTGTTTCATTATTTTATAATCCATTGAAGAAGGTTTTGATACAATTTCAAATATTGTCTAAAAAATAATAATACTAATAAATAATATTGTATTTTGAAGTTTTTATAACCAATTTAATGCTTTTTTTAATTACCCCACGAGGTCTATAAGTTTTCATTTTTGAAATTATTTCTTCTGCTGTATTTTGAGATTCTCGAAATTGTGGCAATATACCAGCAAAGGAAATATTCAGTTCTTTTACTCTTTTATTACTCTCTGTTGATGCTGCTGGTCTAGATCGTATATACTGTTGATATGCATTATCACACACATTTTGCATATTTGACTGAAAGATAAATTAAAAAATTCAAATTCTAATTTTATTCAATTTTTATGAAAACACATCTAGTTATCTTACAATGTCAGTGACATTTTGATGCCATATTATCAATTCAGAAAGTTCCTCTTCAATCATGGATTGAGGTATTTTTCCTATTGCTCCTTCTGGTATATCTTCTGTATCACAAGTTGGGACTATATTAAAAGAACGTCCAAGAAATAAATGTAAATCTAAAAGGTAAGCATATTCATCTGGAGCAACTAGATTATATGCAGTACCAGTTCTTCCTGCTCGAGCACACCTACCTATTTAAAAAGTTATGCAGTAAAAAATAGTTTTAATTAATTTAAGTAATTATATAATATAAATAAATATATACTATGATTAAGAATATGCTAACTAACCAACTCTATGAACAAATAATTTACTCTTTGCAGGGAAATTAAAATTAATAACATTATCTAAAAATGGTATATCAATTCCTCTTGCAGCAATATCTGTTACAATCATAACTTTAACTTTTCCGTTTTGAAATTTGGCTGCATTTATTTTACGTGCTGATGGATCTAAATTTGAATATATGAATGTATTTGAAATACCAGCTTTATCTAAGATCTGTAATTATCAGTATAATTTTTGAATAAAGAATACAGATTCTTAATTTTATTAAATTAAGAAATTAATATAAAAAAGTTACTTGATGAATGTATTCAACATGATGCATCGTAGCAGCAAATATCACCGTCTGACTTTCAGGTTTTAAAATGTGTTTTAATAAACACAGTAATACAGCTAATTTTTCTTCTGATCTACACGTAATGAAACACAATTTCAATTCATCTGGTAATTTACTTTCTACATCAAGACGTACAAGGACAGGATTTTCAAGACCTGCTTTTGCAAATTCTACCAATAATTTTGGTAATGTTGCTGAAAATAGAAGTGTTTGCCTATTATCTGGCAATCTACTTATTATTTCATTTAATTGATCACCAAGTCCCATTTCAAATAATCTATTTAACAAAATTATTTTAACAAGCTTTGAGAATATAATTTACACAACAATAAAAAAATGCTTACATACCGATCAGCTTCATCAAAAACAACAATCTTAATATTTTTCAAATTCATATCCATTTCAATACAAATGTGTAAAAATCGACCTGGAGTAGCAACTATAATATCTGGATTTCCATGTATAGCAGAAAACTGATCATCCATACTATCTCCACCCAAAATAATTGATGATTTCAATCCTGTAAATCTTCCAATTTCTTTTATAAACTTTAATGTTTGAAGCGCTAATTCTCTGGTTGGTGAGAGAATTAAAGCACGTGCACCTGATTTTGCTTCTCTTACTTTTAATTTTTCAAATAAAGGTATTAAAAAACAAGCAGTTTTACCACTTCCAGTACGAGCCATAGCAACAACATCTTTACCATCAAGTGCTAGCGGGATAGTCTATTATACAATGAGTAATTATTAATGTATATTAGAAATTGTAGTTGGCTATTAAATCATTATTTTATTTAATTTACCTTTCTTTGAATTGGTGTTGGTACTTGGTACCCACGCTTTAAAATTCCTTTTACTATTGGATAACTCAAACCCATTGATTGAAATCCACCAGATTTTCCAGATTTTCCAGTTTTCTTTGCTTTTTTTTTAATTTGACTAAAAATTTCATTTTCATCACTGGATCCTTCTTCTTTATCATTATCTTTTATGTTAGGAAATTCTGTTTTCTTCATTTTACTTAAATTATTTAAGAATAATATAATTATACGAAGATTTTGTATATCATATGTACACGTGTTTTCAAGCTCTTGTCAATACCATAATGTTTTTTTATAAGGACTATTCGTTTTTATCTTACGTACCTTACGTATTGTAACATTTGTCATTTTTAAGGTAGTGACATTTTTAGTTTAAAAGTATATTAAGATGAATATAATATATTTAACGTATTATTTTATAAAATATTATAACTAATTATTTTTCTATTATCTATATTTTAAAGATGATTTGAATAATTTTTTATAATAAATTAAAAAAATATATATTAGAATATAATTCTTTTCAAAGAGATTTCGGCGTCATTTTATATTGTTATGTCAAGTAATATGACAAGCATAAAATCTTGTCGATTGAGTACTGTAAAGCTTTGCATTGATTGGTTTTAGCTATACTCTATACTTTGAAAGCAGTAAAAATAATACAAAAATAGCAAGTGTATTGTATTAAGTAAATTAGGTTTTAGATTTAAGGAGCAGAATATTTAACGTATAAATATTAACGTACAAATTTAGATTGTATATACAAACTAAAAACATATATATGATTAAATAAAAACATAGTATGAATTTGTCAGATTTTGTATTGGTAAAATTAAAATATATGATACATTTCATTTAATAATTATTAAAATCATTTAACTTATAATCAATCGTATACAGTTTCAAAAATCACATAAAAGTAAAAACCAATCGTTATAAAGCTGTTCTACGCAGAATCTATATTTTCTCCTAAATAAAAATTAATTGCAAGTCCAATCGGCAATCGGAATTTTTATTCTGAAATTATGAGTAGGATGTGGTGAATTATATGTTGTGTTCAACATTTTAAAATGTAATTCAAGTATTTGAAATAAATTTTAATAATGAGTAATTCATCGATGGAAATATACAAAGTTTTAACAGAACTTTTAAATATTATAAGTTGCTCAAAATGGTATAACAAAAATTTATGTACACACTATTTTTCATCTCTATTATGTTTTATTTCGAAATTTTCATTTCCAGCCGAACAAATATATTTAATCCTCAACAATTTTTAAAATGTGGTCATATTTCATGTATTACATGTATCAACAATAATAATATTGCTTGTTTTCAATGTTTTTTTGAAAATAATAATGCTGAAGTCGGTAAAAACATTGAAAAGATCATACAAAGTTGTTGCAACATTGCACAAGTATTCGGTTTTAAGTAAATATTTTATTAATTAAGATTTATATTAATTGTTGATAAATTAATAGTTTGTACAATTATATACAATTTAAAAATTTTATTAATTGTAATATAATTATTTAAAGGTATTTTTTTAATTTTATAGCCAAATTTCTATAAATCTTGAATTAAAAATTACTTAAAGGAATAAATATTTCATTTATTAATACAATTTTAATTGGAACAAAATTAATTTCTTGCTTTCAATATTATCATATTATTTATAATATAACTATATTTTAATATAATTCAGAAATATCTCTTAATTTTTTCTTTAATGTATTATAAATATTTTTTTTAAATTTATGTTATACATAATTTAAAACTTCAATATAATATTAAAATATTATATTAATACTTATACTAAATATTGTATAAATTGCCATATTAATTAATCTTATTCTTCAAATATTGAATTATTTTATAAATCAACTCTTATTTGTAATATAAAACTATTTTAAGTTTAATTAATACTTTTAAATTGTATAAAAATTTTTAAATATTTTGGAATTATAATATTGAACATTTTCAACTTATTGCTTATAATATATAACTGAAAAATGAAAAAGTAAACTTTAAATAAATCAATTTATATTTTAATTTACAGTTTTTCAAATCTATTAGCAAGTGTTTTTATTTATGCCAACATTTATATAGATAACTCATAATAAATAATTCAAAATAAAATTAGCTTTCTTATATTAATAAAGATTTATTTATTTAACTATTTAGACACACATTTAATAATCATTAATTATTTAAATAGAATATCAATATATTTAAAATGCTGATTAATTCAAAATAATTAAAATAAATTAATATTTATTTTAAAATTTGAAGGGAAAATATTGAAAATATAGAAAAAAAATTTGATAAATGTGTTTCATTAAAAGAAAAAATTGAAAATAACACAGATGAACCTGGAAATAATATGATTTTACGTTCAAATAATTCAAATATATCTTCTAATATTGTTTTAAGTCAGTTTAAAAATAAACCTTTAAAACCATTGAAGAAACGTAAACAAAATGTGAATTTTAAAAATAAAAATACCAAAAAATTCAAATCTAATGATAGTATGTCAAAGTTTTGTATTCCAAAAAATATTAATAAAAAAAATTATCATGGAGAGACAAAATTATTAGAAGAATGTAGGAAAGTAAGTTTTTAAAAAATAATTATTAATATGCTACTTGTACATCAATTGATCAACAACTAAATAATATTTAAATTTGTTTTAGGGACATAAAGATAATGTAAAATATTTATTAAATGTAGGGGCAGATCCTAATATAGCTTGTAATGCAAATTGGACACCTCTGGTAATTATTGATATAATACTTATGTTTGTGTGACTTTAAATATATTTTAGTTTTTTTTAGCAAGAGAGTGCAGATTATGGTTTTTATGAAATAGTTGAGCTGTTATTAGAATTTGGAGCAGATGTGAATAAGGCAGGCTATGATGGTAGAACAGCATTACACGAAGCAGCTAAAAACAATAATTTTGCTATGATAAATTTACTTTTAAAATACAATGCTAGAAAAGATATATTAGATAAAAATGGAAAAAAGCCAGTGTATGTTCAGATAAAATTTCTTTCTATTACATATATATGTATTTAACATTTTATTTAATATTATCTTAAATATTATAACATAATATTCTGGATAATTTGACTTATACATCCTTGTAAAGTGAACAATAATGTAAATTTTAATTATAATGCGTTAAATTATTTTTTCTATTAAAATATTAAATAAATATTTTTCTATTTTATAGAGATGACTGCAAACATAAAGATTTAACAATTATTTTGAATTTTAATGCAGAAAATACTATAGAGAATCATAAAAAATCTAATGAAGTACAAAAAAAATTTAAAAACACAAAACACATTGATGTCAGTGGTTTAAAAAAAATTATGTGTAATAAATTTTCAAGAAAGGAAGAAATGGAAAATATATTTAATTCCACAAATAGTTCTAAGATTGAAGATGACATTAATAATTGTGAATTAGAAAATGATATTAAAATAGTGTTTGAAAATGTTCCTAATAGTAATATTACTACTACTGTAAATAATTCAAAAGAATTTCCTAATAGTAGTATTACTACTACTATAAATTATTCAAAAGAATTTAAAGATAGTAAGAATAATATCAATTTTAATACTTCACAAGACATTGATGTTTTAAGCTTAAATGATTCAGAAAAAATTGACATTGATTGTAAATATTTCGAAAATATTACAAATATTATTTATCAAGATAGCAAATTTAATAGATTTTCCCAAAATAGTGTAATTACTATTAATAGTGAAATTGAAGATTTTATAGATATTATAAATTAATATTTAAATGTTTTTCATCTTACTTATATATGTATATATTTTATGAAAAATTATTAAATACTGTTTGTTTAAAAAATAATTTTAAAATTATTTTTTAAGTTTATAAATTCATAAGAAAAATATTATTTTTATTCATAATTTTTATATGAATATCATTATATTCAAATAAAATTAAAATTAAAATAAACTAAAGTTTTCACATTTCTCTTAAAATGAACAGTTCTGAAGAATATGTTCTAAATACATTACTAAAATCATTTTTAATTATTTATTATTAAATAAAATCAATCAATTTAAATTAATTAAAAATAAATTTTTAATATTTTGAAAATTCATTTTTTAATCATAAACAGAAAAATTATATCTGGAAGCTATAAATGCGCATTAATATTTGATACTTTTGTTTTCCGAGAATACCCGTGTAATAAAATTATTTTTTAAACTTGGAAGTTCTAGTGAAGTTAAATAATTGAAATTTGAATTATTGTCAACGCCTAAATTGTGCGCACATTGTTTAAAGCGTGTATTTGGTTGAGAAAAATTATAAATTTTATTGTTTTGAAACGATTTAGCTAATTTAAACAGTTCTTAAATCCTGATTATTAATACGAGATAAGATGAAATATTTTTAAAATGCTTCAAATGTTTAATTTTAAGAGATAAAAATAATTAGAAAATGTAAAAGCGCGAAATGGCAAATTCATCACTACATCTAAACACACATTGTTTTCATAGAGATAAAATTTCATTCAGTCTAACTTCCATTTTTTAATAAGAAAACTTCTTGGAAAATAAGTATCACACTAAGTCATCGAGTCCATCGTTACAAAGTATCTTGTGATTTATCACCTGAAACGAAGATAAGTATTTACAAAAGACCCTGGTCCTGAAAATTAGAGAAGATGTGGGATATAGCCGAAATTATCGATATCTTTTAAGTCCTTCAAAAGTTATTCCAAATTTTTCAGAAAAATAAAATGCATTGAGGGTAAATCAGATAGTTTGTTGATTCAATTATCACCCTTGCGAAGTCTTATTAATAAATTTAGCGATTTAAAATGAAGTATTATATGCAGTAAATATTGTAAGAATCATAATCTTTGTTATGTTTAATAATTATTTAAGAAAATAAATTGTAAGCTTTTGAATGGCTATCAATAATTATTTCAGTGTAATCTTCCTTTCCACTCCATATTTGTTTTAATAAGTAAACATTTTTAAGCGCAATCAAATTACTGGTCGTATTTTGTTTCAGTGGATCAAATCTAACTACTTAAGCGAATTATGTCGTCTAAATATATGTTTCACATAATGTATCTCTATATGAAATTTAAATAATTCGATGATTTGGTTTTTTTTTAATCACTCAGTTTTATGAGTAGATCTTCAAGTAGTCAGATAAAACTTCAAGGCTTTTAGAATTTTCAAATTTTGGGATAGAACTTGTTTTCATTATTGTTAAATGATTTATTAAATATAGTTTCAATATTCTGAGATAATTCAATCCAAATATTTATTATGTGAAATGTATGTTAATTTACCTCTTTAATTTTTTGATAAAAATGATTTATTTTAATAAGGTTTGTATGAATAATATTAAAAACAAAGAAGTACTAGTTTTATTAAGACGTTAGATTATCTTATTAATATTTTTTGAACGTTATCGTAAATTAATTATTTGTTTAAGTTTCTACAATATTGTTTTCACTTTTCACTACTGATTCGAATTTTCTTTAAAAATAGTATCTTCGTTACGTACTGAAATATGATACAAAGAATTTTGTAAATTTAATTTTTTCTGATCTTTTATTTATTTCACATGATTCATGTAGTTTATTATTAGGTTTTATAATAATAAAATATCAATACTCTGTTAATACATAATAGATGAAGATAAAATGTGTTTGATTAATCACTTTTTAAAAAGGAGAATGGTCTAAGTTATAAAAAAGAAAGTTTTTATTAAAGTTCCCTTCCTTATCTGCTGTATTTCACATTATATCACGTAAAAGAACAAAACGTTACTTATACTTTACAAAGATTCAATTTACAGAAAGGCGCGAAAACTTCTGAACTTAAGATTTGTAACAAATTTTCATAAATACTACTTACTTTGCTCATGAAATATATTAATTTTAAATCTAAATACCTGTTTAAAGAATTGTGAATTAAATATAGATGAATAATTTGAAAAAAAATGTCTACAAATACTATGTGGGTAAAAACACATGAAGCTTTGAGTAATTTTATTCAAAAGCTAACCTGTACCAAATGGTAAGTGTTTACTATGATTCTTTTTTTCTTTTTAGTACATTTTAAATAATAATAAAAAATGTGTTCTTATAGTCAACAAAAATTTATTAATCCAAAACAATTTTTAAACTGTGGTCATTTTGCGTGTACCAAATGTATTGGAAATGAGACTGAATGCATACAATGCAAAATACCAGGAGAAGTATCAGATATTTATTCTGATCGTGCTTTAAATAATATACTATTAAATTTAAATATCATTTCAGAAGCAGTAAAATTACCGTAAGTCTTTGAATTTAAATATTAATTATTTTCTTTCAAAATATCAGTATTTTGAAATTAATTACAAATAAATATTTTTATTTAATATTATTTTATATGAAAATAAACAGAATGTACAACTTAAATTTGAAAATTGGTTTAAATATAGATATAAAAATTAGAAAAAATTGTAATTTTGTAGTCATGATAAAAAAAATTTTAAATAAATAATTGAAATAAATACTTGTAGGTGGATTACATATTAATTCTATTAAGAAAATTGAATGATTTTATGTAAATTTTTATTTTTAGTTCAAATAATAACACAAATCATAAATCAGAGATTTCATCAATTGTAATAAATAAAAAAAATAATTCCAAAAAATTAATAAGCAAAAGGACTGTTAATAAAATTGATGGACCTAAGCAATTTAATAAAACCCGAAATACTTCTGTATGTGAATCAACTTTCAGTAAAAGTACTTCTAAAAGTAAAGCTAATGAAACTGTACCAAAGTACATTAATAAAAAAAATAGAAAAGGAGAAACACCTTTACACACTGCTTGTCGTGCTGTATGTTAATATTTTTAAGTTTTTTTTTATTTAAAATTAATTTTTAATTAATATATATTATTTTCTTATTTTATTTTTTATTATAGAATAATCAAGATCGAGTTAAAATATTATTAGAAGCAGGAGCAAAACCAAATACAAAAGACTTTGCAGGATGGACACCATTGGTAATGTTAATTAAAACATGAGTTTTTGTTAACTTAGTATTACAATATTGTATTCTTTTAGCAAGAAGCAACCAACTATGGATTTTATAATATATGTGAAGCTCTTTTAAAAGCAGGTGCTTTACCAGACATGTGTGGATTTGATAACAGAACAGCATTACACGATGCAGTACTTAATGACGATTATGAAATAGCTTTATTATTAATTAATTCAAATGCATCTACAAATGTTTTTGATAATGTAGGAAAAAAGCCTGAGTTAGTATATTAAGTTTTTATACTATATATTCTGATAATATTTATTTTTATAAATTTACTATAATTTTTTTCCTCCTAATAGAAATTATTGCAAATCGAAAAAAATGTCTAATTTATTTAAAAATTCACGAGATTCCATAGAAAATAAATCAGAAACATTTTGTGAACCACAAAAACTAGACTTAGATCAGTCCATAAATTTAATGAGTAGTGAACCAAAAATTATTTTATATGGATCAGATTTAAATCAGAAAAATCGTAAACTTTTTTTTAATCTAGGAATGGAAAAAAAATTAAAAATTGTTACAACTTTCAGGTATCAAAGTTATTAATCTCATATGTGTAATTATTCTATATTATATTTTAAATTATTATATATTTAAAAAATCTCATTCATAGTTCTTCAGTAAGTCACGTAATAATTGATACAAATGCAGCTAATTATATAAAACCTACCATTGATATATTACTTACTATATTATATGGAAAATGGCTAATAAGCAGTGATTGTAAGTTATTTATTATACATTATTAATTTTATTTATTTGTGAATGATGTGTTAGTAAATAATGTTACTTACACTTAAGTTCTATTATATTATAGGCTTATTAATACTAAAAGAGAGTGATAACATTACTGCAGATGATTTCAATCTCTTTGAGGTGAATCCTTCTCAATTAGACGATGCTCCTGTTCGTGCTAGAGAAAATGTTGAAAAACAAGTATAAACTTTATCATACTAATTGAATACATTTTTATTTCATTTATATCTTTATAATTTTAATAACAAATATAATATATTTCGATTACAGAATCCCAAATTATTTAACAATTGTTACTTTTATTTTGCTATAAAGAACTACGATTCTATTTCTTATGATGGAATGAGTATCACAAAGGACTATTTAATAAAACTTGTAACAGCGGGTGGTGGAATCATATTGAAAAGAGAACCTAAGCCTGAAGATATACAAGGTTCACTAAGTCCTTTTCATGTTGCACATGATTCAAAACATTCATTACATAAATGTACTCATTACGTAATTTATTTTGATTCTAATTCTAATTTTAATTCTAATAGAATATTTTATAATATGCCATTTTTAAAAACATTACCTTTTATGTGGTTTATAGAATCTATTCTCAAATTTAGATTAATAGATCCAGTTGATCTTGGTCTTTATAATGATAGTTAAAAAAAAACTTTATAATTTAAATATAGTTTAAATGAATATAGCTATATCAAATGACATATTTTATATTAAATAAATAAATAAAGAAATAAATGAATATATAAAGTATACATACATAATATTTACATATTAGACTTAAGCTAAGTTTGTTTATCCATATTTGTTTGCGGAATAAATATATTTTACTTATAAAAATGTAAGTAAATCGTTAAACAAATTTAAAATAAAATTTTTATTTTATTATATTTAAAACATGTAATTAAATTTATTAACTATATTTCATTTTATTAAATTTTGTCAAATGTAAAGAAAATAGCTATTATTATTACTAGATAATTATATAAGAAATGATATTTAACATTGATAAATTCATTTTCTCTGTAAAATGTAGACTAATGTGATATTATTTGGAAAAAAATACGAATTAATCATGGTTTTGGGTAAAAAACAATGGTATGTTTTAAGTGTTGATGCTAATGAATTAACGGATATATAAGATTTTCTCTCGTTCAAGCATGTCAAAAAATTATTTTATTCTTGTATCCTGATCGTATGCTCGTACAGTATAATGCAAGTTTGCCGGGGAAGTACCGCTAATCCAATGCATGCACGCATATATTGGTCCATACATACCCATGGAAAGGCAAGAAAATGTGAAGAATCTGATTTAAAAGTACGCCATGAGAGCTTGAAGCTGCGATTTGGTGTTGATTTATTCATTTTTTTATGCGAAACACTTTCATTATTTTGCTCATTGAGACGTAAACCTTCCGTAAAGATAGACTGAGATAGATAATTAATAAATTCCATAATCTATTGAACACCCTCCTATGTACATGAAAAAATAAATTTTTTTTTACTTTCCTCAAAAATGTTTTGTATTTATAACATCGATACGAAACACATGATTTATCTTAAAAAATTTATAAATATTTTAATTTTAGATAAAAAAAAATTCAGGTAATAAAGACATCGTACACAAGTACGAATTATTCATTAATTATAGATAATTCTAGTAGAAGCTTTTACGTATAAACATCAGCATTTAAGCTCAGGTGAAAGTATCTGAATATGCTCTAAAATATAGTTCATGATATCTTCTGAAAGAGTTATAATTAATTATAGGTTTTTAAATAAACAGTATAAAAAATATACAATACATAATTATGTATCTATGTATAAAAGATTTTAATGTATCATAGCTTGTAAAGTAAAAATTTTTCATTTAGGATTTATAAAAAATTTTAATCTAAATCTGTTAAACCATGTAATATATATATATATATTATCGGAGCTCAAATAAATAGTTACAATTATCCACTATTACATTTCGATTTCTAGTAAACTTCTTTAGAATGAAATTGTACTGTATAATTTTAAAATTTCTATTGGAAGTAAATTCTGTAACGTGTTAATTTCACCTTACTTACGAAATTTACCTATCTAAGTATTTTATATATATCCATACATAAAAATAACAAAGTCGGCCTTTTACAATTTCTATTTATCAAATTATTGGTTTTTAAAACAAAGATCTATTTTTAATTTTCATTAAAAATTATGATATGATATTTTCATAATAAAATTTAGTCATGACTTTTTACAAAAAATTGAAATGAAAAAGAAAATAAAAATTTGTTTATTTGAAAATTCAATATATACATTTTGTCTTAGTTTAATACGTTGCAACATTTCAGCTTGTGCGCTTATATTGATATCAACTTAATTTTACAGACATTTAGTTACAATGAATTCGTAAAAACCAATCAAACAATTTATTTGTATTACATCGTTACAATTACGTATAGGGAGTATTCCGTTATTCTCGTACGAGTTTGCGTAGCATTTCAAAATGTCGCTGGCGACAGGCGTATTTCCTGTATAAATGCACAGCGAAAGTTTCGAGCGTTCCCTTTTTAATTCGTTCACATGACGATCGCGAGAATAACGGAATGCATCCAGAATTGAGGTGTCGGATAATATAAACAGGTATACACAGTTTCAGTAGGCCTTCGGAACCAATACGAATATGCAATTTCTAGACGCCAATTAAAATTGCTTATGCATGCTTAGAAATCCATTACGCACAGTTTGAGGTGTGGTAAAGAAAAAATTATTAATCTACTTTACGAAATGATGCAAAAAAAGCAAATAAATTTTACACGAGTATTTTACTTAATATCCTTTTTATGCAAAATAAGATCAATTTATTACTGAAATTAATATAAATTATCTTTTAATAGAGATTTTTTCTTTAAACCAAATTTATGTCTCAAAAATAATTATTTTCAATTTAATCGTTTTCAAAATCGATTTATCTAGAGTAATTGATGACGTTATACATTTATAAATTCAAGGTAGCCTAATATAAATTTTATGTTCATATCAGCTTATTAAAAAAGTTTAAATATCCATTTAATCATTTATAAATATTGTATAATAATTGGCTAACTTATTACTATAAAAAATAACTTTTAACGCTACCTTAAAAGTTTAATTTTGTAATACATTCAT
This sequence comes from Platyscapa corneri, assembly GCA_018907185.1. Classification (NCBI taxonomy): domain Eukaryota; kingdom Metazoa; phylum Arthropoda; class Insecta; order Hymenoptera; family Agaonidae; genus Platyscapa; species Platyscapa corneri. The sequence goes on along the minus strand of JACCHW010000108.1, from coordinate 41,122 downwards.
ACATGTATAGTATTTTCTCAGATGATCAATAAAACGTTTGTACATAATTTTTAAGGTTTAAATATATTTTTTTTTAATATCAAAGAAAAATTTCTCATTAATAATGTAAATAATATTATAAGTTATTTTTTATTATAAAATTCTGACTATTTGTTGATTTCACTTTTGAAATAATGTTTTAATTATTGTTTATTAAATTTTAAGTATTTTATCTTTCTATATAATTTTTTATCCTTTAGTTTTGTTGTTGTTGAATTACAATAGTATTATCGCTTTTTACGTCTAAACAACTGTAACAACTGCTACTTAAAAAACTATATCGATATCTTTTAAGAATACATAATTTTTATTTACTTTGTTATTGGTTGTACAATATTAAATTATTGTGGTTTAATTTAAAATTTTATAAAATTAATTTTTTACATATAATCTTACATTTTTTTTTTTATTTAATGACAAATTGATCGAATGTTTATTTGGGAATGCCAAAATATGAAAATAAATGATATAATTTGAAAATTTATCAGTACTTAGCTATGTATTTTTATAATGACTAAAACTAATGAGTTTGGATAAAGAAGTTGATTTCGTATTAATAAACTCATAATATACTTTGTTATAATTAGTTTATTATTAATTTATAAATATATGATATATTAAAAATCTTTAGAAAGACTTATTAGTTTTCTAATATTATACAGCAATATTAAATATCAAAATATTAATTCATACCTTATTAATGAATAACCAACATTGTATTAGCCTTAAAGTGAATTCAGTTATTTAGGTAAAATTTTTCATACTTAGTTATATTATGTCTATATTTGCATTCGTTTAAACAGTATCAATATAGCTTTTTCCGATTTAGACGTCATTAACGTAATTATAAATAAGAATTTGGAAAGTTATTATTCTCGGATCAATTTGTATTATATGCATCAGCACTCATAAATAATTAATTTTACACAATCAATGCATTCTTTTATAGTAATTTACGACTATACGTGCACCTTATTTTTATAGTTTTGATAAATGCAGTTATTCCATTACGTTAATTGCCTTAAAATTACAAGACATCCATTTTTTTATCGATTATTTATAGGTAAATAAATTCAATAAGCCACGGGACATAAAAGAAGTCTTTTATCGTTACGATTCACAAGCTTGTTATTTATTATTTGTTACCGCTGCCGTTGTTGTTTCCTTTTTTAATATGGAATTCAAAGGATATTTATTGAGCCAAGTTTTTCATTTCCGAGTGGCTTGCAATCCGAGCGGCGCGCGCTCATTATCTCTACTGTTCTCTTTTCTTGCTCCCTCTCTCTTTCTATGCATTTACCGAAGAGGAAAGAAAAAGAGTCGACCTCCCGGTGGCCGGAGTAAGGAAAAGGGAGAGAAGAGGCAGGTTGCGAGGAAAAGGAAGATCCGAGCGTCGGATGTAAGCAGAAAGGAAGGGAAAGGAAAGGAAAGACGGAGGGGGCCGGTGGAGAGAGAAACAGCAGAAGGAAGACCCTTCTTCCTCATGGTGTCGCCTCGCAACGAAGCGGAGGGAGATAGAGAGTGAGTGAGCGAGTGAGAGAGAGAGAGAGAGAGGGGCCGAGGGATAAGGAGGGCAATGTTCCCGCGATGAGAGACAGGTAGGAAAGACACTTGCGGCCACCGGTAAATCTCCCACCTGGTCGGCTCTCTCTCGGCGGCGGCGGCAGCGGCTCTTACCTTGGGCGCCGCACACCCTGACCCACAACTTGGGAGACCGCTTGGGACCGGAGCAGCCGGGCTGCCGCCGCCAGTTCGTCAGTGAGGCGATGAGGCTGCAGCGCGCGCGCGATTAGGGTTGGCGGACCGCGGACTTGTTACGCTCGTCAAGCGTCACGCCGGCAATCTTGCACGCGCCTTCGTACCCCGACGACCAGCAGCGACCGAACGCCACCCCCGTGCGCTCCCAGCACACGAGCAGAGCAAGGATGCAGTTCGGGCCGTTAGCGGTGCTGCTGCTGCTTCTGCTGGCCGACGTTGCCGTCGGCCAGGACGACGACTCGCTCGCCGGTAGCTTTTTGTCAGGTAAGGGTTGCTGTTGTCCTAATCACTTACGAGAGCGCAAACGGAGGGGAAAAGGGGGATTGCGCGCTACGAACGGGGTCAGACACGACGGTTTATTTAGAAATACCGGGAAGACCGGCACCGGTAGCTTCGATCACGAAGATAAGATCATGTACACTTTTACCGAGGTGTCCTGTTTTTCATCGCAACTCCGATGCGTCCTGATCGAAAGTAAGTTATCACTTAGCAGAAACGACTCGAGGATCCCCAAGACACTTTTATCGGCAGATACCTTCGTACACTGGCACTCTTTTGCATCTCTTTATTGTTACCTACCGGCAGATCGGCTTAGCATTGCTCCTTGTTCCAAATACTTGCTTCTATTTTTTCAGATTGCTTCAACGATAGGCAAAAGCCAAAATTCTGTTTAAGCTTGTACTGTCGATTTCAAATCTCGATAAGTGCTGTTAATTTTTTTTTATTTAAAATACGAACGGGATCAATGCGTCTCTTAAACTCTCACCCTCGAGAGATTCTTAAAGGCACTTTCATTGAAACTAACAGCACAATTCTTGGGTCTTCGGATTCTTCGGCTTCGTCCTACAATTATCGCGATAGAGAAATTTCTAGTTTTACCATCATGATTTACGAGAGTACCGAAACTAAGTTCTTATGTTTGCAATTGATGCGCGATACTCTTAAAAAACCCCCTGTAGCTCATTTCCTTCTTACACAATGTATTTATGCGTAACTTCCTCTTTCATGATATAATAATGGTAATTGTATAACTTTCCGTACTCAGGATTATAATAAAAACGAAACTGTAAAAATTGTACTGTTAAATGCGAATAAACTTGGATAAGGAGTTGGTCGTATTTCGGGAAATATTGCTGTGAATGAGCATTACAATTTTATTTCAGATTAGGAAATGTCGAGGGAGAAGTTTTTACGGCTCTTGTAAAATATGTAAGCGATAAGGTGCCGAAGAACGAAAGATAAAATTCATTAAAGACTCGCTGTCGTTAAAGATTAGTGTCGAGCCCTAAAAAAGTGATTGCATTTTAATTTCGATGTCAGGATAAAAATGAGGAAGAAAGCATGTAATAAAGGTATGAAAAAGCAACGACTCTTCTACGTTGTATCCAATAAAAGCTAATGCTAAGTGATCGTATCGCATAGAGCGACGTTAAAAAATAATCGCGTGGTAAGTATGTTACAAACGAGAAAAGCAAGAACCTTCATACGGGCAGGTCTTTGAGAAAAACAACATAAAACGGCGCCTTATTTACACCACGCGCGACCACCGCCTCCTCCTATGCTTACTTTGGCGTCGATGCACAGGTAAAACGAGCGCACGAGTTAAAAATTTCGGTCGCGGAGTCGCATCCTCTTATAGTCGAGCGCGTATGAGACGGACGGCGATTACGGAAAAATAGAAATTCGCGTGCTGCCTTACGGCACAGTTATATCTCGAAGGATGCGACTGGCCCACTTCCCGGCTACGGGCCGTCAGAAGCAGCAAGAAGAGGACGAGGTGGCATCGGGAGGGGGGCTGCGCGCCCCCCACAATCGCGTGTATATATACACACACACTACCGGCGTGAAAGAAGGCCGGTGGCCGGCTTAAAGCTATACATATACGGCAACGGTATATCTAGCCGAGAGAGTAAGAGAGAGAGAGAGAGAAAAGCAAATCGATAGGTGACAGAAGAGTAGTCGTGAAAACAAAACGGAAATGCATGGAATTTCTTCCGCTTTGTCATTAATTTTCATTCACGATTCGCTACGTCGTCTTATTTTCCATTTTATAATTTTCCTTTTAATTGCGTTAGAGAGTAGTTTGTACGTTTCGCTGATCTACGAGTTCGACTCCACAATTGAAACCTTCCATGTATAACAGCAATATTTGGTGTACCATTACAATTAGACTATATCTTTAATATCGGAAATAATTAAATATTTGCATTTGTAAAACACTATTCTTAATATAAATCATAAATCGCATTATTTTCCTAAAAAAGAAAAAATATTTTTAATATTTGTAGAATGTTGAGATAAAACTTGTATTAACTAACATTATCAAAATATACGTGTCAAATTCTGAAATTACTTTAAATGAAATTTATATGCTTTTAAAACTTGATAATTTTTTAGGTAAATTATTAGACCAACTTTATAATTGTTCATTTAAAAATATGGTACATTAATTTGACCACTTAAATAATAAAATTAATCGATTAACTCTAATTTATTTTATAAATACGTGACATTTTATGAGAGATAGATAAATTTCAAATAAATCTAACTTTATTGAATTTATTAAAAAATAATTAGATGACATTTATTCATCCGATTTTTTTTTCTATAAATATTTATAATTATAAAAAATAATGTTATCTAATTTATAAACATACATTTAAACATAAATTAAAAATAAAAATTTTAGATAGCTTAATACTAATTCCATCTATATATAGAAATAAGTGGTTTTATAACGAATATTTTTTACTGAAGAATCTTTTTCAATTCTCAATGATAGTAACGTGTAGTTTACATTTTACTGAAGTACAAATTATCATGTACATAGTATACTGGTAAATAGTAATTAGTATACTTTCAAAGTTTTGCAAATCAAAGTATTGTTATGCACATGCATGGAAATTATAGTATAATATTTTTCCTATTTACAAGAAACGGTAGAATTTCAATAAAAATTCTATTAAACGAGAACTAAAAATACATAAAAATTATTGGTTTTCTAAGAAAATTAGAATGAAGTCACTGAAAATTATACAGTACACTACGTAACAAATAAATCTATAAAACTCGTGTTATTATTTAAGTAAAATATAATGATTTAATTTTTTATCAACTTTAGCTATAAATTATTAATTTTAGTGAAATATTTATAAACGTATAATTGATATAAAACTTTAAATAAGATGGTTTCACTTTTTATTCACTTTTACATAAAAACAATTCTGAAATTTCGATCATAATTTAGTGGATTAGGATGGTATTTATAAATAAATTTTGTAGATCAATAAATATATTTTTGAATAAATCTTAAATTTTGTAAATAAAAATTTGTTAATAAAATTTATTTATATAATATACTTAAAATTAAATATTTTTATAATTAGTTTTATATTTTAAACATTGAGTGCAGTTATTATTTTATAAAACATGTTAATGATAATTTATACGAATTTTTTTAACAAACAAAATGTGTACTGTTTTACATTTAAATAAAAAGTTTTCAGTTGAAATTGATTTTTAAATAAAGAAATTAATGAATTTCATTTAAATATTTATATTTAACAAACATAAAAATAGTTTATTCCATTAATAAAAAAAACTAATGTATTTATTTAAATTTTTTATAATTAAATTTTAAGCAAATGGTGGTTTTGACAAATTTATATTCTATTAGTTTCTTGATTGTATTTGCAGAAATTTACATTTATTACTTTTTAATACTGAGCTCACAATCACAAAATATTTTACCGTTTTATACCTGCATAATTTTCTTTGTACAAAATAATTTACAAATTTGAACACTTAAATTTCATTTAAGTTACTAATAAATATAAATGGTTAACCTAAAGACAAATAATTTATAATATATAACTTTAAATAAAAAATTATTTGTTATATGCACGAGAAATTCATCTATTTATTATTGTTGATTTTCTTGAAATAGCAAACTGTTAAATTATTTAAATATTAGTAAAGTTCAGATTTTTAATATTGTAAACGAGTTATCTAATTGATTGTTAATGAAATTTTTAAAATTAATTTATCCGACTATTGAATTTTAATACAATACAGATATTAATTTTTCTTTGCAGAAGTTGCATAAGAAACTTTAGGAAATAACGAAAATTATCAGAAAATGTAATATAAAATCATTCCTTACAAAAAAAAAAAAAAAAATTAACTATCATAATACATCGGTCATTTATATTTTATTAAACGTGTTTGCAGAGCTTCACAGCATTACTCATATAATCTGATATCTTTATTGAGGATTCTTTGTGGTTCTTTCGTACGTATTCCGTTATCAATACAAGGACAGACTTTTCAAGTACATAGTCAAGTAAGCAATTTGTAAGATCGAGAAAAGCAAACTGATTTCAAAGTGAGTATTCCTCGCTTTACGTCCCAACATTAGAGATCTCAAGAAATGTGAAAGTAAATTTTCATAATTTTCTGCTTAAATAACTGAGTATTCTGAAAAGCTGTTTTCTGAGTATCTGGCCTAAGTAAACAGTAGCTCCGGCAGCTTTTGGGACGGGTTAAGGCGTTGGCGGTGTTTCGCATCCCCCGCGGGTAGAAACACACGTGCGTCAACGTTCCTGTGATCTCTCACTCGACAACAACCGTTACGTTTGTTCGGGGCCGTTATGCGCCTATATATATGAGCGAAGTGAAACCGGCGCGAATTCCGCATGTTCCGGGACGATCACGTGTCCTCCTCCTCCTCCTTCCCCCGTTCGCATATAACTTTCATTGGTCGACGTCACGCGCGAGCGCCAATTTTCGAGGATGCACCTGCAGATGACCCTTTTTGCCTGTCGACCTTGCCTTGGTCACCCCATGCTCCGTAACCAAGGAGAGACACCTTGATCTTCCGTTTTCGCGGATAACGCTTGTTGGCATTTATTACCGAGTACCCGGTTTCGTTGCTTAATTTAAGTGTTTAACGAGTGGAAAGGCACTTTGATTACGTTGCTTATTTTATTAAGGGTATTAGAGAATACAAGATCAATAATAGTTCTTCATGCTTCATATAAACTCACGTTTCACTAGTTTCAAAAGTGTACTGGTGTGATAATCTTTATGTTTGCAGCTAATTTTGGTTAAAATTAGACAAAATAAACATTTATTTGTACTTTATAATATAAATTTATAATATTGTAAGTTTAAACTACTATTCTAGTAATTTAATAATTTTAATATCTTAAATTGAATCTTTTATTCATTTATATGAAATATTGTTATATTTACACTTCGCAATAAAAAAGAAGACATTTATCAATATAGGAGTATATTATTATGATCACATAATAAATATTAAATTTTTTGAATTCATAAACTAATAGTATATTATACGTAAACAAATTTTTTTGCTTTTAAAGTTCAACCATAATTACTAAATTATTATGCGGTTTATTTTAAAATTATATATTATAAAGAACATATTGTCTTTATGAGACTTTTTTTCGTAAAATTTCCAATGTGTTATGTAAATCATTTATTATAGTAAACATTTAGAGTTTGGTACCTTCCAAAAAGTTATGACAAGTACACCATTATATTTTTATTTTAATTATACTGAGTTTTAATAAAACTTTTGTAATATTAAATTTCTGATAATAACAATGATAAGCTTTAAAGTATTCGCAGGTTCAAAATTTTTTTTTAAATTCTTTGACGTAAAATTTATTAATCAGTGGAATTATAATAATTGTTATTATAAAAATTTATTGACGAAATAATTTTTTATTTTTTTATTAATACAATTCAGATTTGAAGTCCGATCACAATTACTCGCTTGTGAGATAAAAAGTTCGATAATAGCATAATAAAATTTACAATATAATCTGATGAAGTGCACATCATTCTCATAATATCGAAACCTTAAAATACCGCCTCCCATTGAATTGAGAAGTAACGGTAAATTAGAATGAAAACGAAAAATATTTATATAAAGTAAAAATTCGTTGGAATAAACGTCGAATGCTAATAAGTCACTATGTTTACGTTATATTTAGTATTTTTCTTTTTATGAATCTAACGGGGATTTCCTTGCCACCTTTGGTCGCCTTGCCGCTTGTGATTAACAAGAGATATAGAAGGCGCCGGCACCACTCACAGTAATACGTAGACATAACGAAACGAGCCTGTAATGTGCTGAATGGATTTTTTACACGCTAATGAACGATGCGATTGTAATACATGATGTAACTGTAAAAATCAAATAGTGCGATAAAAAATTTACTCGTACGTGTCTTGATGTAATACATTCGATATTTGGCTGAAATCTCGTTAAGTTGTAACGTAATGTGATATCATGATACTACATCTTACTGTAATACACTAAACACTTCAGAATTATGTATTATAATTACAAATACGTTATCAATAAAATTAAATTAGTTAACACACAAAGTTGATTAACCATTGATTGCCAAGCTAAGAATGAATACATATCTAAATTTGTGATTGTGTATTATTATTTTTCTCACTACTTACATATTTTTATTAATCTTGTTTAATTAATTTATAATCTTAATTAAATTATTTTATGACCTACGTTTTAATGTAAAATAGCTTTTAATGACATACTTTCATTCTGATTGAAAAGTTATCGAGTACTTATACGCCACTTCAATTATTCAAAACTTTATATTATGGCATCTTTGTAAATAAAACTTATTTAACTTTTTTTTAAGCGAATTTTTTCGATGTAATATAAAACGTGAAAAAATTTTATATGCCTACAGTAAAAATTATACGTATGATACATAAAAAATACTTTGAATTCCTCTTATGTAAAATTACTTACTAAATTGAAACCTGAAATTAAAAAAAAATCATTACTTCATTGTTTTCTCTTTCTTTGAATTAGTTTATTGGCATGTCATATTTTCAAATTAGATGCAACCAAAATTAATTTTGTCTTTAATAATACTATTGTTCATTAAATTAATGATAGAATTTATATCTAACAATACATTTTTAATAACTACATACAAAAGTACCTTTATAAAACTCTTATAATCGTGCAATAGAGAATGTTATTACAGGTAAAATGAATAGACATAAATTTAAACTTTAACGGCAGTGAATTTAAGCAGACATTTGTCTTTACATATATTCAAAATCTATAGTACATAATCAAAAAATGGAGGTTGTAAAACAAGCTGATAAAAAATTTTAACTTAACTAATTTTTATGCCAATAAAATACAAAATTCTATATTTCTGTTTAATTATTATTTAATAAATAGATTTGTTACTAAAAATCATTATACACGATATTTGTTTGTATATATTATTTTTTATATTCTAAATGAAAATTATAATAAAAAACAATGTTTTTTTATATCAGATATTCTCCTTATAATTAAAGCTGATCAAAATAGTAAGTTTATCACATATTAAAGGATTAATATACAACTTTAATTTTTATAGACTTGCATATTTAAATTAAAATGAGTTAAAATTTTATTTACCGTAAGAAAATAATACTTTTTATTCGCTAATTTAAGCTAAATTTTCGGTTTTTTCATTGATCATCTAATACTAATTTTGATAAATAAAATTTAAGTTTGATAATAGCATGTACATAGTTTTATACCTATTATTTAAAATTTTTATTTATATGGGATTCGGATCTAAAAAAATGGTTTAATGAAATATAATTTTTAATGTATGAAAAATTTGATCCATTATTCTATTATAAAATATAATTAAAAATATAAGTTTTACTAAAAATTTAATTATTCTTCTGTAAAACATTATACCAACATAATAAAAATACTTATTTAATTTATTGAAGGATGACTGTATAAAAAATATAAAAAATATATTAAATATAAAAAATTATTAATATTATATCGCACAGTCAAATGTTTAGAACTGAAATAATAGAATGTGTTAAAAACTTGATTATTCATATCGATTTCTGATTTTATTAGAATTTTGTTATACAGATATAAAAATATAATCAAGATTTATTTGAAAATATCAGATTATCTGCTACATAAATGTTTTTAATAAATTAATAGATAAAAAATCAGCATTTATTGAAAAATCATGCTATATTAGAATAATCAATTGTTCTGTGCGAAGTTATAAAACTTTAATGTGATAAGAATGAATGTTTAACAAATGAAACTAAATGCTTTTTCAATGATTTATGCGCAAAGGAATTAAATAGCAAAGCATATAAAGGTACCAAAGACTTGTATTGGATTCATTACTGACATTTGAAAAAAGAAATTCAATAATGCTTTGTTGCTGTTTTAAGAGAAAAAAGTTTTCATAACTTTTATACGCGAATCCCTAAAAAGAAAGAAAATGGAACTTTCATATTGATATAAGATCTACAATGAATGGATATCCAGTTTCTTATGTAGAAGACTTCACAACTGGGCCTTGCAACCTATAACTAAGTTTATATCAACAATCGATTTTATTCGAACTTTTTATCACTTATTGTTCACATTTGAAGATATCATCAACGTGTCCTTTAATCTTTTTTTTAATCGGTTCGAGTAATATTAGTATAAAAAAGTATGAACCCATTCGTGGAAGATTTATATGCATGTAATTATAAAATCTATTATCAAATATATTTTGGGATTCCTTAAGAAATAAAGATGAACACTTACAACGTATTCGATTATTTGAACGTTTCAAAGAATTCCGGCTTGTGAATCCTGCATAGCACGATACTGCAAAGTGGATAACCGCAAAAAAATTTTTTAGCTATGAAGTCTTCAGAGAAACCATTCGCCCTACTGAAAAAAGTTAAACTCATCAAAAGATACCACGAGTCAGATTAGGCCTGCTTTTCGAAATTTTCAATTTTCGTCACAGATCATTATAAATTACATGGGCATAATATTTACTGAACGAACTTTTTCAAAAAAAATTCAAGAAAAGAATTTTAATAAACGCAACACCGTAAGGACTACTGAATTTAAAAACTTGTATTGTGTAGAACATATTAGTAGTTCAATTTGAAGAAAGTGTCTGTTTCATTAATATTCCCATGAGATGTACCAGATTTAGTCAGTAATATATTTTTCTAATAGCGTATAGGAAATGAGTCGGAAGCATCAGTCTTTTTGAGTAAATATTAAAGCTATGTAGAAGAAAATTCTTCTACTTATCATCGTGAATTATTAAAAATTTTCAAATTAAAATATTATTAATACAAAAATACAATGTTTACACTTTTTACGTATCATTTGTTGCATATCGAACAAAGTTGTGTAAAATATATGATAAAATATTAATAATAAAACGGTAAATGAGTAAAAAAAAGTTTTCTTTGAAAAATTTTCGTCTTAATGAAAAATATTCTTTTATATCCAATACGTGTGTAAAATTTGCAAGTTTTTTCCATACTTAGTGTAACGGTATGAATCTCTTTAGTACGGGAATCCTTTTAGAATACAGGCATACATTAAGATAAGGAAAATTCTGGAAAAAATTTATGATATATCTTATTAAATTAAGTTAAGTGCTACACTAATACAATGATAACTGAATACCATTTACTTGAAATAGCGATAAATGCTGAATAATTAAATTAACCCATCACGAACCATGTCTCTCGTATTTAATTAAGATAAGCATTAATTTCAAAATTTACCGCTAAGTAGACAACTTATTCTAGTACAAATATTATTTCTAACTTTTAAAAGTCGATAATTAAATTTTGTGCTAAAAAAATCTTATTTTATGCAATTAAAATTTTCAAAGTATCCAATTATACAATTATATGCACTAAAAATTTTTTAAATTTGAAGCTTGTCTAAGTACAGACTAAGTTTAACTTAAAATATGTACAGAAGCTGAAATTTTATTGATTTTGGGCGGGAGTCTGAAGACCTTTATTTGAATTGTATTATTCTAATGTATCAAGCATGCGGAGCCGGGTGACGCACACATAACTCGGCCCAGTAGTTATATAGTTTTTTTTTTTATTTTTTTTTGGGATCGATAGTTTTTATTCGCTTAGACTGCGTAGTTAGCCAAAGGAAATAAAAATCGATAATCGAGACGTTAATTAAAGTGATTTGACATTCCTTCTTTGCGGTTGCTATCTGAGCCGTTCTCCAAATTCGAATTGACCTTTTATTTGTTGTGTCCAAAAGAAGCGAATCTTCCAAATACAACATTCACGACTCTATTTCCATGGAATCGCAGAGGAAGCGAAGAAGACTTTGCCGTTTGAAAAGCGAACGACCGGACATTTCCCGTCGACTCTAGTCTGACGGTCGTCGGCGCTATCGCTTTTCCCGAGTCGGCAATTCGAAGAGGGGTAAGGAAGATCGATCGGATCCGCGCGGTTGTTCGATATGACTCAATTGTCGCACTCGGATTTCTCCGTGTCGTCCCAGCGCCGCGGCTTCCGGCGCTCGATAGAAATCGCACGCCGCGCTCACCGGTTATTCAACCTCATTACTGCAAGGACTCCACGTCATGATCAAGTTCAGGCATCCCGCGGACTATTTATACGCCGACGAGCAGATTACGCATGCAGGAATTCCTCTCTTTTGGTATCCCCACACGGCCCACACCTGCTCCTCCACCTCCTCTTCCTTCCCCCGCGCGACGCATAAGTGTTATATACAGTTAGCGCGAGGCGCGTTGGCCTGGCACCGCTGGGAATGGTTTGGCTTCTCGCAGCCCGCGCGTTACATCTCGCGCGTTGTATTGTAAAATATGGCATACGGTACATATTATTGCGCCAGCCGATGTACACCAGAAACAGAGAAAGAGAGATAGAGATAGATAGATAGATAGATAGATGGATAGATGGATAGATAGATAGATAGAGAGAGAGAGAGAGAGAGTGTGTATGCTTTTGAAAGAGCAACGTCGACGGCCGGAATCTTCGATTGTCTTAGAAGCCGATCGGTATTTGACGCTCGTTCTTAGGGAGATACAAGCCAACGGTAACTTAACTGTTGTTTTTGTCAAGGTCTTCGGGTCGGAGTTCTTTTTTTTCCTTTTTGGCATTTGGAGTCTCGATTACCTTCGTTTGTACGTATTTTTAAACTTAATGCGAGTTTTCAAATGTTGCGGCCGTGCACTTGCGGACAAAAATACACGATAGAAAATTATTATTGTAAGTGGGTCAATGTGTGACTAAGCAAGCAGGTTTCCTTTCAAATTAAGAGTCTTTCGTTTTAATACAAAATTAAATGTTGTCGCTTTATAATAATCTTTTCAGCTGGGTATTCATGTTTAATGAAGCATTAAATATATGAGGTAGCCTTAGATAATTTGCATTTAGAACTCTTAACGATCAAACATAAATTAGTAATAAGCAGATAATTGAAATGAATTATTTTTAATACAAATTTAAGAAATAATTATTCGTAATGGCTAATAAAAATATTACTAGTAATGACAAAGGCAATTATTTCAAAATCATTTAATATAATCTTTTGTAATCGCCATTTACAATCATATTTTAAGGATGCAAGAAAAAATTTCATTTTTGTTGTTTTACTATTTTTATGCTACTAGATTTTAAAATATTATCTTCTGCTATATTATTAATTTAAAAAATTATTAGATTCATTTATTGCCGCGTTCGGTTTAAAATATCATTACTTGATAGATTTTGAAAGAGAAGCTTTTTTTGTAAATAGTTTCGTAACTGCTAATGTTTAAAATAAACTAGATAACACATTCTTAATTCCAAAAATTTTTTCAGAAATTTTGGGTTACTAAATTTTTAAATTTATTTTAATTTGAAAAAATAATAAATTTATACTGGTATTAAAATTAAATCTAAGGCTGTCAAAAAATAGTAGTGTAATTTCAGTAGAATGGAATGCTATTTGATGTGATATAAGACGATCATGCATTAAATTTTATTTTCAAATAATAAATGATTTAACTAGAAAGCAAAAAATTATAATCGTTTGGGTAAAAATTTTATTTTTACTAAAGTCAGATTCATGTTTGGCTATTTATATTTCTTAAAAGTGTTTTGATGACAACTATGGTTTTTACGTTATGCCTTGTTGATGCATTTCGAAGTACACATACCGTTTCGTGAAAAAACGCGTCCAATCAACTTCCCCATAATCATTTCGCATAATCATTCAACGGTATCGATCCTCTGTTCGCAGGTCTCCTAGATTCGATTACGAGCACAGCTAACAGCGAAAATTGCCCAGGCATGTGTGTGCACGCCATCGCCACAATAATGTGTTACGAAGTTCTTGAAGACGTGCCATGTCCGCAGCCGTCCATGCGTTGCTGCGTCGATTCGCCTGTCAACGGCACCGATCCTAGCAGCAGCTCTAATGAGGTCGTTGACTACGAGCATGATAACGTCACTGATACTCATCATCATCATCAGCAACAGCAGCCACAGCAACAACAGCATCAGCAACAGCAGCCACAGCAACAGCAGCAGCAGCAACAGCAACAGCAGCAGCAGCAGCAGCAGCAACAGCAACATCAACAGCAACAGCAGCAGCATCATCATCAACAACAACAACAACAGCATCATCAATATCAACATCAAACGAACACGACGACCATTTCTGTAACGGCGCTAGCAGTCACTACTCAACGACCGACGAGCACCGCAATTTCGACCATCACGACCACAACCACAACCACGACGAGCGCGAAACCAATCTTAGTAAGTTTCAAGCTACAGCAGCAATTTCCCGAATAAAGAATTGTCGAAGTTGTTTTAAGTTTCTACGATGTTTCTAATTATCTTAAGATACGGTAAAATGCTTATTAAAAATCTTTATACAATTAAAACAGTATTCGTTTTCAAATTCTTTTCCTTTTGATCTTTTTATCTAACAACCTCTTTTGTATCATCAAAATTTGATATTTGACTTATATTAAATCATTGCACGTATAAAATAATTTAGCAGTGTATTTTTTTATATGTGAAATTATTCTTCTATTCGAGGAGAGTAATAAAATTTGAAAAAAATTTAATTTTATTTATTCATAAAAATTTGTCACATATATATTATAAATTGAGCCCACATAAATTATTGGAAATAAAAAAATAAAAAACTTGATTATATATTTTAGATAAATAATTTGTTGCATTCAGGAGCCGATTTTGATGCATAATTATAAATTTATTTATTGCACTATAATAATACAATGACATTTTTTATGAGCTAAATTATTTGCTCTGATTCAAAAGATTTTTTTATACAAATGTGACTTTAAACTTATTTAATTTTCAAAACGATACTGGAAACATGTTCTATAATTGATTAAATAAACTTTATACTTAATTATCTATACAATTTGTGATAGTTTAATATAGATGTTTAAGGTAAAATTTTATTGTTCTAGGAAAATAAAAAGGATGAAACAGATAAATCAACTCGTAAGTATCGAAACATCTTATAAAATAAAGTAAACATCCGCGTTAATTTCTGAGTAATAATTAAACAATAGTCGTCCGCATAATGTTCTGGTGGAATATTATGGTGATACCTAAATTGAATGGAACAATTAAATTGCTCTACAACAACCAATTTGAACAAATAGCTTAATTATCAGAAGAATTATTAATTCCTCTAAATTATCAACTCACCTCATAAAATCTGTCACCAAACTTGCACAAATTTACTTAACGGACCACGAAGAAATGCATCCATTTTAAGCAATTAAAATAACGAGCCTAACCTTTATGTGAACTCCAAATTCCACAGCGAAAAGCTGTTCGGGCATATGCATGGCCGAACGTATCGCCAACTATTGCGATGCGGTGCTAAACGTGGAGTCACTTTGTAAGCCCGGTTATCGGTGCTGCGTTTCTCGCGATATCTTCGGAGACTCACCCCCAGGGGAACTTCTTGTTATCGACCGTACCAAATCGAACTTGACGCGCGTCGAGGAAACGAGCCCCGCCAAGTTTTCGTCCGTGACTCCGGCTATGGGAGGGAACGCTGGTCCAACGAGACCGAATACGAGTGTTGCGATTTTTACGAGCACGACGAGCACCTCGACAACGCCAAGACCGAGGCCTGCGTCCCAGGAACCCCCGAAGCCCTGCAGTGGAGAGTGCGTCAGCCCCTTTTTTGCCCTCATTTGCGAGAATGTGGACACCGAGGCGGACTGTGGCGAATCCGGCTACTGCTGCATAAGAAGTATTGTTAATAAACAGGTACGAAATCTTGTATTGCTTGGTAAATTTATTCGTTGAACTATTAGTTAAATCCACTGGTACATACTTATTACAAGCAGAACTCACTCGGTGTCAAAAGAGTAGACTTTTGATACCATCGATGTTAATTTAAAAAAAAAATTTTTATTACAGCACACGCTTCAAAAATTGTTTAATATAAAAATAAAATTTTATAATTACTAGTTGATGAAAAAAACTTATTATCGTTATGCATAATTTTATAAACCACTCAATTTGCTTTTTAGTATTATGATATCAAATTCATTTGTAATGTTCAACGGAATCGAATTAAAATTCTACTACACTCTAATATTACCAGTCTACTAAATATTTAAAACTGATGATTTTATCTTTATTTTAAGAGAATTTCTTTCGAAATTATTACACTTTAACAATAAAAAATATTACCATTGTATCAATAAATGTTTAAAAATACACGTTTTTAATAAATAGTTTCTAGCATTGCATCAAAATTTTATTAACTCAAATTTTATAAGTATTGAATTTTTCATTTTATTATTTTTTAATTTGTATTGTAATATATCAAATCTTTTTCACAAAAAAATATTTTGGATATTGAGTTAATTTTTTTAAAACTTATTTTTCCTGCAATTTTATTGGAAAACTATTGTTTTTAGTATAATAATTTTTAGTTTTTCATATTCACCAATTATTATTTTATTCCATACTCAATGCGTGCATTCTTATAGAACTTTTTTAATATATTTTTTAGGATACAACAACGACGATGCGACCGACGACCAAACCACCTCAACCCAAGTTGCCATCTTGTCCAGGCTTCTGTCTAATGAATATAATGTTAGCTTTTTGTGAAAGACCAAATGTTATTATTTACCGGACATCTACATGTACAACGGGACAGTTCTGTTGTGATAATACTAAAAGTCCTCCGGTATGTAATTTTTATTCCTGAAGCTTTGTATAAAACAAAAATTTTTATGTGTAAACTTTATGAAATCTAAGGAAACTTATAAGACTCTACTATAATACTTTTAGATAATTTTCACACTCAAAAATGAATTATTTTTATTTTATTCACAGACTAGAAGACCAAAACCAAAACCAACTACTTCTAGACCATCGGTGACAACTGTTGCACTTCCACCAGATCCACGGCCAGAATGCCGGGGATCATGCATAGTCTCTTATCTCTCTTTTACTTGCTTCAGTAAGTTTATCAGTTAAAAAAACAATTGCACTTTCTTAAGTTAATGAAAAAATATTATTTTTTATATAATTTTAATTATTTTACAAAGAAAATTACTAATACAGTTTCCATTCAGATGATCATTATTTTTATAAATATAATATCTATTCTTTTGATTTAACCAAATATTTTTTTTTTGAAAATCAATTACAATACAAATTTTTAAATCTTTAATCGCACTTTCTTTATTTTATTTTCTCTAATGAAATATTACATATCTCTGAAAATATCTTTAATTTAGAATGTTGAATATACTTGAAAACTAAAAAAAAACTATATCGATGTATTTTAATTAAAATGATATTATACAAGTATCAGGCAGTATCGATAAATATCATTTTTACTTGTATTTTTTATTTATTTATTAGAAAAAAATAAATTTCCTAAATTTAAAGTGGTATATTATGTTTTTAGCTAGATTACTATTATTTTTATGATTAATTCAAACGTAAAAGCAATAAATAATAAAATTAAAATCAATTTTATGCATTATATACATATAGTTAATATTATTTATAAATAAATAAATAATTTCAACGTTTAAGCAATATTCGAATGTATCCTTATAACTATTGAAACGGATTATTTTTTTATATAAATTGCTTTATTAAGAAAATACCTTAGTTTTGAGTAAGAAGAAAAATCTGTTGAATAAACCATATATTTTAAATCCGGTTCGAATTACTTGGAATATTATTTATTTATTAAAAAACAGGTCATTTTTTACTGAACATTAAATTAGAACTTTAATTGGTAAATTTTTTATTAACAGATAATGCAGAATTAACAAATATCTTCAAGTGTAAAAAGCCTGGTCACCAATGTTGCGCTGCGAAATCAGTGATTCGGGAATTCCAAGGTATCCAGGGTGAAAATGTGACAGATTTGTCTCTAAGCAATAGAAATGATACGATATTTACTATTACACCTCATCCATCATATGCAACACCTACGTCAACACTTCTTTGTAAGTTATAATTTTGTTTATTTACTTGCTTATTTTTAATTATTATACAAAATGAATTAAATTTATGGATAATCAAGGACTAGATTATCATTATTTAAATGAACAGAAAAATTAGTATTTAATTTTGGATTAAATAGAATTTGTATCATATTCTTTTATAAGTATATCGAAAATTTAATACTTTAAATTTTTCATACTAATTCATTCGTATTATGATTGATAAAATATTTTTAAGATTTTTAATCGTTTCTGAAATTACATTATAAGTTTTTCATTGACAACTTTTTATAAAATACATAGCTATTTTATTAAATTACCAAAAATATAATATAACCGAGTATTATCACAATGAATAACTATACAAACATGCGCATAAAAGAAACATATATTATGAAGATCATTCATTAATAATCAATATTTAATCCGTAAATCAATCTTATTTTGAACCAATTCAATTATTTTCATATTGTACAGCTAATTAGTAATGAAATTTAACCAAAACGAATAATATTATAAAAGTATGCATTTAAATTACAATGTCCTTGCACTAATAATAAAATATTGAACTATATAAATAAACACAAGAAAATGTTTTTTTACTTCATTTACATTACATTTGTAATAAATGCAAATGATAGTACATATAATATTTGTCAAAGTAATAAATAACAGTTAATAATAATTTTTAACTATAAATTCTAGAAATTTTTTAAATCTGAAACTTAAAATTTGATATAAAATGACTCAAATGTAAATTTCCTTAAAACTATGCCTCACTGATGCTTAATAATTTAACTTAATGACATAATTAATTATAAAAGAATTCATAAGCAAAATGATATCCTGCCTAAACTATGGTAAATATATTAAAGTAAAATCACTGAAGTGAATCGCTATCTAAGTAGTCTCCTCGCTTGGCTACTAATGTTTATCCAGTGCGAAAAATCTACTGCACGCGATCTTTGTGATTGCTTTCACTTCCGTGTTTAATTCACGATATAATTGCAAGATCATGCGTTAATATAATTTGGATTATTCATCACGAATAATTTCGTTTTTCGGGTGCCAACAGATGAAACGACGACAATGGCAACCACAACGACGACTGTCAAGAGCCCGGTATACAATAAATACGTATGCGGTGTGAAAGGAACGTCGCGCGCCCCAATACAGGCGCGTAACCTCGACCGCGGCGCGCGGGTCGTCGGCGGCGAGGATGCCGATGCCAACGAGTGGTGCTGGCAAGTGGCTCTTATCAATTCGCTTAACCAGTACTTGTGTGGAGGTGCCCTCATCGGTACCCAGTGGGTTCTTACTGCGGCCCATTGCGTCACCAAGTAAGAGTTTCATTCATAATTATTAAGGTTTTTTTAATTACCATGCTTTGATGCTTTTTTTATCTAATATTGAAGTTCAGGCGTACTTGTATATACTAATATATAGAAAGTTACGAGTACTATTGCGCGTTTATAGATGTGAGCGTAGTAAATTAAGAACATAAGAAATTCTATATTTATAACGGAAGCGTCTGCAAAACAGGAAATAAAATAAAAAATAAAAATAAAAAATAAAATTACGTTTATTATTCATTTGAATAATATGAATTTTTATTTTGTAGTGTTTATTAATTAGTAAAAGAGGCTGAAGTAATTTATGACAATATGTCCTTGATTTATTTAGAACGATCCATAAAATTATCGGTCGCGAAAGTTTCTTTTTCACTTCATTGGTATTTACTAAACGACGCGATAATAGACCGACAATACGAATATCACAAAACCACGTATCTGATTCGATTAAATTCGATTAGTTCGATTAAGACTAAAAATAATTTAAATAAAGATGAAGACTGATTTGATTAAGACTTAACTAGGATACGATTTTATTTTGATTTTTAAATTTAGTGAATTTTCTTGCGATAATAATTAAGTATTGGCACTCTCTTTATTTCGAAGTATATTTCTAATATAGCGTACGAAGACATAAGTTAAAGGTAAATATAAAATGACGATTCTTTTATGCGAAGATAAAATCGCACGTGTGATGAGGTGAACAAGTATTTTTTGCCAAATATATTTTCGAAAAATTTACAAAACGTTCTTGTCACTTTCCGTTCCGTGTCTGAAATTCCATCATTCCATACTCCACAATGGTTTTTCCGTGTGGCCGATTAATTCACACACGCGATAAATCAGTGGTGAAAAGGCAAACGAGTCAATGGTCGGCGCATCTAAATGAATTGCGTGTCTGTCGTTCAGCATCGTGAGATCTGGCGACGCGATCTACGTGCGAGTCGGCGATGTCGACCTCACCCGGAAGTACGGCAGTCCGGGAGCCCAGACGCTGCGCGTCGCCACGACCTACATTCACCACAACCACAATAGCCAGACGTTGGACAACGACATCGCGTTACTGAAGCTACATGGCCAGGCCGAGCTCAAGGACGGCGTCTGCCTGGTCTGTCTACCGGCGAGGGGCGTAAGCCACACAGCCGGCAAGAGGTGCACCGTCACCGGCTATGGTTATATGGGCGAGGGTAAGCCTCTTTCTCTTCTTCCTCCTTCCTTGTTACGAGGATGTCACATTTCTTGTTGTGGGAAAAACCGGCGCTCGCTGATTTTACGAGTCACTCCGTAAACTCGGGATGAGCCGCTTTCTTTCTGAAATTTTTTCTTCTTTTCTGCTGTGTCGTATAAAAGTGCTTTGCTGCATTTTAAAACGACACTCGTCAGAACGAGAAGAAGAGAGTTTGTAAACATTGCGAAAAATATGGCTTATTCTGCTTTCTCATACACGTTTATATTTTGATTTTTATTGGGCAAGTCCCTGATGTGCATTTCACGTTCCGATTATTAAATAGAAAAATTGATTTGAAACGCAAGCTTAACTAGATTAAAGAGTATAAAATGCTGCATTTTTTAATACCGTTACAGACCTCTTAATGCTCGAGTATCGGCATGAATATTGCGCGATTCAGTCTTGCAGATTTGTAACGATTTGCCCAAAGTAGCAATATAGATTTACACGAATTAAAAGTACGGGTTATAATTGGCTTGTTTCACTCATTACTTTTAAGTTAATCATCAATAACTTTAACGTTGTAATAATCGAAGAGGCGCTATTTAAATTAAGTTTTTCACACAGCTAATTTACGCATTTAGATTTATAAAATCTAATTTATCGATAAATTAAATCCACAATGAAGATTTAATTTTACGCTGCAGTATTTTTAAATTTTATTCCCATTACTTCTTATTAGGTATAAACTTCATTTTAGGTGCAGCATTTTTTAATGAAATTATGTCATGTTTTTCTAAACAGCTGGCCCAATTCCGTTGAGAGTACGCGAGGCAGAGATTCCGATAGTGAGTGACGCGGAATGCATTAGGAAAGTTAATGCTGTAACGGAAAAGATTTTCATTCTACCAGCAAGCAGCTTTTGCGCCGGTGGTGAGCAAGGCAACGATGCGTGTCAGGTAAACAAATTGCTCTTTCGTACTTAACACTTCGCTTTACAATTACCTGTAACTACACTGTACGTGCGCGAGAAAGGTAAAGGATCTTCAAAAATAAGATATTACAATCCTTTTGAAGCAATAATAATAACGAATAACGCGAATTTTTTTAAAAGACTTGGTAAAAAAATTTTAAATTAACACCTGAAGAAATCATTTTTATTTATTAAAATTAAATAAAGTTTAAAATTTAAAAATGAGATTTTATCGAGATTGTATTGAGTTGGGTTTATAAGAAAAAATGTTTATTCGAAAATTCATTCCATTAATATTACTTATGTGACCATACGCATGTGAAATATATTTTAAATACAGTTTCAATTTTTAATAAGTGAAAATTGTATATTGAAAATAGTTACGAACAAGTATTTATAAAGTGGTACATTAAAGATTATGGCATAAAAATATAATTTTATACAACAAAATTTGTAAGTAAAAGCAGTTTTATAATTCCCATGTAAAATTCAGCATCACTTAATGATGGTATACAGATTTTACAATAATTATAAGTGTAAAAACTAGATTGTTAACGTTTAAAAAGTTAAAATTTGCTTTAAAAAAAGGGGGATTCAAAAACTGGAGGTACTTTTATACTTACATTCAAGTTCTTATGGAAACAGAAACTTGAAATCAACAATTTTGTTTACCTATTTCAGGGCGATGGTGGTGGTCCACTAGTGTGCCAAGATGATGGATTTTACGAACTAGCCGGATTGGTTTCGTGGGGCTTCGGCTGTGGTCGAGTCGATGTGCCTGGTGTTTACGTCAAGGTGTCAGCCTTCATCGGTTGGATCAACCAAATCATATCTGTAAACAATCTGTAGCGCGTTTGAAATAATTAAAAAAAATTGGGATACCATCGCCTTCGTTCTTTCACGTACTTAACAGCGAACGTTGTTGCGTCTTGATGATTGTTTTTCAGCTAGGAGGGAGGGGGTTGAATTTTTAAATAAGCATTTAATAAAAATTATGAGGAAATTTTACTTTTACGTTTATAGTTTGCTGTGATATTTTGAGGACAATCTTATATGTAAATGTGTTTGGTGAATTCAAATAACTTTATGACATGTACCGTTGCCGTAAAGGTAGAGAAAAAAAATTTTCGACCGAAGAAATGAAAAATTGTCAAGATGCGCCAAGGTTTTTGTTATTTGTAGAACTTTTTATGTAAAATCCGCCACTATCGGATGCTGTAAAAATTAAGTTTATTTCCGATTTTCAACTCTAATGCATCGTTTGCATAACACGTTGATAAGCGGTGAAATTATTTATTTAAGATTGCACTGTAATTCGATAAAAATATGAAAAATAGAAAGCACCTGCGCTTTCATTGTTTTGTGGAGTGACGCGAATATCCGTTTATGATAGATTTTGTAAATATTAAATTTAAATATTTCGTTATCTATGCGGTTTCGTTGAAAATTGTAGCTAAAGATGTTTCTGTTGAAGGAATTGACTGTATTGTGCTTTGTAAATGAACGCATCATTTTTCACTGTAGAATTTATTTTACATAATCTTACAAAAGAATAAGTGCCTTTCTATATCATAGAAAAAGTTTATTGTGAACAATAATCGGTATGTAGAGGTTAAGACTTGGCATAATATCGCATTAGGCTATCGTGTTATTACTGTACAAAAAATATTAATTTCACATTGCATCTTACATGTGTTTTATATTTATTATATAAGTAATAAGTAAAAATATAAAAAATCAACATAAATAACTGAAGAACTTAGAATCTGTACGATTGTAAATTCCTTACTAGAAAACTATTTTTACTAGACTTAAATTTATAAGAATAAGAAAATAAGTTTATTGTTCGTTTTTCTTCATTAAAATAATCTTTACAAATTTATATAAAAAACATTTTTTTATTATATATCATACCCTTAAAAATATAATTCAGAAGCTTTGTGCAAGACGTCCATATTAAAGAATTCCTCGCATTAGATTATCTAAAAACTTTATGAATAACGTTTATACTAAAGAAAATTATACCATCGCATATTACACTTTCTATTTAGTGAAAGCTTCTATGCATACATACAAATATATATACACTTATCAAAAAATAGAAACTCTAAACAATTCTAACAAGTATTTCTATCAAGAATTATCTATAAATTTCTAAACAAACGCAAATCCTTCCCGATTGTCAACAACACTCGTTTTGTGCATTTGGAATTATATTCGTAATCGAAAAATGTTGACGCAAGGATAGCAATTGGTCCTGCTAATGTTTTTTTTTTCTGTATACATAAATTAAATATGCGTATATGAAAGTACGGGACGTTTTTAACGTAGCCGTTAAAATTTTTGTTTAAAAAAAATCTCACGTCTATTGTTAAAAAAAACTGCAGTCTACTGAAATAGTAGGACTTTTACAAAATTAAAAGAGAACCAAACTGTCAGTACCTTATTAAGCCTTAAAAGGTTCACTTTTTAATTAAACAACACCTAAAAAAGAAAGAAAGCAAAAATTCTATATTTTAGAGACTTTCTTTCATACCTGAACTTCTCTTAAAAGTTTTAATTATAAGATCCAAGAACTTTTCTGTTAGTACTTTTAACCTTTGATAATCGCTTAAGCCGTAATTTGTCAGGTTTTATGAATTCCTCTTGTCCATTTTCCTTATCATCATGATCCTAAAATAAAAAATAAAATAAAAGTTTAAATCATCCGTGTACCATTTTATTATGTTTACATTTTAATCATCAGCAGTAATTCAAAACAGTAGTGTACTTGTAAAATACCTTTAAAACTTCTGATTCAGACATAGTTGTTGAATCAAATTTAGTTTTTGTGGCGAAAGGGAGATCTGAAGTTGAAGCAGATTTTATGAGACTATAACTATTATTATATATTAAAGGAGTTCTTATTTTTGTTTCACTATGTGGTGTAGAAGATGTTACATGATTATTTTTGGTGGGCGTAGATGAGTAGCTACCGTTGTCTCTATCATTTAAATTTGGAGACATCATATCTATAATAGTGTTATCCTGAAATAAGTATTATCTATTTTAAAGAATAAATATTTTTAACACAAGACCTTTTATATATAATATATTATATTATATATAAAAAGAATTATTGTTAAATTAAATACAAACTTCATCTTCGGAGGATTCAACGACTTTTTTAACATCACGGAACCTTTGAATAATTCGTTCGTGTGGTGATGTCGCTATAAGATGACGGGGATAATTAAATTCTTTTCTAGCAGGAGTAGTACCTAAAAAATAAAAATATTATTTTAATAATTTGTAATATTTTCTTGTGTCTATGCACACATGCAAGTATTAAAGTTATGCATTTGCACGGAAAAATGCTACGAAATTTATTGCTAATACGTATTAAGTGATATCTTAATATATCAATAACATCCAAATTTATAGTCAGAAAGTTAATCGATTAGTTTCAAGTTTACAATGAAAATTAAATACAAAAGCCTCGACTAGTATGAATGTCTGCATTATTGAATTCATAACGATTTTTTAAATTTCAAATTCAATTTGAAAATAAATAACACAATAATATGGATAAATTTTAAATGTTTAAATTTTTTAATACAAAATGCTTAACCTACCTGTTGGATTGTCACGACGTAATTCTTCGACAATGAATTTCTCAACCTTTTCATGCGTTGAATTCAGTTGATAAGCGATTTTATTATTCCATTCTGAAGATCCTATTGCTTGATTATCTAATTTATTATTCACTTCACTGAAACTGTTCTGCGCTGTAACACGTTGTTCCTCCATAAAGCGAGTATGAGCTTCACTAGCATCCGAAATAATTTTATGATATTCCTAAATCAATATCATTTTTAGAATATACAATTTTAGCAGGTAATACGATTTATTAAATTGTTTGTTCGACTTAAATATTACAAACACAGATCGTTAAACTTACTTGAACTTTAGATAGCAATTCTTCTCTTTCTTTTTCAGTTTTGTGTTGTAATTCTATAGCATTAGCTTCAACCAAATTATTATAAGATAATAAGGCATACTGTGATGTATTTAAATCTCCTTCTAATTGATTAATAATATTGGTACTCTGAGCAAGTGCACTATCTGCTATATTCCAATTCTAAAAAGTAAAAGGAATAAATTTAATTTTTATTTTATTTAATTTATCAAAAATTTATAGTTTTACCTGTTCCAATGTTGATGAAACATCTTTTCTAATAACTTCAATATATTTTTGAATTTGCTTTTCAATTAATTTTTCTTGTTTTAGATTTTTGTTAAAATTACCCAAGTTACTTTCATGAATATCACTATTTTTCACTTGAATTTCATTCAATTTATTTGAAATAATAGAATGGCTATGTAAATTCTCTGATTTTAAACTTTCATATTGTTTCCAGGTATTTTCAAATTGATTTTTTAAATCGTTAAACATCTGTTAATTTTATATTTTATATTAATAATAAATTTTTTTAATTTTTATATCGTTAAAGTGACCTTTTACATACCTTTGAAAACGATTTCTCATTTTCTACTATTTGATTTTGATTTTCAACAGAAATTTCTACAGTCTTTTTAATTTCATTAATTTGCTTAGTCAAATTATCTCGATCTATAAGTAAAGAGTTGCAAAATTCATCCATATATTTCTTCGTGGTATTTGCAAGATTTATTAACTTTTGAGATGTTTCATTATTTAAAGTTTTTAAATTTTCAGATATTTTATTTTCAACAAGTTCGCGTATTTGAGGAGATATTTTAACAGAAATATTTTTAAGTAGTTCACGTTCATGTTGAGTCATGTCTGATGCTTTTTCTATTTGTGTAAGTATCCATGAGTGGTACTCATCATACTGAAAAAGTTTAATATTATTATAACAAATTATTATTGTAAACAAATATATGTAAATAACTTACACAATTGTTTGTTTTTTCTGTCAGATTTTTAGATATTGTTATTTCTTGCTGTACTAAGTCCATAGAAATATGTTTAATTGTTGTATCAGTTCCTTTGCTTTGTTGTGCAGTTATAGAATTTACTTGATCTTTTAAAGAAGAACAAAACTTAACCAATTCTTGTGTATAATTTCCTAAATCTTCTTGAATATTTTGAAAACGCTGAAACATTTCTTGTTTAAATTTTTGTCCTAAATTTTCGTTTTCTTCTTCGACTTGTCTAAAAATAACATAATTAATAAATTCTCTATTTTCAATAATACAAAGTAGAATTAAGAATAAAATATTAACATACTGTTTTCGATTAATTTTATCGTGTAACTTTTGTGTATCAGTTGTTGCAATTTCAGCAACATTTAATAAAGTTTGAGCCTGATTTAATAGAGCTTTTTCTGTAGTTACATGTTTCTCCACTAAGTGTTTGTTTAAATCTCTATCAAAAACTGTTTCATTTAATTCATTTTTTGTAGTTATCAAAACATTTTTCGTTGATTCTAATTTTTCTTTTGTTTCATGCAATGCATTGTTAGTTGATTCTAACTCTATTTTAAGATCAGTAAATATTTTCTAAAAGAAATTAGTAAAGATATTTAGTATTAAATTAATAACAAACATTAAAATAATAATATTAAACGTTTACTTCTTTATTTTGCATAGTTTCTTCCAGAGCTTTCATATGATTAATTTTTTCTTCAATTTCTTTTGTTTGAACTTCAATTAGTGATTGCATTTCATTATAATTTTCTTGAGCTAAATAAACACCATTACGTTCACGAGTTGCTAATAAATCACGTCGTAATCGCTCAATTTCTTCCGTGTATTCTTTCAGCAAAGCTTTTTTAGATAACTTTTGATTAATTTCTGGTCGATTTGTGATATTTTTTGCACGATGTGCGTAATCCAAAGTGGAAAGTGTTTCTTCTATGTTCATATTGGCAGGAGATATAGTAGCTATAATAGATGTTTTAGTTCGTCCCCCTAGTGACTCTTGTAATAGCCTTGTCAATTTTGATTCACTAAAATTTAAAAATTTATTATTTTAACAATTATTTTAATGTAAGATATTTGAAATATGAAAAAAGTATTTTCATTTATAAAATAAATTTATAAGAGTTATAAGATCATTTAAACTTATAAAAAAATTATAATTTATACCGATATGGAACATGAGGTGCTCGTTCTACTAAAGCAGTTATAACTCTTCCAAGAGTTAATAATGATTGATTGATATTACCAGCTTCTCTTGCTCGTCTATCAACAGCACCAGATCTTCCTACATTTTCACTACCAGCCAAATCAACTAAATTAAGTTTACCCGTTTTAAGGAGTTCTTCACCATCAACTGTATTTTCCTTTATATGTACCGTGATAGAAAATACTGTATGAGATCGACTAGTAAAATAAAAATAATGAATAATATATTAATAGCTTAATATGTCTTATTTTAGCTACTTTTTATTAATAAAAATATACCTTGAATGAGCATTCATTAATGTAGCAGCAGTCTGACGCTTTTCTGAACCTTTTTCTAAAATTTTGTACACTTCACTTTTATTGTGAACTGTGACTTCTTCCAAGCCATGAATAATTATTGCACCTTTTCTTGATGCATCTTCATAAATTCTGATAGTAAATAATTATATAATTAACTGTTGATATAAGACAATTTCTTATTTAAAATTTTTTATTAGAATATTTTTTTTATACCTGATTTTAGATGCATCATCACTAGGTGATAAAAGATCAAAAAGCTCCTCATTATACAATTCTAAAAAACTAACACGTACAGAATATTCTTGAGCACCTAGAGTTCGTAATTCATCAAATAAATGACTCAACGATCGTGGTATGATTCCTGCTGATGAATCCTAAATAAATAATAATTTTTTTATTATCTTAATATTTATTTCTATAAATTTCTAATATTATTATTCTTTTTTTATATTTATTTTTTATATTGAAATAATAATTTTATTATTAATAAACTCTTAATTAACATGGATAAATAAATTTATGTATAATTACATCAGTAAAATTTTCTTCATTGTATTTTGTCCAAATTTAACAAAAAATATTTATGCAATTGCAATATGATTTCTAAAACAAATTTACTAATATACTTAAATCACATTTTTGTCTTATTTTAATTTTGTATGATTTTAATATATAAATTAAAAATGTTTTCTATCTTATTTATTTTATATTTTCATGATTAAGAATGTTGAATTATTAACAATATTTACAGTTTGCCAATGTAAGGCAGGGTCATTGCAAGTTCCTTCCATGGTAAATGTTTTCCCAGTACCTGTTTGCCCATATGCAAACACTGTACAATTATAACCAGCCAAAACTTCATCCAAAAGTGGGCTAACAACTGCATTGTAAACATCAATCTAAAGAATAAACATAAATTTATAATTTTGTTATTTACTATTTCAATATTATTAAAATAAATCATTAAAATTTGAATCACCTGTTTAGAAACTGGTCCAAATACTTTATCAAATGTAAATTTCTTTGTAAGTTTATCTTGTGGTCTTTCACGAACAACAATTTCTTTATTTGAAGCAACATCAACTACAAGTGGTGATTTATTTGTTTTTTCTATATTATTAACTGGCCTTAAAAATAAAAGTTTTTGTTAGGCTTAGAATAATTAAAAATCTTTTAATATCATGTTTTAAACATTTAATTAAATTACAATTGACATTTTAATTCAGTTTTTTCTGTATAAATAAGACGTGCATAGAAAACATCAATAAAAATACGAATATTTAAAATATATTAAAGAAAACAAAACTCGTAGAAAACAATGAAGATATGAAACTACATAATCAGCCAGATGTGAAGCAACGACAAAACCGTAAGAAACAAAAACTTGTAGAAAACAGCCGAGATTTTCCATTACGTTTGACATTTTCCTCATTAGCACAACATAACGGACGCCATGTGTTGATTTTCTTACCTAACGCGAACGAAAACTTGTATGTGTTGATTTTTTTCCTTCTTATTGCGCGTGTCATTCATTTTCACTTTATTTTTAGCGTTAACACTCTCGTTTGTAAATTTACGTTCGCTTTTACAGTGATTTTCTCTGCACTCGCGAAACTCCCTTTATTTCCAACTGTACCGCGCCGTTTTCTTTTCTTTCAGCGTCTTTCTCCAATACCTGACTCGTGCAATACAACCGTTGCATATTCACAATTTAAACGTCGCATTCAAATAGCCGCCGGTAGAGGGATGACGGATTCGTCAAAATGTGAATCTCGAAATATAAAGAGCTGATTTTTTTATTTAGTTCATAACTTTTTGTCATTTTTGAAAAATATCTTATTATCGTTAAATTTTTATATATATTTAAATAAATATTATAATTTAAAATGTATTTAATGATTTATGAACAAAATTTGTTTTAAAAAAATGTGTAGTAGTAATAAAAAAATTATTTAAAAAATCTTTTTTATATAATTTTTTATTTTTAGTGATTAAAAAAATAGACATCATTACCGTAAAATATTATATACCCATTATCTACAATTTAATATTTATATATATATATATATATATATATTAAATTCTATACATATTATTACAATTTTCTTAAATATAGAATTACTTATTATTTAGTTCTTTAGTTGGTAACAATGCAATTCTATAGAATTGTACATAGGTGACGCGCAGGCGAATTTTGAAAGTTTGTCAACGTATTTTAGAAATTGTCGCATACTATTCGTATACTTTTACTTGCCTGACAAAAAAGTTGTACATATTTGTTTATTATTATGTAAAGATTATATTAAGCAGTTTCAAAAATGCCTGTTAGAGTAGAACCAAATAAAATTAGTGAGGTGTTCACTGCCGTTCAGTACAATCGTACGTGTCATCAAAATTATATGAAAAAATTAAGAAAGTATTATGATAAGGTAAGCTTAAGTTTTTTATTGCATTAATTTTTTTCATTAATACACTATTTTAATTATTTTTTTATTATCATTAATTGTCTTTAGATGGATTTCAAGTGTTTCGTACATGAGTTTATTAGTAACCTCAGAGTTCCTTTAACTTATATTGAAAAACATCCAAATGTTGAAAATACTTTACAATTTGCTGCTAAGTTTGCAATAAGCCTGCAGCCACAAAGTGAAAACGAAGAAGAATATGAAGAAATGTGTGCATTTCTTGAACAAATCTTTGAATTTCTGTTAACTCACCATGGTGCAAAAGAAGTAGCGGTAATACATTACATGATTAATAAATTATTATAGCTTTTAAATTTATTATTAGATAATATTATTTGTACTTCTATAAAAAAAACTTTCTAAATTAAATTAATATTAAAATGAATGAACAATATTTTAAAGCAATTTTTAATTTATTTGTATTAGCTGCTATATTTATATAAATTATTAATTTATAAATTATAATTAGATACGGTTTCGAGTATGCTATTATCTTAACATGATATTGGATACAATGGGTGACAATGCCACTATTGAGGATGAACTGTGTAATAGAATTTTACAATGTATGATGGAAAGAATTTTAGATAAATCACCAAAAGTTAGGGCACAAGCTGCTATTGCTCTTCACAGATTACAAGAACCAAATAATAGTGCTTGTCCTGTTATGAATGTATATTTATTTCATTTAGCTAAAGATCCCAGTGCCGAAGTAAGAAGAGTAATTTTAGCAAAAATGGCTAAAAATAAAGTAACATTGCATGCAGCTATAAAAAGAACAAGAGATGTTGAGGATTCTGTTCGTAAAATGGCTTATTTATTTATTAGTAAAATAACTGTTAAATCATTAACAATATCTCAAAGAGAACAATTGATAAGTAATGGCTTGAAAGATAGATCAGATGTTGTTAAAAAATGCGTAAGGGAAATACTAATACCTTCTTGGCTTCGCTATTATGATAAAAATTTCATTAATTTCATAAAGGCTATAGATGCTGAACATGCAGCAGAAACAACATCTTTAGCCTTAGATTGTTTATTTAAGTAAGTTTCAAATATTAATAATTAAATAAAAATATGTTTATTTAAGTAGTTCCAAATAATAATTAAATTAAAATATTTTTTATTTAATTAATTAGTGTTTTCTTTTTTTTTTAATAGGAGTGCAGAAATTGGAAATTTAATAGAACAATTGCCAATAGATAATACAAAATTTGTTCCTATTGAACAGTTAAGTAGTGAAATAGTTTTGTATTGGCGTTGTTTAGCTGAGTTTTTAAAAAATGAAAATTATACTGATGAATTTGAACAAGTTATGCCTGAGTTATCATTATTTTGTGGATATATTAAGGATTTTATTACACTAATTGATACAAGATCAAATAAGCAATATGAGCATATTTCAAAACAGTTTATTCTCCACCAGTTATTTGAAATGGTCAAACTTTATGATCTCTCTGATGAAATGGGTAGGAAAAATTTGAAAGAATTGATATTAGAAACTTTACAAACACACTCCTGTTCAGAGAAAATAAATGAATGTATTATACAGTATTTTGAAAAAGTAGTACCAGACGTAACCATTCGAATTGCACTTTTAGTGGAAGTTATTAATGAGATAAGAATGCCAACAAAGATTAATGCCATTGTCCCAATGTCAGATGATGAACGTCACGAAAGAAAAATGATGGTAAAATAAAAACTTAATTATATACTATAACATATAGTATATCTTCAATATCAGAATTACATTTTATAAATATATTTAATAAATAATAAGCATATTTTTTATTTATTCTAGAAAGCAAAACTTGGAATGAAGTTATTAGAACTCGAAGATGATGAATATTCAGCCATTCAACGTAAAGATTATTCAACAGCACAAGCTATAAGTTTAAAAGTAGCAGCTTTAAGAGAAGAAATACAAAATTTATCTAAAGAACCTGAAGTAACAGAAACACAAAATCCCTGTGAGGAAAAGACAGATACTGAGACAATAATGCAATGTTTACAAATTATGTATTACATGATGCAATCAAATACAATAACAGTTTTATCGCCGACATTAAGAACATTAATGGATAGCATTGCATTACCACATATGAATGTTAGTAAATTTTAATAAAAATAAATTAAAAATTTTAATAAATTATAACTCAACTTTTAATGAATTATAACTTATTTTTAGCTTCAAAATAATAATGATAGAATATTAAGCTTAGCTTTAAAATGTGTTGGACTTTGCTGTCATGTAGATAAAGATTTGGCTAAAAAGTACCTCATGATGTATTTCCTTTATATTTCTGAATCTGGTAATGAAGATGTATGGATTGCTGCTACTGAGGTTATTTTCGATTTATTGCTGAAATATGGTTTTGAACACTTTGACATAACACAAGAAGACAATGACACTATCCAGCATAATGGTAGTAAAAGAAGTAGATCTGTACGCTTGTATTCTCACAATGATGAAGATATTAATGTTAATGATAAACAAATAAGCAATACTGATAGCAGTAATAATGTTATAAAAGCTTTAATGGCATTATTAGACAGTCAGGTATGTTTTGTGTCAATTACAATTAAAGTAAGATTTAAAAAATTAAATTCTAATAATTTATATTTCAAATTTAAATTCAAATTGAATATTCAGAAAGTATGAAGTATATAGATTTGTTTAAAATTTTTAAATTTCTTAAGAAATTGTTAAAATAAGTAATTTTTATTTTGCAGATAGTGAATCTTCAATCTGTTGCCACTGAAGGCTTATGCAAACTAATTTTGCACAAGCGAATAAGTAGCCATAATTTAATATCACAATTAATAATTTTATGGCACAATCCAATTGCAAAAGAAAATCCGTTTTTGAGTCAGTGTCTTTGTAATTTCTTTAATCTCTATATTAGTAAAGTACCTGAAAGTCAGGCAATTTTGGAAGAAGCATATCTTCCAACATTGAAATTATTAGCTAATGCACCAGAAATGAGTATTTTGCAGGAAATTGATGCTTTTAGAGTGAGCGAAGTCATTATTAATTTGACATGTTGTGCAATTCATAATAATTACAGTATTCATAATCAACTTACTTATACAATATTAAGTGAAGTATTGAATCCAGATACTGAAATTCTAATAGATATACTCATAAAGTCTTTGAAGCTGTTAGATGTTCAGTTAGATGGGCAAAATTTAAAAAATGATATTTTAAAAGCATTGGATGATGTTGAATGTTTGGTAAGGTTTTTATAAAAATAAATATTAGAATATAAGAAGGTTTTAATTTTGTTAAATTTACATTATTTGTTATTTACTAATATAAAATATTTTTAGCTGAATAATTCTGGAGAAAAACGTCTTCTTAATTACATTCATCAATTTAGAAGAAAAATTACAGCTCCCAAAAATAACGAATCTATTGAAAAGGAATCTTTGGGAAGTCAAGTAACTATTGGTAGTAATGAAGAAAATACTGAAAATCTTGAAGAACAAGATGAGCATGATTTTGAAATAGAAATTGAAAATGATGTAGAAGTCGACCAGTAACAACTTTCATTTCTTAAATGTTTTTAATATTTAAATTTCTTACATTTTAGAAAAAATGGAGAAACAATTTTTTAAACTAATAACTTGTAATATAGTTACATTTAATTTTCAAATAAGTTTTTATATATACGTATTGTAGAATTTTATAATTTTATATTCGAGACATGTACAGTATAAAAAATTTGTACAATATAAGAAAAAATTTATAAGCGTATAATTATATAAAAAGACCTTAATTATAATAAAAAATTTTAATATCAAAATATTTTTTGTATTATTTTTAGACATTAATTTATCTAGTATGATTATTATTTAATAAAAAAATAAGGTATTAAAATGGTTTTTGGTTCTGAAAATTTTGTTTTCGTAAAATCCGTTGGCACAGCAGATGGCGCTAGTGTTTGTTTACATGAAGCTTTACAAAACTATACACTTGTACATCCATATGTAAGCCTGAGAACTGATTTGTTCATATAAACATTACGTAGATGTAAATCCGTAACAAAAAAGTATTAAGAGCTGAAGTTTATAATTAATTATAATTTGTATAATTCAATCATACTAAGACTAGTAGTTACATTTGACTTAAATAATTAATATAGAAGGCATTTGATCACGTGTTCTAACATTAGTAATAAAAGCTATGGAGAAGCTTAGTAAACCTCAAATAATTTGTCATATTGAAAAATCGTTGGATTATTCGTTATTTGACGCTAAATGGATACCATGTAGCGCAAAATTCGTGGTTATGGGTTCGCGTCCTCGTGGTACCGGTCTACTACAGATTTACGAAGTATCGAGTGGTGAACTCGCGCTCGTTAAAAGCATTGAGAAAACGAATTCATTTAAGTGCGGGACTTTCAAGGCTTCAAATCTCAGAAATCGTTTTTTAGGCGACAGGAGATTTTAAGGTAATAAAACTTTTTTAATTATCAGATAATTTGTAACGATAACAACATATAACGTCAATTATAGATAATCATTATCTGTAACGATTATTTATGGCTCTTTCACAGTTGCTAGACAACGTTCAATTGAATAAAACAAACTAATTTTCTTGTTCCCAATTTATTTTATATACCAAAGGAAAATATAAGATTTAGTTGAAGTGCAATAACATTTCGAAGTTATAAAATTAAATGTTATATTTTATACTCATGTAATGTGACATTTATGTTGAATAACTTTTTATTCCACTGCATTTATAATATAGATTTATCCGATAATCATAATTTTTTAAATTAAATAAAAATGAAAATTTTTGTAAAAACAATCAGTTTCATTATCTAACTGATAATAAATTTTTCTAAATTTAAAAAATTTATTTTCTTAACTGACTTCTATTAATATTGATTAAAGTAATCTTATTACAAATATCTAATTTTAATACTAAGTTTTAGATTTTACTGAAATTTACAACACATATTATAATTTTTAATGATAATCCGGTCATTAAATAATTTCTGACTTATAGAATAAAATTTAGATAAATAAATTTATGTTAATTGTAGCACATTTTATTCGTCGCAAAATAAAAGTTTTTATATAAAAACATAATATACAAGAATTGCAATATAAAATTTTCTATTATATTATTGCATTTCGTAAATTTCAAATTATCCGCTCAAGATCAGTAGTTCTTATTTTTACCTATAGGTGACGTGTATCAAGTTGACATATGTTAAGCATGTGAATTTTTGGCGCTTGCAATTAAAAAAGTTTAAATAGTGTAAAAATTATCCCCTCCGAATGAGTAGTTCATATTTGTACATATAGGTGGCGTGCATCAAGTTGACATATGTTAAAACATTTGAATGTTTGGCGCTTGCAATCAAAAAAGTTAAATCGAGTATATAAATACAGGTATGAAAATGGCTACTCCAGTTTGACTATTAAAAATTTTTTAATAATAGTGTGTGTTTCTACAGTGACAAGTTATTTTATACATATATAAGTGATTCTCAAGATAATAAAAAGTTTGCAAAGTGTTATCATCAGGTGCTTGTAAAGTGTTTCTAAATGTGTTTTTAAGTAGTTCGAAACCTATATGTGAAATTTCTTGTGTTAAATTGGATATTCTTTATGAAAATGTTAATAAACCTCGTGAGTGCTACAAAAAGAAATTACAAGAGTTTGACGGTGGTAAGTTATAATAAAAAAATATATAATTCTGTAACTACAAGTATTGAACTTTGCCACTTCAAGTGTTTGTTTTAATAATAAAGTAGTCTGCAATTTAGGTTATCTTGTATTAAATTTTTAAAATTTTGACTTACAATTGAAAAAAAAAATTACAAGATATTCGTAACGCATTAGAATTCACAATAAGCTATAGTATAAAAAGTTCATAAAAATATTGTATTTATCATACGGTGATAGAAAAAATTACATTTTTGCACTTTCTTTAAAAAAATTATCTACAAGTATTCTAGAAGAAGACTTTAAATTTGGTCAGATATTTTACATATCATTATGATGTATGGAAAAGTACTCCATACATTAAATTTGGTAAGTAAAATATAAATACAATAGTCCAGCCTATGCTCATTATCAAGTAGAAAATCTACAGCTGTATTAGAACGTCTAGATAAAGCGGAAAATCACCGTCTATTCAATAAAATCGTCAACAACTTCACCAACGAATGTGGTTTATCACCAGGTTGTCATCAATGCTACGCGCAGTGAAATTATTTAGCATTTGGGGAATATTTTACTAGGAACACATTTAACAAGATGTAGATACATAGGTCATTATTCAATGATTCGCAAGCCATTTGCATTAGTTGTGTAATTCAAACAGCCATGTTTTACCTCAAATGCAATAATGAAAATTCAGAGACACGGCTGCCGCCGATACCAGGCTCCGGCGTACGACATCAGCTCGGTTGCCGCCAATTCCAGGCACGGCGTACGTCATCAGCTGGGTTTCCGCCAATACCAGGCACCGGCGTACGTCATTCAGCTGGGTTTCCGCCAATACCAGCACCGGCGTACATCATCAGCTCGACTGCCGCACTTTGCAGGCACCGGCGCACGACATCAGCTGGGTTGCCGCACTATGCAGGCACCGGCGCACGACATCAGCTCGACTGCCGCAATTTGCAGGCACCGGCGTACGACATCAACTGAGTTGCCGCTGATACCAGGCACCGGCGCACGACATCAGCTGGGTTGCCGCACTTTGCAGGCACCGGCGCACGACATCAGCTGGGTTGCCGCACTTTGCAGGCACCGGCGTACGACATCAGCTGGGTTGCCGCACTTTGACAGGCACCGGCGCACGACATCAGCTGGGTTGCCGCACTTTGCAGGCACCGGCGCACGACATCAGCTGGGTTGCCGCACTTTGCAGGCACCGGCGCACGACATCAGCTGGGTTGCCGCACTTTGCAGGCACCGGCGCACGACATCAGCTGGGTTGCCGCACTTTGCAGGCACCGGCGCACGACATCAGCTGGGTTGCCGCACTTTGCAGGCACCGGCGCAACACCTCAGCTGGGTTGCCGCACTTTGCAGGCACCGGCGCACGACATCAGCTGGGTTGCCGCACTTTGCAGGCACCGGCGCACGACATCAGCTGGGTTGCCGCACTTTGCAGGCACCGGCGCACGACATCAGCTGGGCTGCCGCACTTTGCAGGCACCGGCGTACGTCATCAGCTGGGTTGCCGCAACTTTGCAGGCACCGGCGCACGACATCAGCTGGGTTGCAGCACTTTGCAGGCACCGGCGCACGACATCAGCTGGGTTGCAGCACTTTGCAGGCACCGGCGCACGACATCAGCTGGGTTGCCGCACTTTGCAGGCACCGGCGCACGACATCAGCTGGGTTGCCGCACTTTGCAGGCACCGGCGCACGACATCAGCTGGGTTTTGCCGCGCAATACTTTGCAGGCACCGGCGCACGTACTGGGTTGCCGCACTTTGCAGGCACCGGCGCACGACATCAGCTGGGTTGCCGCACTTTGCAGGCACCGGCGCACGACATCAGCTGGGTGCCGCACTTTGCAGGCACCGGCGCACGACATCAGCTGGGTTGCCAGCATTTGCAGGCACCGGCGCACGACATCAGCTGGGTTGCCGCATAGCTTTGCAGGCACCGGCGCGTCACGCTGGAGTTGCCGCTGATACCAGCGCCGGCGCACGACATGCCCGGTTCCTGCCGCCAATTTTGCAGGCACCGGCGCTACGACATCAGCTGGGTTGCCGCCACTAATTGCAGGCACCGGCGCTACGACATCAGCTGGGTTGCCGCCGATGATACTTTGCAGGCACCGGCGCACGACATCAGCTGGCCCCCTTTTTGTTGCCGCACTTTGCAGGCACCGGCGTGTTCACGACATCAGCTGGTCGATCGCCGCACTTTGCAGGCACCGGCGCCCCTTCTACGACATCAGCTCGGCCTGCCGCACTTTGCAGGCACCGGCGCACGACATCAGCTGGGTTGCCGCACCAGGCACCGGCGCACGACATCAGCTGGGTTGCGCACTTTTGCAGGCACCGGCGCACGACATCAGCTGGTTTGTTGCCGCACTTTGCTTCTAGGCACCGGCGCACGACATCAGCTGGGTTTGCCGCACTTTGGTTCAGGCACCGGCACTCAGCATCAGCTCTGTTTCGGTTGCCGCATTTTTTACTTTGCACCAGGCACCGGCGCTACGCCTACATCAGCTGGGTTGCCGCACTTGATACAGGCACCGGCGCACGACATCAGCTGGGTTGCCGCACTTTGCATTTTCCGGCATGGTTTTCCATAGGCGCACGACATCAGCTGGACTTTCCGCACTTTGCAGGCACCGGTTTTTTTAGTACGTACGTATCAGCTCGATTTCTGCCGCACTTTGCAGGCCCCACCGGCGCCCACGTCATCAGTTATGAGTTGCCGCATACCAGGCAACCGGTCGCACGAATCATGCGGCTTTGCAGACTACCTCTCTCGCAGGCACGTCGACCGCAACAACTCGGACCTTACCTCCTCATTGCTGTGCCCTTTACCCGTTACGTAACGACTCACGACCCACGCCACTGTCTTACAGCAATCTTTCCTTTAACCACGGCCCGCCTTACCGTCATCAATTCTGAGTTGCCCGCTGATACCCACGGCACACGGTCGCGCACGTCAACATCAGCTGGATTTGCCTTCCGCACTCCGTCAGGCACCGCGCAATGATTCATTCAGCTGGGGTATCAGCACTTTCGCCGGGAAACGTGCGCAAGAAACTCGCTGATGTATTTTTCTCGCCCAGCACCCCTCTACGCATGCACCGGCGTACTTCGCACCTCAGCTCGACTGCCGCACTTTGCACCCTGCGCAACCACGCGAGCACGACCCCTCAGTTCCTGGGTCTGAAGCAACATTGCAGGCACCGCGAGCCTACGTATAATTCAGCTCGACCTGCCGCATTTTATTTTGCAGGGCCAACCGGCGCCACACATTGACAGACCCGACTGGGTTTCTCCCAACGCACTTTGCCAGGCATACCGGGTTAGCCGGGGGAATAAACGTTTCATCAACGACGTTCGACGCTCCCTGATACAGGACACACCCCCCCCCCGTGGCGGCCACGACCAATCACGCCTCGGTATTGCCGACTTGCAGGCCAACCTGGCCGCATCCGCACACTCCCCTTCTTTCGTCTGCGCGCTACCCCGCACCTTTGCCACTTTGCCCCCACAATGCTAGTCAACGAAACATCCCAGCATTAGATGCCGCACTTTGCAGGAACTCCGGGCGTACGTCACTCAGCTCGCCTGCTCCCGCCCACTTCTGCAGGCTACCCGGCGTACGTCATTCAAAAATGAGTTCGCCGTGATTACAAGGCACCGGTCGCACGCCACCCCATCAGCTTTGGATTGACTCGCCACTTTGCCAGGCACCGGCAGCACGGACTATCACGCCCTGCCCGGTACAGCACTTTGCAGGCACCCTGCGCACGAATATATTTCAGCTCTTGACATGCCCGCCACCCTGGCAGTTTTGCATCCGGCCTTTACGGTCATCATCGCCTTAGCTCTTGCCTCGCACTTTGCAAGGCATCCAGGCGCAGACCATCCCCCAGCTCTCTGCCCGGTGTGCAACCGTTTCACTTTGAGGCACCCCCCCGGCCGCACGACACATCAGCTCGACTGCCGCACTTTGCCACCGGCACTTTTTTCGGCGAAACGGCACCCCTCAGCTGGGCTACACGGCCACTTTGCCACTCGCACCGGTTTCCGTACACTTCACTCAAACTGATTGGCCCTGTCAGACTTGATACCGGCCACCGGCGCCACCCCGCCCATTCAGCTCCCCTGTTGACCGCCCCCATTTTGCAGGCAACCGGCGCACGACATCACGTCTGGTACAGACACTTTGCATGCACCGGCGCACGCAGCGACAATAAGCTCGCACTGTTTCCGCACTTTCGCAGGGCCACCCCCGGCGTACTGTCATCAGCCTCGAATGCCCCGCCACTTTGCCATTCCGCACCTTCGGCCCGACATTCTGAAATTCCGCTGGGGTGCGCAATTGGCAGGCGCCGGCGTACGACTCAGCTCGACTGCCGCACTTTGCAGGCACCGGCGCACGACATCAGCTGGGTACAGCACTTTGCAGGCACCGGCGTACGTCATCAACTGAGTTGCAGCCAATACCAGGCACCGGCGTATGACAACAGCTCGGCTGCCGCCCTTTGCAGGCACCGGCGTACGTCATCAGCTGGGTTGCCGCACTTTGCAGGCACCGGCGTACGTCATTAGCTGGGTTTCCGCCAATACCAGGCACCGAATTATATTTAGTGTTCGGTTGCCGCCACTAGCAGGCACCGAATTATATTTAGTGTTCGGTTGCCGCCACTAGCAGGCACCGAATTACATATAGTGTTCTGTTGCCACCACTAGCAGGCACCGAATTATATGTAGTGTTCTGTTGCCGCCACTAGCAGGCAAATAGTTAAATCTAGTGTTCTGTTGCCACCACCTGCAGGGAAATAGTGAAATCTAGTGTTCTGTTGCCCCCACCCCATAGCA